>CM062818.1:1304072708-1304574808 GCA_031772625.1 Pinus tabuliformis
CCCCATTAATATTGTAATTGTAGCCCTTATTGTTATTATTGTGCCCCTATTGTCCCCATATTGTTTTAGTGTGCCCCATAGAAACCCACTATTGTTATTGTTGTGTCCTTATGTTATTACTATTATGTTCGGCTTGATTATATTGTGACCCCTTAGACTCCTATATACAGAAGGAAGTTTAGTCATTTGTATCATCCAAGAATTGTTCATTTGTGTAATGTGAAGAAGGTTTTCCCCTCAAAGAGGCTGAATTCTAAGGCATTGATCTATATTTTCTATCTTTTTGTGAATGGTTTCATAAAATTTGATATCAGAGCTTTGGATTCTAGTGTTTCGTTGCTCCAAACAGGTCATCGTTGAATTTTTGCTATAACTTTTTTCTGCAATGTTTCAAAAGCTAAAAAAAAAAACGTTTGAGCTAAAATCGTTTTGAACACCGGGTCCAAATTTTAGATCTTGTCTCACTATATTTTAGGAGATATTATCTGAGGAAGTTAGGGTTTTTGCAGACTCCCGAATTACATTCCAAATAGGTGACGTGGGGAAAATCGTCATAACTTTTGTTCTGAGAATCAGATTGAAATTGTGTAAGAAGCTTCAAAAAGAGGACAACCTGTAGTTTTTTGTATATAAATTTCAGGTACTAAGGTCGAAACAATGACACGTGGCACTTCGTACAAGTTCGCTCTACTGAACTAGTCTATAATCAGGCCACCGTGGGAGATTTAGCATAACTCTTCCTTGGAGAATCCAATCTTAATCAGACTTGCGAGTTAGAAAGAGGACTCAAAGGGATACTACAATACGTGATTTCAGATATTCGAGATCCATAGTTATAGAGATACAATAGATTTCATATCGAGCTCTTACAAAGTGAAAAAACGATGTGTAGTTTTTTTAAAATTTTGCATAAGATTGGTTTGAAAAATTAGATTGAAAGAATTCAAATGGAATAGTGAAGAATTATTAGTATTAATTGATGGCTCGAAGAGAGAAAATGGATACACCTAGTAAGCAACCTGAAAGCTCTAGCATGACTCGTGAAAAAGAGGAAGAAATGCAACATGATATATCAAAATTACAAGGCCAAGTACAACAAATTTCACTCTCACAAAAGGTAACTAAAGCCAAGATGAATGGCATGGAAGCTAATATGAATGGCATGCAAGTTAAGATGGATGGAGTGGAAGCTAAGATGAATGGCATGGATGCTAAGATGAATGGCATGGACACTAAGATGGAAGAATTGAAGATAAATACAAGTTGCTACAAGAAATGGTTACTAATGGTGAAAGGGTAGTAAAGGAAACTCATGATGAGAACAAAAGAAATATTAATCATGATTTCATACACTCTAATGTTGGATTGAAGACCCACCATGTTCCAAAAATCGATATGAGGAAGTTTGATGGCAAGGATTATGGAACATGGATACTACAAATGGAGCAATTTTTCGATCTCTATAATGTGCAAAACACAAAAAAGTTATGAATTGCGACTTTATATTGGAACCAAATCAGTTTGTATGGTATCGATGGCTTTGATTTCGTAAAAAAATTGTCACTTGGCATTTTTATGAAATAAATGATAGCAAGTGGAGGAACCATAAATTGCTTTGGAAAGTGAAATAATATCAAGCTATCCATGGGAGAATATGTATTGAATAGCCGAATGCTTTCCATTCCAATGGGTGGTGCTGATGTTGTAATAGGAGTCCAATGGCTACAATCCTTAGGTACAATAGCTTTTAATTTTCAAGAATTTTCCATGAAATTTTGTGCGGAAGGAAAGGAAGTTGAATTTAGGGGTACTGCAGGGAAACTGGGAAACATAATCAACTCTAACGATATGACAAAGCTTATAAGGAAGGAATAATGAGGTGTCACTGCACAATTATGTTCGCTAGAGGTTCCCACATCGAAATCATCTATTTCTCTAGATCTCCGGAATGTCTTGGACAATAATTCCAAGGTATTTGAGACTCCCAAAGACCTCTTGCCTATTTGTGATCATGATCATGCTATTCATTTGATTCTAGGAACTGTTCCTCCAAACATCAGGGTATACAGATATCCCTATGCCCAAAAGAGTGAAATTGAATTTATGGTTTCAGAAATTCTACAGTCTAGTATAATTCAACCTAGTCAAGGTTCTTTATCTACTCTATTAGTATTAGTGCACAAGAAGGATGGATCATGGCACATGTGTTCGGATTATAGGGAGCTCAATAAGCTCAGTATTAGAGATAAATTTCCCATTCCTATCATTGATGAATTATTGGATGAATTGCATGGATCAATTTACTTCACCAAGTTGGATCTTCATTCAGGATATCATCAAATCAGAATGAAGACTGAAGACATTACGAAAACATCATTTAGAACTCATGAGGGTCATTATGAATTTTCAATCATGCCTTTTGGCCTTACCAATGCACCTTCTACATTTCAAGGTTTGATGAATTCCATTTTCAACCCTTCCTTAGAAAATTTGTTTTAGTATTTTTGATGATATACTAATCTACAACAAGTCTTGGAAGGATCATGTTCAACATGTTGACAAGGCGCTCAAACTATTGGAGGAGAAATAATTATATGCAAAAAGCTCCAAATGTTTCTTTGGAGTACAAGAGATGGAATATCTGGGTCATATTGTATCTCATGAAGGTGTTAAGGTAAACCCTAGTAAAATTAAAGCCATTAAGGAATGGAAAATCCCCATATCCATAAAGCATATGCTAGGATTTCTCAGGTTGACAGGGTATTATCACAAGTTTGTTAAGAATTATGGGAGAATAGCAACACCTCTAACAACATTATTGAAGAAAGATGAATTTTCATGGAATCCAAAAGCAACAAAGGCCTTCGAACATCTTAAAGAGGCAATGTGCCAAGAACCAGTCTTAGCTACATCGGACTTCACAAAAACCTTTATTGTGGAATGTGATGCTTCAGGAAATGGAATTGGTGTCTTTTTAATGCAAGATTAAAGACCCATTGCTTTCAAAAGTCGTCCAATAAAAGGAAAATATTTACACAAAGATATTTATGAGAAGGAAACGTTGGCAATACTACATGCACTTAATAAATGGTGACCCTACCTAATGGGAAGAAACTTCAAGGTAAAAACAGATCATGATAGTCTTAAATACTTTTTAGAACAAAGATGATCCTCTAAAGAGAAACAAAAAATGGGTCACAAAGATGTTGGGTTATGACTTTGAAATCATCTACAAAAAAGGGAAGCAAAATGTTGTGGCAAATGCGCTCTCAAGAAAGGATGCCGATCTGGAATCATTGTTGTGTGCCATTTCTATTATCCAACCAGATTGGATAAACGAAGCAAGGGAGGAATGGAAGAATGACGAAGAAGTGTGGGCACTCATTCGAAAGATACAACAATATCCCAATACATCTGATACATTTAGCTGGAAAAATGATTCATTATGGTACAAATATCGCTTATACCTATGTAATAATTCCCAACTCAAACAAAACATTCTTATGGGATTGCACACTTCTCCCTTAGGAGGGCACTTAGTACTTTTAAAAACTTACCACAAGGTTAAGAAGGAATTTTTTGGCATGGCATTAAGTTAGATATTCAAAAGTTTGTGGCGGAATGTTTGGTTTTCCAACAAAATAAAGTTGAAACAATTAAGACCCCAGGTCTATTACAACCTTTATCCATTCCAAGCCAACGTTGGGAGGAGGTTTCAATGGATTTTATCACATGTTTACCCAAGTCTGAAGGAAAGAGTGTCATCATGGTGGTAGTTGACAGACTTACCAAGTATGCACACTTTTCTACATTATCACATCCATTTAAAGCCAGTACAGTTTCTACTACATTTATGGAAACAATTCAAAAGCTACATGGAAACCCAAATATTATTATAAGTGATAGAGATCCCATTTTCACTGAAAATTTTTGGACATAATTATTTTCTTGTCTTAGTACTCAGTTAGCTCATAGCTCATCTTATCATCCTCAATCTGAAGGGAAAAATGAGATAGTAAATAAATGTTTGGAAGGATATCTTCGTTTCTTTGTATCTGATAAACAGACACAACGAGTCAAATGGTTTCCTCTAGCTGAATGGTGGTATAAGACTTCCTTGCATACTACAGAAAAAATGACCCCATTTATGGAACTTTATGGATAACATCCACCATCCATCACATCATATTTAAGATAAAATTCTAAGGTTCAAGCAATGGAACATCACATCGAGTGTCAACAACAAGTTCTCCAACTCTTAAAGGATAACCTCATGTTGGCGCAGAATAGAGTGAAACAACATGCAGATCAACATCGCAACGAAAGAAGTTTTGATGTAGGTGTTTGGGTATTCCTACGGCTACAACCATATAAACAAATGTCCCTCAAATAGGCTAAGAAGGATAATAAATTATCACCAAAGTATTATGGTCCGTACAAGGTGTTGCAAAAGATTGGTACTATGGCATACAAATTGGAGCTTCTTGCAGCTTCCCAAGTGCACCCAGTTTTCCATGTTTCATGTTTAAAGAAGGTTATCGATGACAAGCTCCCAGTTCAAACAATATTTCCAGAACTTAGCGAGGAAGGAAAAATCATATTGGAACTGGAAGCAGTCATAGAAACAAGAACTTGACAGCTATGAAGTCAATCAATTTCGGAGTATCTCATCAAGTGGAAGAACTTATCCGCTGAAGAGTCCACATGGGAGGATGAGAATTTTATACAGAAGAATCCAAAACTACTCAAGCATTGAGGACAATTGTTATAGATATTTTTGGGCCCTACAACCCCAAGCATGAAATGTCCATAAACCAAGGGCTCCTAAGTCCCTAAAAGTGTTGTTCTAACCCCTAAAGGAACAAGGTCAACTAATTACAGCTTCTCCCAGAAGTTCTCCATGAAAAACTACTCAGAATTGGTCAAAACTGGATCAATGCACTTGCTCCATGGCCAGGGTGCAATGCATCGCACCTTGTACACACGGGAAGTGTGTTGCATTTCAAAAACCACTTTTGTGGGGTGTGATGGATGGGAAAAGACAAGTGGCGGAGACAGTTTGCGAGGTGGATGATCATGGAATCTTCCAGAAACTTCTCCTGGGACACTTGCCTCTCAAAATCGCCCAAGGATGAGTAAGAGATCAATGAGATCTCCAAGTGGCATCAAGAACTATCAGAGAGAAGACACTAATCAAAAACCCAGAGCTGACTCACACCTCTGCAAATATCTATATATATATCTCTCATCCCAGAGATCCAGAGGGAAGAGGCTGGAATTTTGCATATTGTAAAGAATTGTTGTTGGTTTTTGAGACAAACATCAGATTGTTGGGTGATCTATGCTTTGTTTGAGGTGAAGAGGGGCTTCTTTCTTGCTGGGAGGTTGATGTGGGTCGGAACAACTGGTTGTAACTCCTCCTGGATCTTTTCTTGTTTATCAATAAAAACTATTTGAGTTTTCCTCCATGCTTTTGTATCATTGATGCTTGTTACATTTGTATGGTCAATTTACATCTGATCCTAGATTGTTTATGAATATAGATCCATGTCTTTGTATAGTGCTATGCTTCTGTGATCTTACAGGTACTTTGTGAAGTTGGGCGTGCAAGGGAGCAGGTAGCTGAGGACTATCAAAGAAGAGAGGGATCGAATCGAAGGATTAGCGCAAGACAGAGGTTGGTCTTTTGTTCCTCTCTATCTATAATTCATAAAGGAAAGACAAAAGTAGTTTTTCTCTGTTTGTTTCTAAGGCAGCTGTCACACCTTAGTGGGATAGAGCAGTTCTATATAGACACTTTTCCCTGTAACAAAATGGCGACTCCACTGGGGAGATAATTAGTTTTTTTGTTTATCATTCTTTGTTGTTTGTTTCATAAACTTATAAGTAGCATTCGAACTGCATTTGCCATAACAAATGCAAAGTAGACAACTGCTGCTTCAATCCATTCACTGGATCTGTTTATGATTTAAACAACTAATTCACAAACTATTTGATTGCCCTTGTGATAGCTCTTAGATCCTCCTTAGATCTACCCCTGATTGTTGAATTACTGATTGCTTTTTACTCGGCCAAAAACCAAGAACTGAACTGCAAACTGTGACCCAGAACTCGAACAGAGTCTCATTTTTGGCCCAGCGCAGGTACTGTTCAGAGATTCTGAATTTCAGCGCACTTCCTGAGTGGACAACCTGCGCTTCATTTCAGATTCTTTGTGTTACAGGTGCGCTGATTAGACTAGATCTGTGCAGTTGTGGCTTCTGTGGTTCATTCCTTCCAGTTCTATTCCTGAATTTTGCTACCCGTGATCAGTATATGTCTGTTTGAAACTCCTTTTCCTCGCTGTTATTCCGCCTCCTTTGTACAAAAGAACTACAGATGTTTTTGTGTGTTTGTTGAGTCATTTACAGTTCTCCTTTGAAAAAGTAGCGTAGTCGTACTATCGTCCTTTGATTTGAATCCGTCGCAAGTGTCGATTTCGATCATAGGAGAAAGTTTGATTGCTGTTGATGGTCGATTATCCTGCTACTATTGCTTTTGGTCTGAATTTGTAATTTTCTAGTGTCTAAAACAAGTATTCATTTCAAAATCGTAAGGTGTCGTAATCATCTCTATTTTTTATTTCAAAAAGAAGCTTGTTTATGTTTGTCGCTTGAAAAGAAATTCAGATTTGTACATCAACTTTCTTTTTAGCATCAATACTAAGAAAGTCGAAAAAAAATACATGCATGTGCATTTGCATATAGACAGTCTGTTTGGCTTGATTTAGGAAAGTGCATTTACAGTGTGCTCTTTGCTCTTTGTGAAAAGATTATGTCTTTCTTTTCTCTAGTAGCTAGGATTTTCATTGCACAAAAGAGATAAAAAGTTTGTTTATCATCTTTAGATTGCATTTTAGGAATTACATCTACATCTCGTGGTGAACCCAAAAGGAAAACTTCATAAGCAATATCAACTTAAAATAAATTCAATGAATCTAACAACGCTTTGGAACTTAACGCACAACATTTAGAGGTCTAGGCTAGAGACGTATTCCGGCGTCGTAAAGCCTGGTAATTGTTGTTCTCACTGATGGTTGGGTGATTCCTCCACTTTGAGTCTATAAGTTCCAATACGGACTTGTGCTCCCACCTACCGTCGAGTATATTTTGGGAGACCCCTATAGGCTTAAATCCTTTATCCATAGGAAGCCATGTCTGCCGCCCTATCGATCGCAATGCACTGAACACAACATTCGGGAAGATTGACTGTCGTACCGTAAAAAGTATTCTGCAGTTTTGCGATTGGTTTGGTACTCCCTCTACCTAGACTTCTAGAGTAGTCCCTTTCGTTCCTTTTTAGACTCCTTAATGGAAAAGGTCCATCTGAGCACTTGTCACTTCAGGCTCATTAAAAATCGAAGGAGACTAGAGTCATCTTTTGTTTTTTCTCAACTCTTAAAAACTAGAAAAACAAGTTGTGTCGAAGCATCTAAAATTTATTTTAAATGGAATATTCATTACCCCTTTCCTACATTGATCTTGGGTTGAGAAAATGGAATCCACCAACCAAGGAATTCCCCTTGGAGGAAATCCTAGTCCCTTCTCCTCTTGGGGAGATGTTGGTGCACCCAATATGGCCACATTTTTTCTTCCAGGACTGACAATTGGTTTGCCTATATGGCTCTTCTCAACCTCTGTCGTTCAGAACACCATTATTCCTGAACAATCGAATCAGCAATTAGACGAGTCCAGAGTTACCCACCAAACTTCTACTTCCTCTAATTCTTCCTCTCCTCCTTCCTCTTCGCTTGATGGGACTGGTAAAGCCAAAAGTCAAGATCCTAAGGAGAAGAAGGAAAAGAAGAAGAAAGAGAAGAAGAAGGAGACAAAAGCGAATGGGGGCAAACGAGTGTCGTCTAACGAAAATCCACACACTACACTGACTAGGCCTAAATCGCCATGTGTCATTTGCAAAGGAGACCACTTTCACAGAGATTGTCCTTGCATCCCTTGGATCTTAAGGGACTAGTCTCCTCGTTTGCACAACCCGGTGTCGTCAACCTCTGATGATCATGTTGAAAACACACCGTCAACTAGTGAAAGTGAAGCCCCAGGACAAAAAGGAAAATATAGATTTCCTTGTAAACTGTGCGAAGGAGATCATGCCGTCCACCATTGTCCCTTCTTAGACGAAGCTAAAAGAGTTTTGGATGATCGTCCGGTTTCACCGTTACGACTTCCTCCTGGATATAAAAAACTCTTGCCGAGTTCATCACTAGTTGAAAATCCGGCTGGCCCGCTCAGGTGGTCGGCTGAAGCATCTGTCATTGAAGATGAACCATCTGAATCCATACCAGACGAAAGTCAAAAGGTCGAGGCGGCAGTTGACCCAGTTTTTCCTTCAGAGGTTCCATATTCAAATGATACAATCACTGAAGAGAATAAGGATGACACCATCCAAATTCTTTTCATAAGCACAGACTCCAATGAACATGGGGGCAATTTACCCATTCCCTTACCGCAGGAAGGAAGTTCGTCAGAGTCATACCCGGCCGTCTATTCGGTCCCACCTCCAAGCAACCTAGTTGTCTCCTTCGATTGGAATCAACTAGGCAGACCCCGTTTACCAGCTAGTGTACCATTCCGAATTATTGTTCAAATATATAGAATGGTTATGGCTAGTACCATCATAGATGAGGGGGCTTCTGTGAGTATCCTTTCCTCGACTGCTTGGAAAGCGCTTAGTTCGCCATCACTTTTGCCCAAGATGAGAAATCTGACAGGCTTTGATAAAGGAACCAGTCGACCGTTAGGGATCCTTCCCAATGTGCCCATAACATTGAGAGGGAAAACCGTTCACATGAACGTGATGGTAGTTCAAGGGCCCCTAGATTACAATCTACTCCTTGGACGAGACTATATTTATTGCATGAGAGCCATTGTCTCATCACTCTTTAGAGTGATGTGTTTTCCACACGAAGGAAGAGTGGTCAAGCTCGTGGACCAGCTTTCATTTCCCGGATCACGCATAGCAAATAGTCATATACCATCCCTAAATGGTATTTTCACGCAAGAAATGTCTCAATCTCCAGTCCGTCCACCCGATGAGCGCGAGTGATTCGGGGGACATGACTGAAACCCAGGGGGCATGCACCCTGGTCTGCTTCGGCAGAAAAACTTCAGGTATAGGGTAGGTTTCCGCGAGAGAATATGACTAGTCTGTACCCCCGTCCGTGATTGGAAGAGGGGGTTATTCTAGAACAAGATTCTCTTGTCAAAGTTATGTGAGTCGGCAGGCATCGCCGCTCACCTTTGTTTATTTCGGTAGACATCGCCAGAGAAATGTTTTGTTTACACTGTAAATAGAACTATCTTTGGTAACCTGTAAGAGGTAGGCCTCTCTCGCTAAAACAAATGTTTTATCGGAAAGAAGTAGGGGTAACCTTGAAACTCTGTTTTATACCTGGGGGCATGCAAACCTTTTGGAGTGCAAGAGAAGAGCGACTATTTATTTTTTAAATTTATAGGACCTCTAACCCTTTAAACTCGTAGGATTGGTCGTTTCCTAACTTGCATAAAGAAAGGATGTGGGGCAAATCTCTAAAAATTGTCGTTTTTATATGAGACATTCTTATCACACAACTGGATTAATCGAGCAGTGTTACCGCAAGGTTCAAGCTCGTTAAAAAATAAACCTGCATCGAGCAGTTTTAGCACATAGTTCAAGCTCGTTTGAAAATAAACATAAGACATGAGCAAATGTTTCCACCCGCGTTTAAGCTCGTTAAAAAATGAACTATATCCCTGGTAAATAACCATCGTGAATGTAGTACTTTAGCCATTAAAGCCTTGGTCGTGTTTTCACCGTCACCTCCACTTTTTCATTGGCCGATCATTCACTTCCATTTGATTGTTTACCCATTTTGAGGAACAGCTGCAAAGAGTGATTTCACTAGCCATCCTTGTGACACTGCCGTGATTGGAGAATTCCAAACCTTACCCGGAATCAACTGCTACCCGTTTTATCACTCGTTCCTCAAAAGATGAGTCTCCTTAAGCTCTTTTCAACTGACTCGTAAAATATGAAAAGATTGCCGAGCCATTGGCCTCTCCAGCTCGTTAAAGGGACAGGAAGTGCTATCCCTCCTCTCGATTTTAATCTTTTTGGACCTGAGAAATTATTACACAAAAAGATCGAGCGCTTGTTTTGTTCGGCTCGTTAAAACTATCGAAAATTCATCCCTTCTGTATTGTTTTATACTTTTTCAGACTTAAGGGATTAGATGACGAAAAAGGAATTTTGGAGTTACCTTTATGTTCCTTTTCAGACTCTCTAAAATTGAAAAGGACCGAGTTATCTTCGTCGTTAAACTTGTTAAAAAGATTAATAGCGACAAACTTGTCTATAGACAAGAACGAGTTTCACTATAGCTAGGCTCGTTAAAACATAGCGATGGGTTTGCTCGAAGGGAAAATTATAGAACAATCATATGTTATCCTCCTCAAGCATGAAAAAAATAAAGAGGTACTGGTCAGCAATGACTGCGGAAAATTGGGAAGAAAACTTGAAGAAACTTTGTTGGTAGCAAGTCGCTCTTGAAGATGACACTTCCACTCCGTTTCCGAGTCGGGTTGGGTTGTTTCATTCACCGGTCACATCACCATGGTCACGCCATACCATCCACATTTGGGGTTAATGCTACCAATCCATCACATCAGTGTCGCCGATATGTTCAAGAGAAGTCATTCAGAGAATTCACCTGTGTCTCACCCACTACCATACATTTATGCTCCATTCTTTCATGACCGCCACCCTGAACCTTATATCACCAAATCGTTTTCACCTCCATTAAAATCATTTGCTTCGTTCCATGTCATTGATGTGGGATTCATTAAGGCCCTCCTGTGACGGATCACTTCTTTTCGACATCAGCTCATTATCCAAGAAGTTGATCTAGGAACACCCCATTCAGTACTTTGAAGCTTGCATGCCTCAATGGTAAGTTTCTCACTTCCGGCGACAGGTTTACATCAATGGCCTTCGACCGAAAGATTTTGTGTGGTGTTCGACGCCAAGTCCTTTATTCACACCACGTGAATTGTACTGCAATACCTTGAGGGTCATTACCATTATCGGTGATTCCTCTCGCGCTTGCTAACAGTTTATATCATTGGCTGGTAATCAAGCGATGTCTTTCCATGTTCGACTTCAGAACATTTCTCACATGGATCGACTTGTACTTCAAGTGAAGATTGAACGAGATTGAAGACCCCGGATGTAGTTTCATCCATCCGGGCTGCGATATATATTCGTGGAAATAAAGACATTAAATGTACATCATTGTTGCATAGATAATCGTCCACTCAAAAGGATGATGGCTCTATCAGAATCATCAGTCTACACTCAGATGATTGTCTGTCCTATGTACATGAAAATGAACTTATAAAGTTGAGCATGGGAATGCTCGCCTCAGCTAGATCATGAAAATAGTATGAAGATAATGTATTGTATTGTATCTTATTACAGGTCTCCTCCCAACATTGAAAGAACTTCGGATCCTCATAATGAAGCATTTCACCCGACATCAAAAGATTAATGACCTCATGCTTTAGGGGGCAACTGTTATAGACATTTTTGGGCCCTACAACCCCAAGCATGAAATGTCCATAAACCAAGGGCTCCTAAGTCCCTAAAAGTGTTGTTCTAACCCCTAAAGGAGCAAGGTCAATTGATTACAGCTTCTCCCAAAAGTTCTCCATGAAAAACTACTCAAAACTGGTCAAAACTGGATCAACGCACTTGCTCCATGGCCAAGGTACGATGCATCGCACCTTGTACACACGAGAAGTGCGTTGCATTTCAAAAACCCCTTCTGTGGGGTGCGATGGATGGGAAAAGACAAGTGGCGGAGACAGTTTGCGAGGTGGATGATCATGGAATCTTCCAGAAACTTCTCTTGGGACACTTACCTCTCAAAATCGCCCAAGGATGAGTAAGAGATCAATGAGATCTCCAAGTGGCATCAAGAAGTATCAGAGAGAAGACACTAGTCAAAAACCCAAAGCTGACTCACACCTCTGCAAATATCTATATATAGATCTCTCATCCCAGAGATCCATAGGGAAGAGGCTGGCATTTTGCATATTGTAAGGAATTGTTGTTGGTTTTTTGAGACAAACATCAGAATGTTGGGTGATCTATGCTTTGTTTGAGGTGAAGAGGGGCTTCTTTGCTGGGAGGTTGATGCTGGGTCGGAACAACTGGTTGTAACTCCTCCTAGATCTTTTCTTGTTTATCAATAAAAACTATTTGAGTTTTCCTCCATGCTTTTGTATCATTGATGCTTGTTGCATTTGTATGGTCAATTTACATCTGATCATAGATTGTTTATGAATATATATCCATGTCTTTGTATAGTGCTATGCTTCTGTGATCTTACAGCTACTTTGTGAAGCTGGGCATGCAAGGGAGCAGGTAGCTGAGGACTATCAAAGAAGAGAGGGATCGAATCGAAGGATTAGCGCAAGACAGAGGTTGGTCTTTCTGTTCCTCTCTATCTATAATTCATAAAGGAAAGACAAAAGTAGTTTTTCTCTGTTTATTTCTAAGGCAGCTATCATACCTTAGTGGGATAGAGCAGTTCTATATAGACACTTTTCCCTGTAACAACAATGCCTTTGGGAAGGAGAGGGGAATGTTAGGTCCCTATCATGCTAGTGATTCCCCCATTATTATTGTCATTGTAGCCCTTATTTTTATTATTGTTCCCCTATTGTCCCCATATTGTTATAAGTGTGTCCCATTGAAACCCGCTATTGTTATTGTTGTGGCCTTATGTTAGTACTGTTATGTTGGCTTGATGATATTGTGACACCTTAGACTCCTATATATAGAAGGAAGGTTTATTCGTTTGCATCATCTAAGGATTGTTCATTTGTGTAATGTAAAGGAGGTTTCCCCCTCAAAGAGGCTACATTCTAAGGTGTTGATCTATATTTGTTATCTTTTTGTGAGCTAGTTTCATAGCAGACACTTGGTGGGAGGTTTCGGAATTTCTCCTTGCATGTAACCTCCCATTGCTAAACATAAATCCCTAAAACAAGGGATTCCTTTACATGATGTGTTGGGAGAAGCAACCCATGCATGAAAGTCTATTTTTCTCAATCTCGAAGGGAACTGGTCAACTCAATTGCACATGCAAGAGACTTATCAACTGTTGGAGAAAAATGTGCATTTCTGGTTGGGAGTTGGGTTGACTACCCAGGAGATTTGTGTAGTTTCTGGCCAGAGCAACTGACTACTACCCAGATTTGCACAAATTCTAGGCTGAGTAGCGTTGCTGGGTAAATTTGCGCAAATCCTGCTAGGAGTGTTGAAGGGCAAGATTGTGCAATCCTAGAGCCCAATAGGCTGCCAGAAAGGATTGCGCAATTTCTAGAGGGAAGGTTGGTTTCCCTCCAGAAATGCACAATTTTCAAGAGGAAGTCGTTCAATCTGCAACTGGACCAAGTTCAGGTGAACAATCTGTGAGGGGAATGGATCAAGATGTGACCAAGAGGCTACCTTTGTCCAAGAAAGACATTGAAGCTTGTGAACTTGACGAAGCAAGGCAATTTGCTGTGAAGGTTGGAAGGGACGGTCCAAAACGAGCCTAAGGAAAAATTTTGGAGGGTGGTTGTAGCCGCTATAGCATAGTCATACATTTAGTTAGTGCTTGTCTTTCGGGTGGTTCTTTCTATAAATCATATTCCAAGTCCACCTACACTATATCCAATTTTGGCCTCTGTATGGTGGGCTGGTTTATGAGCATGGGAAGCTAGGGGAAGGGTGAAGAAAGGGGGTCCAACCTTAGTAGATATGGTGAAGTCTCAGCCTCGTGGTGGAACCTCGGGCAGAGGTTGAAGGGGCTGCAGACACTAGGAAAGAAAAGGTAAAGAAGTTGGTTCGTCTTTTGGTCGAACTACATGGTAGAGGAATACACGGCATAGGACTACGCAGTAGAGGATTGCACGACACAAGGGTCAGAAAATGAACTCCGATATTATTTAGGCCATGGTTCAGGCATACTACGAAGGGACCCCACTGAAGGTGAAACAATTGATTGTGACTTGGGAGGCAGAGTTGAATTTGAAAGCCAAGATTGAACTGCTAGCCAAATATTGGGGGGAGCTAATCACGGCCCCTGGGTACACTTCTTGTCATCTAATCTATTTAGACAGTCTATCCATCTCTACTGGTTAATCAAATGCATAATGGCCAAAGAAATGGTTGTGAGCACCAACACAACAATGCAAAGTGAGTCAAAGACCTTCCTTTAAGATATTCAAAAAGAGCTCCAGATTATTCAACTTCAGTTGCAGAATCAGAAAGCTCTCCTAGGCTACATTGAGCATCATATCCCATGTCTGTCACAATCTGAATTTCCAGGATCAAGTGCTAAAGATCCCACTCCAGTGGAATCGTTAGATTATTAGTTGTTCAAAGTTATGCCTGTTAATTTTGTCTTAATGTTGGTTGTATATGTCGGGTAACATTGAACTTTTCAGTGTTATGCTTACTAATTGGTTTGGCTTGGTTAAATAAACTCAAACTATTTATGTTTTGGATGGCTTATAATGCCATTCGGTGGCCAACAGGCCTGGTTTCCCACTAGGGGAGTTAAGGCCACCGAATGACTTATATATTTGTAACCTGATTGTTTATAGATATATGAATGAACGGTATTGCTAAGATTACCAAAAAAAATAAATCAATCAACAAGTACAAAATAATAATTACAAACATGAAACATGCACTTATGTTGTAGAAACCAAGTCTCAATGTAATTGTGTTTGTACATGATGTCTACACATGGAGTGGTTTTTCAAGCCTTCATGTCATTCCATGGGGTATATTATCAAAATAAAACACCACAATTTTTTTTTTATATATGTAAAATAACTTTCCATTCATTTGTTCCTTTTTTAGCGATGTAATTTCAATATGGTCCTAGAATACTTTAAGATTAAATTGATAGGTTTCAAAATATCAATTGTGATCTTTAGCCTCTATTTGGTCACCCTTATCAATACTATATAGCTCAAATGCACATTAAATATCCTAATCCAACCCTTATAGATGGAATACATCTTCTCAACCTAATATTAATGGACTAATGCATGTTAACCTTTTAAATCCAACCCCTATTAATGGAAAACATGTTCTCAACCAAAGTCCAACGCTGGATCTTATTTCCTTCTTTATGGACTAGGTGTTATAACCTTTTCCATTTAATTGTGAATCTTAATACCATATAAGTCTACTAGTCTCCTATATCCTCAGGAATTCTTTTCCATTAAGTCTTCCTTTCCTATCTTCATCTCTAAATTTTACGAATCTTGTAGAAAAGAGTTAATTACCCCATGCAGTTAGCAATCAAGGTAGATTAAACCCCTTTGATGGTTCTACCATTTAATAGAATGTCCCATCACCTAGTTCGAGGAAGTTATTGATGTCTCTGTCTAACACTTTTACATCATGAATCCTTGTGACATTGGCAATAAAGTACAATAATTTTACTAGATTACCATTGAAGTAGGAAAGGATGAAATTTTATTGGATTTCATATAGGCGGTGCTAAAAAATTTCATTCATTTAGGATTATTACTTAATTATTATTAGTGCCTCAAATTGCATACATACTCTTTAAGACCCCAAGTTCTTTTGACATAGACACTAAACTTATCAAATAACACAAGGTTGTAAAAAAAAAAAAAAATCCCTTACTAGGGAAGCATGGAAACCAAGGTTGAAATAGGTGTAGAATATAACAAAAACCTTACCTCTTAAGTAAATTCAAATAATAAAATGATCAAATGTGGAATTGTAGAGAACAAAATAAGAAAATATCACAAAACCAAAAAGGGAAAAAAATTAAAATGTTACTTAATAGCTCTAGCCCCTCCAACTATGCATGTTCATCCAACACTACCCTACATGAAGTTCTTAATGGTATGATAATTGAAGTTCTTAATCCATGTAGTTATAGAGATCTCTTTTAAACCCTTCCTTTCGAGAACTCTCTTGTAATCTATCAAATTGTATTTTCCTTTTCCCATGGTATGCTATTCTTGTTAGCTTTATAATTTTTCTTTTATTTTTCCACATTCTCCCATGCACCAAACATGTCTAAATATTTCTTACATCTCAATGCAACATCATTATCCCACATCAAATAGTAACTTTAAACAAACTTGTGCATTTTAGATTGTATATGGTGACCCCATCATCTAATTTTAGGAAATAGAGAGAAAGGTTATTAAAATTTTCAAAAAATGAATTTTGTCAATATTTCTTTCCTCAATAAGCTTAGCTTTATTTTCTATGTGTGATATTTGTTGGAACATAATTTGTTGTTATACAGGATAAGTTAAAAAAAAATCTTTTACAATGTCAATTGAATTGTTTTACATTTCCAACTTATTAAGATAAAGAAATGAATTATAAAACATTTATATTCAAATTGCACACATACATCACCTAATTCCATCATTTATTTATATTAGACCTGTTTAACATTCGTTTTGGCTTGATTTTTGCGTAAGAGACTTAATTTTACAAATCGAAACAAAAACGTCATGTGTACATAGAAAAAATTTCAAATTCAAAGTGTATTATAAGGCACGTTCAAATATATTTATGTCTATTTAAAAAACTAGACTTATTTCTTCACTCCACCCTCTCTTATCTGAATTTAAACCGGAATGCAACAAATTACAGATAGAACCATAAATACAGAGATGCAGCAGAAATAACACTTCATTTCATTAATATCAAATATTGAAATATGCTTACAAGCAAAATGTCAATAAGACTAGCTCGGACGATGGTAGCTTATCTATGAGAAGAGATATGGCGGCTGCATGCCTCTAAATTGTGTTACCATGAGGCTTGAAGGCCAAGTTATTATTGAGGAAAAATGGAAAACCCTAAACATCGAAAACCCTAACCCTAGGAGATGAAGCGCCAAAACTATTGGCCTCGTTTGGGTAAATTGGTACATCAACTTCTCGGGGTCATAACTTTAGCATATGATCACCGTTTGATGTGCACAATACCTTATTAGAAATATATATCCGAGGACTACAAATTTCAAATAGCCAATATGGTCCATCACATATGTTGACCCTGGTTTTCCCAAAAACGTCATTTAGGGCCTTAAAACGGCTCTGGAAGTTCAAGACCCCAAAAATGCCAAAAATAGTAAATTGTGCTATAATTAAGGAAACTAAAAGACTGAAAGAGACAGTGGTGGGGGTCCAAGTGGAATAGATAGGTGGCCACCCACATCAGCCTGGATCAATCCTCGCCCCTTAGGAAGCAATGGCCCCCATTGCGTTGAGTGCCTCCATGAGATGGGGAAACTTCTGCTGATGTGAGTTGTTTTGTAATGTCTGATGTGTCCAGTAATGGTGGGAAGTATGGTCGAGGGCGGTCCACATTGAGCATTGGGTGCAAGCCAATGAATTGGGGAATGTTGTGCTCCAAATAATTGTCTCCCATAGTCTTGGTAATGGTGTAATGACCATATCAGAGTGGTCTGAGCTTCCTATGGGCTTTGGTAAGGCGTTCTTTCTGCAAATGCAACCAAACTTTATTGCCCACTTGAAACTTGTGTGGAACCCAATGTTGATCATGTCGTTGCTTGTACTTAGAATTTTCCACAATGGAGCAGTGATATATTGGACCATTGGGTAGATGTACTTTGGGAGTCAGATCGAACGAATTCTTGACCTAACAGTGCAACGATACCCCTGTGGGTGAGGAGAAGAGGTCCTTGTATTCATTCATGACCATATCCACCTAATTTTGTTTTGTTGAGTAACCCTTCCTGAGGGCCATGGATGTGGCTACGATCTTCCCCTTACATTGAGAGCGAACCTGAAAGAAAATAATTTTCCTAGTTTGGGAGATGGTCTTACTGCACTGCTTCGCAGAGATCAAAGAGGTGGCGGTAGGTGGGGCTACCTCTGGTATCCTATATAACGTATTACCCAAAGAAATAATAACAGAGCAAGGTCTAAACTCATATAAAACATGTCGCTTCCACAAGTATGGTTGTCCTAATAATGCATCACAAACGTTAAGAGGAGTAGCATTACAAAATACCTCATCTGTGAAGGGCTTGATGTTGTAGGGAAGGCGTCACTATTGGCTAACTCGGAGATCACATCCTTGGTGAAGCGACCTGATATTGTACGGCTGCAGGTCTGGAGTAGTTGGTAGGCCCAACCACTTCACAACCTCTACTAAAATGAGGTTCTTTTGGCTCCCACTGTCGACATTGAATTGCAGCAGTGAACCCTTTACCCACATGTATGAGTGGAAGAGATGCTCCCCCTCCTCTAGATCTTCGAGCTCATTTTTCTGGATCTTGGTGGTGATAAGAGTGGCGCTGGGCTCCGCATCAATAATTTAATTTCCTTTGTCATTCCTCTTGTTGGATTCTAACTCAAAGTCAGAACATGCATTTGATTCTGAAGCCTTCAACTCAGCCACCAGTGACTACTTTCCCCGACACTCACTTGTGTTATGAGTGGAGCTCTTATGGGACTCACACCACTTTCCTGTGTCCTTATTTGACTTCATGATCTTGTACTTTCCTTGTGGCTTCGATGCATTGTCTTGGGCCACACCGCCTTGGAATTTTCCTTTGTTTTGTGGTTTGGGAGCACCTTTCCCTTTCTTTGGATTCGTAGATCCAAAGTCTTGCTTTTTATGGTTAATATTTTTCTCAATCTTGACAGCATATTGATACATTGTGCCAAGCGGGTAGATGTCCAGGAACTCCATCTCATCCTAAATGTACCTGTGCAGGTAGTCGCAGTACTTGAGTACCAAGTGTTTCTCAGAATCCTTGATACCCAACTTCGTGCGAAGGGTATGAAAAACATTGGTAAACTCCAAAATGTCATGGTCCCTTCCCTACGGCAGAGTGGTCCACTTTATGTATTTATCCTCATAGCTCTCAACGGGGTAATACTGCTCCTTGATGGAATCTCGAAATGAATTCCAAGTGGGTGCAACTAAAAAAAGTGAGGGCATACTTTCATCCTTTTTCTCACTATAGGTTTTCCACCAGTCCTTGACGTAGGGGGTAGCTTCGAGAAGAGAAAAGTGATCTTTTCTCGGCTTGAAAAATCATGAACACAAAAATATCCTTCTAACATATTTAACCATTTATCTATGACATCTGCATCTATTTTTCCCTCAAACATGGGAATTTCAAAGTTTACTTGTACCTTAAAAGGAGTGGTGTATCCAAAGTGGCTGTTAAATGTGGATGCACCGCCGATAGGAACCATTGAAGGATCTGGGTGAAGTTGTCCATCATCACATTCCTCTATCACTCGAGGGCTTCTTCAAGAAATATTTTGAAAGTATCTCATTCCCCCTCGTCTTTCTTTTCTTTTACCATGGGAGGCCATTAGGATTTGCAAGGCTGGTCTTGCACAGGTTCAACTAGTTCAAGCCCTAACTCCTTATATCCCAACCTCCTTGGGGACACACAAAGAAACAAAGAGAGAGAAAACCCCACTGATACCACTGATCTGAATTTAAACAGGAATGAAACAAATTACAAATATAACCATAAATATAGAGATGCAGTAGAAATAACACTTCATTTCATTAATATCAAATACTGAAATATGCTTACAAACAGAATGGAAATAAGACCTGCTTATCTCTGAGAAGAGATGAGACAACTACATGCCTCTAAACTGTGTTACAATGAGGCTCAAAGGCAAATTTATTATTGAGGAACAAGGGAAAACCCTAAACATACAAAACCCTAACCCTAGGAGATGAAGCACCAAAACTATGGGCCCTATTTGGGTAAATTGGTCCATCAAGTTCCCCGGGTTGTAACTTTGGTGTATGATCTCCATTTGACGAGCACAATACCTCATTAGAAATATCAAATCGAGGAATACAACTTTCGAGTGGCCAAAATTATATTACAACCCATAGTGGTCCTGACTTTCCCCAAAAAACATCGTTTAGGGCCTCAAAATGGCTCCGGAAGTTTAGGACCCGAAAAACTGCCAAAAATAGTAAATTGTGTTGTAATTAAGGAAACTGAAAAAATGAAAGAGACAGTGGCGTGGCTCCAAGTGGAATAAATAGGTGGCCACCCACATCCACCTAGATCAATGTCATTATGAAGACTGAACCTAGTTACACTTTTCAACACAGAAGAATGAAGCCCAACAACTCTCACCTGTAGCTTAGGAAAAATCTTTCCCCACAACCCTAGCATCGAACCTTGAAAAATTGAAAGTAACTGATACTTAATAACACAAATATTGCAGTGAAGCACAACGACATTCCCTATAAAGGTTAATTTTGGTACAAACAAGGTTACCTGAAGCTCCATTCATGATGGAAGGGGAACACATGTCCAAACTATTACCGCTGCCATAAAACTAGAAATAACCAGAAGGTACATTTAAACAAAAGGAGCTCGTGAAAGAACTGGTGGTTGGGAGTGTTAACAAGAGTGTTGATAAAACCCTGACCGATTGTGCCAGTTATGTAAAACAATAAAACCAAACATCACAGCTCACCTTTATAGCATGGAGATTACCAAAATGATTAAATGGATTCATTTCAATGCGAAATTACAGAGCTCATCTAGGTGACTGTGTCAAGAAAGTGAGTGCACTGAGAAGAGGAGGGAGCGAGGTTTGGTTACCCTAACTTATCACCATGAATTGAGGACTGTCGGATGAGATATCTAATGAGGTACGATGTAGAATGCTCCAAATTCCTGTTACCTCGACTGACAACTGCCAGTTGCAACTTTTTCAAGAAGATTCTGGTGTCCTCTTCTAGCATGCTTGGTTAAGGCACTAATAAGTTTGATTATGGCTTATGTTAAAAAAAAAAAGTTTAATACTAATATTTCTATTAAAACTTAAAATATTCTATATTTAATGCATGGTTAGTCGGATATATATATTGTTTGTAAAGTGTAGGTGGTAATAATTGTTTTATGTATAATTAATGTATGCTTCACATGTTACAAGTGGTATTAGAGCCACGGGTTCCAACACTGTGACCTTTTGAAGGAAAAGGTGTGATTAAACAAGGTGTTTATAATGCACATAGAGAAATAGAGGTAGTTGGAATAATATGCAGAGGGGAATAGGAACCACCTCACCAGTGAACCTTCAACAGGAGCTGGATCTAACCGAGAGATGTGGGTCTAGTTAGGAGAAGGAACTACAAATGTGAATGCTATGTTGTTGGAAACTGTTCAGCAATTATGAGTGGAAATGATGAATCTAAGAGCCGATAATGAGATACTGAGGTTTGAGCAGGAGAGAAGCATGAAAAGTCTCTTGGTTAGACAAAACCTGAGGAATATAGATCCTAGTCTAGATAATGGGAATAGGGAAGAGACAAGGCAATAGAAAGGAGATCATCCAAAAGGTGGGGGAGCTCGAATGGATAATGAGGAAGAGTCGGTAAATACTTCTGCTGGCAGGGGGGCCAAGTGACCAAAGATTGCATTACAAGGGGAATTCAAGAAAATAAATCCCCCTTTGTTCGATGGAGAAGCGAAAGAGGCTATAGAAGCATGGTTGATTAATATGAATAAATACTTCTATATTTATGAAGATGAAAATAATTTAAAATCCCAACTAGTAGTCTATCAATTGCAGCGTAAAGCCACATTATGGTGGGAATAAATTAAAACAATTTGCAGCATTGATGAACAAGAGGTGACTTGGGATACCTTCCAAAAATATTTTAAGGACAAATACCTGATTGAGAGATTTTATGATGAGAAGGCAAAGGAATTTCATGACCTGAAGTTGGGACAATAGTCCATGGATGAATTTATAACCAATTTTACCTCTTTATTGTGTTATGTTCCTTACATATGAGAGGAAAAAGCAAAACTGCAATGCTTTGTAAGTAGTTTGTCAACTTTCATGAAGGAACAACTAGAATTTGATAATCCTAAGACAATGGATGAGAGCATAAGGAAGGCTCATATTTTCTATCAGTAGATGTGGAAAAAAGGAGATAATAGTAAAGGCTAGTTGGGTAAAAAGGGGCAGAGGAGTTATCTGAGTAATAATAACAATACCATATCAGGTGGGAAAAAATCAGTACCCAAGAAACCTACAGGAGGAACCATGGGAAAGAGTTAGCAGTGAAATAGAATTTCAAGTGAACCCAAACCAGTTGAGGTATCAAATAAAATACAACATGGGTAATCACAGAAACCTCCCCTACAATATTAGGGTTGTGGGGAACCCCACTATTACAAGAATGTCCTCACTGAACAGGAACCAGGCTCACAACAGGTGTTCAAGAAGCCTCTATGGTTAGAGATGTGGCTAGAAACATATAGAAGGTCAATGTTTCCTTGGAGGATCACCAAGTAGAGTATCAACCTGCCATGGTGGAGTTTGAAGGTAAGATAGCTAATCAATCTATGTCTATTTTAATTGACCTATGATAAATTCTTAGTTATGTTAGTTCAGAAACAATTAAATTGTGTCATCTGTCAAGTATTAAATTTAAAAATTCATGGCTAGTGCAACTAGCCACATGAGAAAAATGTAAGGTGATAGCCAAAGTGGAAGGTTGTTATGTGGATATTGGAGGCCAAGAGACTAAAGTAAATTTAAATATATTACCTCTAGGGTCATATGATGTGTTCATTGGGATGGATTGGTTGGAGGGACGTTGGTCCCTAGTAAATTGTAAAGACAAAATCATCAGTTTCCTCAGAGATGAAGGAAACATACAAGAAATTCAAGGCATTAAAAGAACTGTTAAGCTATGATCCGTCACTACTTATTAGTTTAAAAGAAGTACCATAAAAGGTTTCCAAGTTTACGTAGTGAAAATTGGTTATGCTAACTCTAAAGATAAATTAACAACGTTAGAAAATATACCCGGCGTTCAAGAGTTTGTAGATGTGTTTTATGAAGAGATATCGGGATTGCCCCTGAAAATAAGCATTGACTTTACCATAGAACTTATTCCTGGAGTTGCCCCGATGTCAAAAGAACCATATTGTATGAATATTCCTAACTTAACTAAACTCAAGATATAGTTGCAGGAACTACTTGAAAAAGGGTACATCTGACCAGGTGTGTCACCTTGGGGGTGTCGATTTTGTTCATAAAGAAGAAATATGGAACACTAATTTTATATTAATTATAGGCAGTTAAACAAGCTAACCAAAAAAAATAAGTACCCTTTGCCAAGGATCGGTGACTTGTTTGACCAAGTTAAAGTTTCCATGGTATTCTCTAAGATGGATCTATGATCGGGGTATCACCAAATTACAATTAAGGATGAAGATGTTTGTAAAACCGTGTTTAGAACACACTATGGCCATTATGAATTATTTGTGCTGCATTTTGGTCTTACAAACGCTCCTGCAACCTTCATGAGTTTAATGAATAGGATTTTCCACCCCTTTTTAGACAAGTTTGTTCTAATTTTCATTGATGATATTCTGATTTATTCGAAAAATGCAAAGGAGAATAAGGATCATTTGAGGATAGTTCTTCAAACCTTAAGAGAAAATTAACTCTATGCCAAATTCAGTAAATGTGAATTTTTTAAGGAACATATTCAATATTTGGCGCATGCAATATCCTTTAAAGGTATTGTTATTGACCAGGAAAATATCAGGACTATCCTGAACTTGTTTGTTCCTAAAAATGTTGTAGATATTCCATTTTTTATGGGATTAGCTGGTTATTATTGTCGTTTTATTGAGGGGTTTTCTAGAATTTCCTACCCCATAGAATCTCTACAAAAGAAAGGGAGAATTTTTAAGTGGACAACTGAATGTCAACACAGTTTTGAGCAATTGAAAATTTTTATTAGCATCAACCCCAGTGTTAAAAGTTGTTAATCTAGAAAGGGAGTTTATTGTATGTACGAGCACCTGCCAAGAAAGGGTGAGAGGTGTCTTGATGCAGGATGGTAAAGTAGTATCCTATGAATCAATGAAGATAAAGGTGCATGAGAATGTGTATTCATCATATGATTTAGAACTTACTGCATTGGTTCATGCTTTAAAAGTATGGAACCATTACTTACTAGGGAATAAATGCATGCTAATGACAGACCATAGTAGCTTAACCATTTTCTTCAAACAACCTAATTTAAATGCACGACAAATGCGGTGGACTGCATTCCTAAGTGAGTTTTACTTTGATATAAGACACCCTAAAGGGAAGAAAAACCATGTAGCTGATGCCTTAAGTAGAAAAGTGCAATGTGTTTATGAAATTTGGTACCATCGCATTGAATTTGATGTGAAAAAACATCATAAAGAAGCTTCTCCTAAGGATCCCAAATATGAATTCTTATGACAACAAACTAAACATATACAAGCTTCTAGAAAACCATCCAAGTATGGTATAAATGATAGAAATTTGTTAACTTTCAAAGGAATGGTTATGTTCCTAATCAAGTGGTTATTAAATAGATGTTGTTGGATGAATTTCACCACAGTCCTTATGTTGCCCACCCTTGGTATAAAACATTATCATTCGCAATTAAGAGATAGTATTTTTTTACCTGGTGTGAGGAAATATATCATTGTGTATTTAGACAAGTGTTTGGAGTGTCAGCGGGTTATGGTTGAACATCAATACCCCACTGGTTTAATCCAACTGCTTCCTATTCCTGAATGGAAATGGGAAGTAATTACATTGGATTTTATAACGTTACTACCCAAACCATGAAAACAACGTGATTCCATCATGGTAGTGGTGGATAAGTTAAGTAAAACTGCTCATTTTATCCCTGTTAAATCCACCTATAAAACGGTGGAAATCGCAAATATCTTTATGAAGGAAATATTTCGGTTGCATGGCATGCCAAAGGTAGTAATTTTAGACAGGGATGTAAAGTGCACATATGCATTCTAGAAAGCTCTTTTTACAAGCCTAGGTACCCAGATTCAATTTAGCACCACTTATCACCCATAGACGTATGGGAAAACTGAACAGGTAAAATAGGTATTAGAAGATATGCTTACGAATGTATGTAATGTAGTAGTCAACCAAATGAGAAGAATATCTTCATTTGGTTGAGTTTTATTATAATTAAAACTACCATGAATCATTAAAAATGATTCCATATGAGGTGTTGTATGGAAGAAAGTGTAGAACCCCCTATAACTAGCGTAGCCCAGAAGAAAAGATGATTTTAGGACCTGACATGTTGGTAGAAATGGAGCAAGAGATGAGGAAAGTTCAATGGAACTTAAAGGTGACCCGGGATAGACAAAAGGCATAGGCAGATAAAAATAGAACTTATATATAATTCCGAATAGGGGATCATGTTTATGTTTAGATAAACCAAGAAAGACCACCTTGAGTGGGGTAGTTGTTCTAAGTTGGCACCTCGTTGTTATGGATCTTTCCAAGTCGTGGAAATAATAGGGCCAGTAGCTTATCATCTTGCCCTTCCAAGCCACATAAAGGTTCATAATGTATTTCATGTTTCAGTGTTAAAGAAGCATGTATATGACTCCATACCATTATTAGCTAATAGGGTGTACAAGTATAAGCTAGATTCTAAAATGTGTATAATCAATTAAGGAATAGATTAACTATTGATGATAATAATGCTCTAGCAGGTCGAACTGGACTGGGAGTTTCTGGTATAACCTCTTTATATTCTCGACTGTAGAGAAAAAATCTTGAGGAGGTGAGCTATCATCTTGGTTAAAGTGCAATGGAGGCACTTTATCCCAAAGGAAGCCACCTGAGAAGATGAAAGTCTAATGCGACAGGCTTATCCTGACTTGTTCCATGGGCTATAATAAACACTGAGGATGGTGTTTCGCCAAGTCGGGGGAAGATGTAACACCCCAGGTTGATATTTGAGTTACTGGCATTTACATTACTTTCATTCTTTGAGACTATCATAAATAAGGCTTGTGGAAGCCCACTGAAACTTTTGTTAACATTTAATACATAGTAATGTTATTGTATTATTATGAAATCTCATATTTCAAGATGGTAGACCAGTAAATGAATTCTAACCTCCAGGTATTTATAAATAGTTAAACCCCTCTTTCCTGGAGAGAAAGGATGATCTCATTGGTAAGAAGAGGGTTCTTTTGTTGTTCTGAATGGAAGGAAAGAAAAGTTTGTACAACTGATAGGGCGCTATCAAGGAGATATGTCCTAGATGGACTAGAGCCAGTAGGTAACTCTGTTACAGAGAGAAATCAATAAGTATCAGACTGGAATCTAGTATTCATGTATACTACCTGACTCTAAGGAAGATTATTGTTTTCTATTTTTCTAGAGTGGAAACTCACGAGGAGAAGTGGACGTAATTTCCACGTAATTTCCCTTCTTAAGGTTGGGTGGAATGGTCTTGGCCCTCTTGAATTTACGAGATAGTTGTTAAACAAATAAGTGTTTATGCATGAACATATATATTTATATGCTTTGGATTAATTTTCTGTTGGAAAGGAAAGTTTTGGTTGCTTTGACTGTACTATAATAAATTTTGCAAAAGTATCTTTAGGTTTGTTTGTTGAAATTAAATGGTTGATTTAAATACTATTTGTAGATTATTTCCTTGTTGTAACTGGACTCTTTGCTCATCTATTAAAGAACACTTTATGTTCTTGTGCATTAAAATGGGTCATGGCTACAAGTTAATAGTGCTATATGAGGGTAGAATGTGTTAGGAACAAACTGTAAACCTATTTTAAATGAAGTGACATAAGGCTTCTACAAGTTGTAGGGCCAGTACAATTAAGTTGATGTGAACCAAAGAAATTGTACCTGAGAAAATGTTTGTTCCTCACTATAACACAGGGTAGTGAATGAATTAAATGTAAGGAAAAGAGGATCTCATCCAAGTAAATGCCAACATATACACAAGAGTAAAATCTAAATTTTTCTTAGAGGATGACAGGGGTAGGACTGGTTTAGTCTCAGGCCAAGCCATATTAAACCAACAACCTATAACTGTTCTAGACGAAGCCCTCAAAACAAGTCACTAGATATAAGAATACCTAGGAATATTATGGCAAGAGGAATAAAACCAAAACCTGATAAATGTGTTACTGAACACCCTCGACAATTGTAAATGTTATGTCAATAGGAAGTTAGGAAATGGAATACCATTTTGAAAACTGTGGGTTATAAAGTTTACCCTTTGAGGGCCGAGAGGGAGTAAAAACATCATTAGGTAATTAAATTAATTTAGTTGTTGAAGAAATTACAAAATAATAAATTATTTTACTACAAGATTCTAGAAAACGAGAATAACTGACAATCAAGGTAACCTCCACAAATACGACATTCACTGTTAAATTCAACTAAAACTATAACAAACTTGCTGTAAACCACAAATTTTATAATGTAAACCCTCACTAGGTGGAAATATGTTGCCGAGGGGGGTTGAGGCCTAAGCTTCCAAATAAACTAGTTGCCAAGTCTAGTCCCCCTCATGCCTCTTTTGCAATAGAAACCAAATAAGAACAAAATTAAAACATCATCCACGTAATTGATAAGAACCCAAGTAGTGCTTCAGGCCAAGTTTAATTAACTAATAGGAAAACTTATAACTGATTGGTCATTGTTTCCTCCAAGCAAGGGATCAATGGAACCCTTACAATTATTACAGATGACATTTCAACAATTAAATAGAGACCTCATGAAATAATAGTTCTAGCACCCGAATAAACCGAGAGGATATGGGTTTAGTCATTGAGTCGTTGCCCTCAAAGCATCACTAGAGAATACCTGTAAAAAGCCACCGAATGATTACTGTTATAATCTATGGAAAAATCGGTAAATGAAGGGGTGGAAATGATTGTACATATGGTGGCTCACTGTGTGTGTAGAAGAATGAATCCCAAAAACTCTGGCATGTAGCTTAGGAAAAATCTTTCCCCATAACCTTAACACCAAACTTTGAAAAATTGAAAGTAACCGAGACTTAATAACGCAAGTATTATAGAGAAGCACAAGGACATTCCCTGGGAAGATTAATTCTGGTGCAAACAGGGTTACCCGAAGCTCCATTCGTGATGGAAGGGAAACATATGTACAAACTATTACCATCATCATCAAACTGGTAATAATCAGAAGGTAAATTCAAACAAAACGAGCTCCTGCAAGAACCAGTGGCTAGGAGCGTTAGCAAGAGTGTTGATAAAACCCTAGTCGACTCTGCAAGCTATGTAAAATAATAAACCCCAACATCGAAGCTCACGTGTATAACATGGATATTACCAGAATGATTGAATAGAGTCATTTTAGTGCGAAATTGCAGAGCTTGGCTAGGTGAATGTGCCAAGCAAATGAGCGGACTAAGCAATGGAGAGAGTGAGGGTTTCTTACCCTAACTACTCACTTTGAATTGAGGACCGTCAGATGAGAGATCTGATGAGCTATAGTGGAGATCACTCTAGTTGCTCATTACCTTGACCGAAAACTAGCAGTTGAAACTTATTCGAGAAGATTCCAATGGCCTCCTATGGCATACTTAGTTAAGGTGTCGATAAAGTTGATTATAGCCCAAGTCAAAAACATTTTTATATAGTAATCTTACTATTAAAACTTAAAAATTTCCATAGCTAATACATAACTAGTCCAATATATATATCATTTGTAAAGCATAAGTGGTAATATATATATATATATATATATATATATATATATATATATATATATATATATATATATTTTATGTATAATAAATGTATGCTTAACATGTTAAAAAAAAAATAGTAATCTTGCTATTAAAACTTAAAATATTCCATAGTTAATACATGAATAATCGAATATATATATATATATATATATATATATATATATATATATATATATATATATATATATATATATATATATATATATATAATTTTGTAAAATATAAGTAATTTTGTAAAATATAAGTGGTAAATTTTATTTATTTATTTTTATAATGAATATGTACTTAACATGCTACAATAAACATTTTAAAATTTATATGATTTATTTTTAATAAACGATAATTAATTTATTATTAATTTCGCTATTTAACCTATATTTAAAAAAATATAAAAAATTTAACAAATCGTTTTTCTTTTTTTCTACTGTGAAATAGTTTTTCTTTCTTTCCATTGCGAAATAAAGAGCCTATTATCATTCCTTATATGGAAATCATTACAACCCACATCCTAACCACTTTGAATTACAATATTTACTTTTATCATTACAACTCACATCCTAACCACTTTAAATTACAGTGTTTACTTTTATTCAAAGACATTCGACACATCACAAAGACTGTCTCAATTAGTCTTCCACTCATTTAATCATACCACTTTCCTTTTACGATACAATACTTAATGCAATGAATTTGATTTTACACCATAAATAATGGAGTATCCTCCTTCAAACACTATGAGTTCAAGCTGGAAAGTATTTTTTTGCAAAATGAAAGATGGTTATGGAGCTGGAGAGCTTAAATTTAATAAAGAAGAGGAAGAGAGATGAGAGAAAATAAAAATATTCATAAAATAAATTAAAATGCATTTTGAAATTAATTTTTAAATGTTGAGTTGATTTCAATGAGATTTAAATTTAGGAATAAAATTTAATAAAAAGGAAAGATCATAGAAAATAAAGATATTCATAAAATAAATTATAATAAATTTTGAAATTATTTTTTAAATGTTGAGTTGGTTTTAGTGGGATAGCAATTTAGGAATAAAATTTAATAAAAGAGAGAGATTATAGAAAATAAAAATGTTCTTAAAATAAACTATAATGCACTTTGAAATTAGCTTTTAAATGTTGAGTTGATTTTAGTGAGATAGGAATTTAGGAATTTTGTGAGTGGAATGAGAAAGTGAGAAAATAGAAAGATAATTATATAATTTGTATTGACTTGAAGTTATTTTTATGCTATTTTTATATTGACTTGATTTTAGTGGGTTAAGAATTTTGTGAGAGTAATGAGAAAGTGGGAGAAAAACAAAGATAATTATAGAATTTTGAAATTATTTTTTAAATGCTGGGTTGATTTTAGTGGGATAGGAATTTAGGAATTTTGTGAGTGGAATGAGAAAGTAGGAGAAATAGAAAGATAATTATAGAATTTGTATTGACTTGAAGTTATTTTTATGTTGATTTGATTTTAGTGGGTTAGAAATTTTGTGACAATAATGAGAAAGTGGGAGAAAAAGAAAGATAATTATAGAATTGGTATTGACTTGACTTTAAAAAGGAAAATTTTATAAGTGAAATGAGATAATGGGAAAAAAAATATAGAATTGAAATTTTTTTTTTTATAGAAATGACAAAATAAGGGTTTTTTTAAAATTAAATTTGACAAAAAAAATAGATGAAAAATTTAAAATTAATTTTTCAACCATTTGATTCCATTGGTTGATATCAACTTAATAAATTAATAATAAATAAAGATGAATAAATTAAAAATATGTTGAATGTTTAATTTTTTTTTATGCATAACATTGTAATTTATTAAATACTCCAAAAAATAAAAAATAAATTTAAAGATTAAATATTTCTTATTTGTAAATTCTCGTAATTAGAACGTGAAGAATGTAAAGCCAAATTATGATCCATAGTGTCCATATTTAATATTCTATGTTTAGGGTTATTAAGAGTGACATTATCTTCCTTTTTTCTTCTTTCTCTTTTTTTACCATGGTGAATTTATAAGTTATTGGAGTAATTTGGAAAATCAAACCTAATTGCTATCATTATAACATCAAGAACATATCCAACATTGAGTACAAGTAAGCTAGATATACTAGGAATTTAGAACTTAACAAGAGTCAAGACTTCATAAAAGTGGAAAATCCTACTCCTTCAATCTTATCACAATAGGAAAAAATCAAGACATAAGTAATTAAAGAAAAAAACCAAAAATAAAATTTTCTTCAAACCTCACTTAAACATCAAAAGCAATAAAAACAAAAAAATGAATAAACAAACCACAACCAAAATTGAAAACATAATAATATTAAATATTAAAAATAATTCTATCATTATTATATTATATAATAATAATAATAATAATAATAATATCCATTTTTAAGGTCACGGCCAAGCCAGACACCAAATTGGTGTATGAGACCCCCTTGTTTGTGGGACAAGGGAGCCACCTCCGCACAGTGATTTGACTGCTAAGTCTACGAAGGAATACATACTCTACCCCCTCTCCTTTATATTTTAATTTTTATATCTACATATACATAAATTTCGTCGATTTAAAATAATTGAATGAACATTGATATTCATATGTGAGTCCATATAGACGATATCCCATATTAGTTGTTGTTAAGACTACATAACATCCATGTCTCATATATGTGGTTCCTCGTCACTAATACTTTAAAAAACATAACAATGAATACCAAATTTCTGGGCAAATTTATTAGAACAATATTATTTTTTTATTCCTCTTAAAAAATGAGGGAACTAAAAATATAGATTGAGAAATTTTTGGATAATTGGTTGGAAATTTAGCTATATTAATTAATACACTTCAATAACCTTATTTCAAGAGGTTTTTTATTAGAAAAAAATAGTAAAAGAAATATTTTTGCTTAAAATTCTGTGAGATTTTATTTTTATTAATAAAATAATTTATAAGATTTTATTTTTATTAATTAATTAATCTTGAAAAAAAAATTTCGTTAACATTTCATTTTTTATTGAATAGATAAATATATATTTCAAGAATTAAAATGATGTATTTTATAAATAATTAAATTCATTTTAAATTTTAATTATTATTTTTTATTTTAATAACCATATATAATATAAGTTATATTAAAATAAATATTAATATAATTATTTTATTTTTTCGAAAAAAATATATTTTTAAATTAAAAATATAAAATAATTAGTTAACTAATTAATTATATTAGGTATAGTTTAATTTATAAGTAAAATAGTTTTTTTCCACTTAAATTTGACGGGAAGAATATACTTTTTTTTTTTTTAATATATAAATGAATTCAACACTCTTAAAAATCTTAAACTACTTTAATTCTATTGATTAAATAACTTAATTTCAAGTTTTTAAAAATTTCTATTAAATTTTAATTAAAATTAATAAAAAAAATCCGTGAAAAAATCATTTCATCTATAAATTACACTAAACCATATATATTTAACCTACTTTCTTTTTTTTTTTAATAAATTTTTTATTATTAATAAATTTAAATTAATTAAGAACCAAATAGTATCGATGCTAAGTGACTTCAGATAGCCGATATTTGATGTAATTAAAACCCCTAAATCTCGCGTACCATTTCTCCAATACAATGAGGTGACTATCAGTCATTGTTTAGGGTTTAAAATAGAAAATATTGTAAAAAAAAATTAGTTTTATATATCATTAAATATTAATAATTTCATACATGTAAATATATTAATATTAATATTGAGGTATTATATAAATATTATTTTAAATATTTTAATTAAATGGTAAAAGCTATTTTAACTACTGCGAGTTTCGCGTGGTCTTATTTTTACATGCTTTTCTGCGATACGAAAATGCGAAGTGGAGGGGTTGATTGCTGCACAAAATGACAATTTAGTCTCAAATGCTATGGTCTCTAGTACTTCACACAAAATAATTTGGTCTCATACTTATCCATCAAAATTAAATAAAAGAACATATTATTTTTAGCTGTTTTATTATATAAATATTTATTACCTTACCGCTAAATTCGTTCAATTTAACGCACTTTTCTTTATCTCTGTGCCTCGACCGCCGAATTCCGCGCTGAACTGAAATGAAAATTCTTGGTGTGCCTCCACCGAGTCAATTCTATGGTGGACCCCCCATGAGAGGCCGTAACGCACACACCTCAACACGCCTTTTGGGAAATGGCTCTTCTCTTAATGCTTCTCTGCGTCACTGCTGCCTCTCTGCCGTCTATGTCCATGGTGGAGGAAAGTGAATCAATGTCAATGGATGCCCACGAGCAAAGGGACGTTGCTGCCCTCTTGTCATTCAAAAGCTGCATCACATCTGATCCCTCCGGAAAGCTCTCCAACTGGACGGCCCACAACGCCCACAATATCTTCTCCTCATGGTATGGCATTCGCTGCAGGCCACACACAAACAGAGTCCTCGAAATTGACCTTCATGCCCATTACAATGATGAAATTGGATACGAAGGAGGATTGGAAGGTAGTCTCTCATCATCTCTCAGCAGCCTCTCATTACTGCATAGCCTCAATCTTTCTGGTAACTCTTTGACAGGAAGAATTCCAGCTGAGTTTGGCCACCTGAAATCCCTGCGAGCACTTGACCTCAGCTGGAATGATCTGAACGGTTCTATTCCAGCCGAATTGGGCCGACTGCAGAAAGTGCGCTCCAAGGTCCAGAGCCACTACACCAAACAGAAAATGAGCTGCTAACCAAGGCCCAGACCGGATGGTTTTCCCCCATGTTTTCGGAACGATGTTTGAGGCTTCAACTAGGCCTAATAATCCCTTGACTGGTTTTGGTAGGATACGCAGTAAAGCCTGAGGGAGAAGTCTCTGTTTAGAGCCTAGTGATCTAGGTTTCAATGAGGTAAATATTAAGAGATTGGTCTTGGTTTAGGGTCTAGTGATCCGAGATTGGATTCTGGTAAAGCCTCAAAGACAAGGAGATGGAAAATTCCCCAATGATAGTGATGGATTCCGAATGGAATTCCAAGTTCGGTTTGGTTGCGATCAGAGAACTAGTTTTCATGTGATCACGGTTTGATGAGGATGGAGGTAGTTTAACCTCTGGATTGCCTTGGTTGTTCTATGAGATCCCACATTTATGTTTGGAATATGGCACGAGGGTGATTGGTTGAAAGAGATATTTGGTTCAGTCATGTCTACAGTTGGGTGGTACGTTGAAGCCACGAACCTGGTCTAATTTTCCTATGATCTAGCAGAATAGTCCACAACGAAGTTGACGGTCATTACAACTAACCAATGAAGAAATATTTTTCTAATATCCAATGGGATGGTCCAAAAAGATAGGACAACAATCACAACCATTATAGTACATTCACAATAATATAAGTACTAAAATAACTGAAATAGTTGAACTATCTTAGGACATGTGAAAGAAAACATGAAATAAAAACATTTGCATAAAGTTTTACAAACATTCGTAGTCCATCCATGAAGAATTTGTTGGCCTTGAAGGATTTTGTTATTAAGTAAAATTTCCAAGACACATGTTTACAATGTACATCATTAGCTCCAGTAGTGGAGCATTGGAGCCCCTCCTTGCTCCTTAAAGAACTAGCTTATGTCTCTAATGCATTGCGAGAGGAGCCAAGGTGAAACATCCCATGCTCGTACAATGAGGGAGTATATATAACCAAGGGTGACTCTTTCACTACCCTCATGACTGTTTGACTTCCTATGACTTTGCAACTTACATGACTCTTTACATTCCATGTGTGTCCTTTGGATTTCAACTTTACAATACATTTTGAATACAATATACATGATCCACAATAGTGATGTGGCATATGACTGTTCATGACAAGACATGACATGACACTACTGACATGGACTACTTGATGATGTGGAAATGTCAAGTCATTATTGCTGCTAAGTGTTGGATGTCTTCTTGAAGGTTCTTTCTCTTCACCTCTACATGGATTGATGATGCAGAATCTTCAATCATCTCCAGTCTTGGATAGTGGTCGAAAACTAGTGTCCCTTCGCTTTCTCTTAAACGATAAAATTGTAAGTTGAACTACAAGAAGTCATTTAGGCATCATTTAATCCTTCTTAACCTTCTTCATCATCTTGCCATGACATGATGGGGTACATGTTCCTGCAATTCACTCATGACGAGACAACGTCAATCTGAAAACCCCCTAGTCTAAGATCATTCATTCTGATCGAGTAGTTGAGCCCAGAACAAGTGACATGCTAGTAAGAGGGACTGAGTGACTACGCAATGAATAGTTCTAGCAGCAAGGGGGAAATGTTTGATCTTTAAGAAAATGTAGTGCGTAGCTCAGGGAAGCTTAAAGGACAAGAATGCACAGTTTCTAGAGTCAGTGGAGACAGGTTGAGGTAATGGACACTGATATAGCCAAATGTGCAGTTCTAGGAGTCAAGGTAGGTTAGGCTACTATGCAACTACATAATTCAAGGACTTAGGGTATGAGATTAAGATTTGAAGATTCGAAGTGTGGAGTTTAAGCTAGGTTTGAGGACATAACTACGTAATTATGGAGGTCAAGGTCGGGGCTTCGACATAAGAACTGCGCAATGTAACAGTCCTAGGAGATAGGAACTACACATTACACAGTGACAAGTAGCAAGGTCCCACCTTCGAGGGATTAGATTGCACAGTGCACAGTTCAGAAGGGGCCCAGTGAAGCTAAGTGGCTCAGTAGGGAATTTTTTTCCGAAAATGGCTAAGTGTGGGATAGGTGATCACTGTGATGAACCTTGAATGTGATCACACACTTATAATAATTTGATTACATGACAAAATAGATCATTTGAACGCATGAACAAATAATTTCCCTAAGTGTGACAACTTTACGAAAAAATACGACAAGTGCGACACTTAAGATAGAATTTGGGACGACCGTAACGACACTTGTGCGACAATGATCAGGACTTTGTGCATGAGTGCAAAAAAAAATTGCATAGTTAGAACAACTCATATACACAAAGACGGGCCTTTGAAACCATCAAAATAGGCTCGAAAACATTGTGCGACAACTAAATATGCCGAAAGATGGCAGTTAAACCAACATGCAAAAGGGGAAAAACACTTCAATAAATATCATGAAATAAGCTCTAATGTTTGCAACAGCAATGTACAAGACCAAGGAAGGCTTCAAAATTGAGTGTAAGCCAAAATTTTGGAGGGTGTTGTAGGAGCTACATGAACACCAAAGTTGATGAGATCTTTGTATTGACTTGACTTCAATTGGATGAAGAAAGGGGGAATTTTTTCAATAAAGAGAACGTCACTTTGCTGTGAATATTTCCTTACTTTGAGGCTTAAACTTCTTCTCAAACTTTTTTAAATGGAGTGAGAGAGTGGAAGAAAAATAAAGATTATGATATAATTGGAAAATTGTGAGATAGTGAAAGGAAAGGACAAATGCTTAACTTAACTTGGGAAATAGATGTAATGAAATAGGTAAGGAAATTTGGAGACTTGGTTTTATTCATTTCTATTTATTTATTTTTACAACCCCACCTTAAATTTTCTTTCCATAGAAAATTACAAACTGGAAACCATGATTAAATTTACAATATTTGTGCATAAAATCACTACGACATTTCAAATGTATAAATTTAATCTATTAAGTATTGAAATAAATAAAAGTGAATCTTTTAATAATTAAAAGTTATATATTTTATTGGTGTTTAAATTTTGTTATTAACTTAATTAATTAATTAATTAAATATGTAACTATTTAAATAAATAAATAATTTTTTATTAATATTTATAATTCTTCTCTTAATTTTTTAAGTCTAATAATATTTTTCAAAAGTATATATATTAATGTTGCATCACTCGACCTCACCCATGTATGGATGGTATTTTATTTTATGATGGGAGGGTGCATGGTTACCATCCCACTGATTAATAATGGGAGGGGATGTGCCATAGTGCCCTCCCTTATTAAAAGTGGAGGAAGGCTATTTATGTATGCAACATAATGAGAAATTATTACACTTAGATGTCACATCAATTCATTTGTTTATATTTTGTAGAGGAGAATTGTGAGTGTAGAATACTATGTGAGGTCGTGATATAAGGAAATTCATTGCAATCGGTTTTATTAATGATGAGATATATATATGGAATTTGTAGTTTCATGGAGGTATGATTCGAGAGAAAATATTTTAGCACACCTTCTTTGGATATTGTTTAAGTTGTTTCCTCCACACTTTATGCTTTTTATAGTGGGAAAGTCTAGAATGGTTGTTTTTTCTATTCTAGTAGGGTGCAGAAAAATATTATGTGTTTTCTTACTACTAATGCAAGAAGAGAAAGGGGTGTGGATCCTCTCTTCCATCTCTAGGTTGCGTTGAAATATCAATTCATAAAAATATAATTTTGTAGAAGTCTTAGAACTCTGTTGCACCCAAGTTATATCAATATGCTTGTTATTGATGTGATTTTCATACTACAAGGCATGAGGAAGTTCTAGAGCTAGGTATCAGGTTGTCATCAACTCAAAAAGTATAGTGACTAAAATCCACTAGGTATTTAGCATGACCACCAGTAGATGAAGTACGAGGTGGTATGGGAATGTGGTTTCTTGGTTTCTTGTTAGATTCAAAACTTGCGACAATAATCCTCTCCTAAAACTTGACATAAATAACAAAAGGGGCCAAGAGAATCAATATCTGCATATGGTCATTTTATACTATCAAATGAAATCCTTGTTAGCCAAGTTATTGTTGGAAATATTGTTGTACATAGACGAGCTCCATCTCCAGGTGAAGGAACAACATATGCATATGGAAAGAATTGAATCTCATTTTTTCCCTCTCGAGTTCCCAAGAAACTCCACTCAAAAGGAAAATCAACATAAAGGTGGAGCAATCTGACTCAACATAATTTTCATGTTGTTTTTTTGGTTTAGTTTTCTTTTAATATTATCTACTGGTTATAAGTCTAGGAGTGCAAGGTGGTTATAACTTTTCAATTTTGCAACGTTCCTATTGTTATTCTTGTTTGGATTTTTGAGACCCAAATTTTGAGAAGCAAGAACTCTATACACTACCACTAATCTAGTTTCCTAAGTGGAAAGTTAGGGTGTCAACAAACTATCTAGATATATAACTCTTTTGAAGCATGAATATAATTTTAACTTAACAAAAATATAAATATATTAATTAAAGTACAAAATAAAATATATTTTTTATATTATTATTTATTTCTCATAATAATAAATATTATTATGCCTGTAGATGTTTGTGTCATATTTTAAACACTAAAAAATGATACTACAATGAAAATTAAGAAATGATCCTACTATAAATTATATAATGAACCACATATGAGCCTTTATACAATATACATCCATGGTAGCCTTAAAGCCTTAACCAAGGTCTTGCAAAGGCTTAAATTATACAAGTTTGGGAAAGGAGACATGTCTCGATCAAAGATGATAATTCCTTTGGCTTGCATATTTTGACTATGGGAAATGCATCCTCCCCATGCCCTCCTACTTTTGAGTAATTCACTTAGTTTTTCTTTAACTTTTTTGAGTCGAGTCATTTAATGTCCCTCACCCTCCTACCATAAGAGAATTATTTAACGTCCCTCCCCCTTTCACTAATGAAATTACTAACTCCTTTATACATAAAATCAGATTCTTAAACATAAATTTATAACTAATTTCTATTATTACAATAAATTTATATATATATATATATATATATATATATATATATAATTTTAATTTAATTATATATATTTAAAAATAAATTATTTTACACTATATTTTATATATACTTTATTTTATTAATATAAAAAAAATTCATTTATTTTTATTTTTAAATATCATAATATTTTTCCAAAATTATAGATTTTAATGTTACAGTAATCCACATAGATACAAAGAAATTAGGATATTCTTATACGCTATTGTTTAAAGAGTAGTAGTTGGATCCATAGTCCTTTAAAGAATAAAAAATTGGAAAGTGAAAGGCAGTGATGGAGTTCACCCTCGCAATTACAAACAAAGATTACAAACAAACGATAATAAAAATGTTTGGAAAGTGAAAGGCAGTGATGGAGTTCACCCTCGCAATTACAAACAAAGATTACAAACAAACGATAATAAAAATGTTTGTCTATTTGAATTGAGTGGGTATAGGAAGAGGAAATCAAGAAATTTTACCTTTAATATATTCCAAAGCATGCAAGCTATTTATTTAACCTTGATTATTCTAAAGTATGCAATCTACTTATGTTAAGTTGATTTTAGTTGGAGCAAAGAAATGAGAATTTTGTTCATAACAAAATCTTATTATAGTTTTAATGTTTTTTTTTTTTAATTTGGTAAATTGGAGAAAAAAAGTGAGAAAAGATAAAGATGTTAATAGAATTATAAAATATGGGATAATTATTTTGAAAAAAAAATGTTTAATTCTACTTGAAAAATATAAGCAAAATAAATAGGTGAAGAATTTTTTTAATAATTTATTCTAATTTTAATTTCAATAGTCAATATTTATTTAATTTTATCCTTCTATTTCATGAATCAATCAAAAAAATATAAATATAAATTTTCCATTAGTTAAAAAAATCCTATTTAATTAAAAATGTTTTTTATTTATCATTTTATTAAAAAAAATATATATATAACTCTTTTAATTTCCACAACCCAAAAAAACTACTCTTATTAATATTTAAATTATTTTAAAATTATTACTATCAATTATTTTTTTGATATTCATCTCATTCATTTTATTATAACGTTATCATTTCTTTATTATTATTAAATATTCTAATTTAATTTATAATATAATTAAAAAATATTTTAAATTTTATTTCATATATTTACTTATTTTATACTATTTTTAATTATAAATATTAATGGTATATAGCTCATCCATATAGACAAAAGAAAAATATGACATATTATCAAATTCATTATCTTAGAGACTCAATTAAGAAAAAAAGATCATTTAACGAAAATAAATCATGGAAAATGAAAGATGAGATGAAGTTAAAAAGTTGGAAAGGAAAAAAAAAAATTGGAAATTGAAAGATCGTGTTGGAGTTGAAAAGTTGGAAAGACAACAAATTTTGGAAACTGAAAGATGGTAATGGAGTTGAAAAGTAGGAAGGATTAATGCCAATACAAAGGAAAGAGATCAAAGATGTACATATTGACTTGGAAGATGGTGTTGGAGTTGAAAAGTTGGAAAGGCGACAAATTTTTGAAATTGAAAGATGGTAATGGAGTTGAAATATAGGAAGGATTAATGCTAATACAAAGGAAAGAGATCAAAGATATACATATTGACTTGAAAGATGGTTTTGGAGTTGAAAAGTTGGAAAGACAACAAATTTGGAAATTGAATGATGGTAATGGAGTTGAAAAGTTGGAAATACAACAAATTTTGGAAATTGAAAGATGGTAATGGAGTTGAAAAATAGGAAGGATTAACACCAATACAAAGGAAAGAGATCGAAGATGTACATATTGACTTGAGTTGAGTCGGCTATAGGAAAAACAAATTAGAGGTATGTTATCAAATTTCAATGTCGATTATAGATTATGAGTTAGAAAGACAAAAAAGATCTCAAAAATTGAAAGATGGTGATGGAGTTGAAAAGTTGGAAAGAAAACAAATTTTGGAAATTGAAAGATAGTGATGGAGTTGAAAAGATTGAAGGGTTAAGGAAAATACAAACGAAAGAGATCATATATGTACATATGGACTTGAGTTGAGTTGGGTATAGAGGCAAAAAAAATTATAGGAATATTAAGTTCATTGTACCTTAAAGGTTATGAGTTAGAAAGACAAAACAAATCTCCAAAAATGAAAGATAGTGATGGAGTTGAAAAGTTAGAAAGAAAACAAATTTTGGAAATTGAAAGATAGTAATGGAGTTGAAATTGGAAGGGTTAAGGAAAATACGAAGGAAAAAGATCAAATATTTACATATTCTCAAAAAATGAAAGATAGTGATGGAGTTGGAAAGTTGGAAAGAAAACATATTTTGGAAATTGAAAGATAGTAATGGAGTTGAAATTCCAAGGGTTAAGGAAAATAGAAAGGAAAAAGATCAAATATTTACATATTTTCCAAAAATGAAAGATAGTGATGGAGTTGAAACGCTGGAAAGAAAACAAATTTTGGAAATTTAAAGATAGTAATGGAGTTGAAATTGGAAGGGTTAAGGAAAATAAAAAGGAAAAAGATCAAATATTTACATATTCTCCAAAAATGAAAGATAGTGATGGAGTTGAAAAGTTGGAAAGAAAACAAATTTTGGAAATTGAAAGACAGTAATGGAGTTGAAATTGGAAGGGTTAAGGAAAATACAAAGGAAAAAGATCAAATATTTACATATTCTCCAAAAATGAAAGATAGTGATGGAGTTGAAAAGTTGGAAAGAAAACAAATTTTGGAAATTGAAAGACAGTAATGGAGTTGAAATTGGAAGGGTTAAGGAAAATACAAAGGAAAAAGATCAAATATTTACCTATTTTCCAAAAATGAAAGATAGTGATGGAGTTGAAAAGTTGGAAAGAAAACAAATTTTGGAAATTGAAAGATAGTAATGGAGTTGAAATTGGAAGGGTTAAGGAAAATACAAAGGAAAAATATCAAATATTTACATATTCTCCAAAAATGAAAGATAGTGATGGAGTTGAAAAGTTGGAAAGAAAACAAATTTTGGAAATTGAAAGACAGTAATGGAGTTGAAATTGGAAGGGTTAAGGAAAATAAAAAGGAAAATGATGAAATATTTACATATTCTCCAAAAATGAAAGATAGTGATGGAGTTGAAAAGTTGGAAAGAAAACAAATTTTGGAAATTGAAAGACAGTAATGGAGTTGAAATTGGAAGGGTTAAGGAAAATACAAAGGAAAAAGATCAAATATTTACATATTCTCCAAAAACGAAAGATATTGATGGAGTTGAAAAGTTGGAAAGAAAACAAATTTTGGAAATTGAAAGATAGTAATGGAGTTGAAATTGGAAAGGTTAAGGAAAATACAAAGGAAAAAGATCAAATATTTACATATTCTCCAAAAATGAAAGATAGTGACGGAGTTGAAAAGTTGGAAAGAAAACAAATTTTGGAAATTGAAAGACAGTAATGGATTTGAAATTGGAAGGGTTAAGGAAAATACAAAGGAAAAAGATCAAATATTTACATATTTTCCAAAAATGAAAGATAGTGATGGAGTTGAAAAGTTGGAAAGAAAACAAATTTTGGAAATTGAAAGATAGTACTGGAGTTGAAATTGGAAGGGTTAAAGAAAATAAGAAGGAAAAAGATCAAATATTTACATATTGAGTTGATTTGAATGGGGCATAGGGACAAAAAATATTAGAGGATATTTTTTAATAATGTAGTTTAATGCACGTGGGCTATTTTCTATTTGTATTGAGTTGACTCAAGTGGGGATAAAAAAGGGGAATCTTTTTCACAAAGAGAACGTTACCATATTATGAGGTTTTAAGTTTTTTCTAACTTTGTGAGTTGAAAAGATAGAGAAACAAAGATGATGATAGAGTTGGAAATATGTGACACAGTTACAAAAAAATATGGATTCCAATTGGGGAATAAAGACAAAAAAATTAGGTGTAATTTTTTTTCAATAATTGGTTAGGAACATGGCTTTACTGGTTAGTATTAATTCACTTCTATAATCTTACTTTAAGGAGCTTTTCATTAAAAAAGAAAAATGAAAAAGTCCTACCATGTTTAAAAAAAAATAAAAATCTCTTGATATTTAAACTTTTATTACTATATTAAGTTTTTTCCAAATCATAAATATAAATATTATTTTTACCCATCTTATATCTTATATCTATATAATCTTTTTTTAATTTAATATATAATATCAAATATTTTAATATTTGATATACATAAATTTTAAAAACTTTTTTTTGGAAATCATAAATATAAATATTATTGTTACCCATCTTATATCTTACATTCATGCGATTTTTTAAAATTTTATATATAATATTAAATATTTTAATATTAATTATACATAAATCTTAAAAAGTAATTTTTCCACATCATAAATATAAATATTATTAGTACCCATCTTATATATTATATTTTATATTCGTGATTTTTTTTTAATTTTATATATAATATAAAATATTTTAATATTATTTATACATAAATTTTAAAGACCCGAATGAAAGACCAAATATCTAGTCAGTGATGCTTTATAATAGCATCAAACCGAATCCTACGTTAATTGACAATTTAGTTTTATACTCTCCCAGCTTAAAAAAAAAGAGTACATATTATCTTTAACTATTGTTTTTATTAAATATCTAGATGAGAAACATGTGCTGTCAATCTGGTCTTTATCAGCGAGAAAGAACCTTTTTTAATATTTTCCTCTTCTCATGGAGACCACCACGGTCAGTCATGCTTTTCCTTATCTCTGCATTCTACGGAATTAATCGTTGCCACGCCTTTCTTTCATCTCCACTCATTCTTGAGATTTGATGTATAAATATGTATGCACCCCATAACTAACATACACCTCACACGGATTTTGCGATTTGAAAGAGGTACACGGAGAATATGGCTCTTCTCTTTATTTCCTTAATGCTTCTCTGCATCGTTGCCTCTCTGCCTGCACCCACGTCTATGACGAACCCATATTCTCATCCTCATCCTCCTCCTGATTCTGAACGCACTAATGTCTATGAGGAAGATGAATTCATGGTGGAATCATCAATGTCAATGGATGCCCACCAGCAAAGGGACGTTGCTGCCCTCTTGTCATTCAAAAGCTGCATCACATCTGATCCCTTGGGAAAGCTCTCCAACTGGACGGCCCACAACTCCCACAATATCTGCTCCTCATGGTTTGGCATTCGCTGCAGGCCACACACAAACAGAGTCGTTGAAATTGACCTTCATGCACATTTCAGTGTCAATGAAGACGCAGTTACCTTACTCGGAGACTCGTCATTGGAAGGTAGTCTTTCATCATCTCTCAGCAGCCTCTCATCACTGCATAGCCTCAATCTCTCTGGTAACCTTTTGACAGGAAAAATTCCAGCTGAGTTTGGCCACCTGAAATCCCTGCGAGCACTTGACCTCAGCTACAATGCTCTGAAAGGTTCTATTCCAACCGAATTGGGCCGACTGAAGAAAGTGCGTTCCTTGGATCTTTCTGTTAACCTTTTGACAGGAAGAATTCCACGTGAGTTTGGCCACCTGAAATCCCTGCGAGCACTTGACCTCAGCTACAATGCTCTGAACGGTTCTATTCCAACTGAATTGGGCCGACTGCAGAAAGTTCGTTCCTTGGATCTTTCTTGGAATCTGTTGACAGCAAGAATTCCAGCGGAGTTGGGCTCGCTGCAGCAACTGGAGTCCTTGCTTCTTCAATACAACGACTTCTCAGGCACAATACCACATTGGCTGGGTAATCTGACACACCTTACACATCTATCCATTTGCAGCCTTAATATTTCAGGTTCTATTCCTTTTGAAATATTCCGTCTACCCCTCTCTTCTTTACGTCTTAGTTTTAACCTCACCGGGAGTATACCTACAGCCATTGCCAATTTGACCATGTTGACCGAATTAAGTCTTTACGGCATTGGAATCACTAGTATACCTCAAGACATTGCCAATTTGACTAAATTAACACATTTAGATCTGTCTTCTAACATGCTAAGCGGTAATATTCCTCTTACCCTCCAAAATTTGAATCAATTGACCTTTTTATCTCTCCAAGCTAATAAGTTGACTGGTCAAATTCCTGAAGCCATTACCAATTTAAGAAAACTTGAAAAGCTTTCTCTGGCAGACAATTGTTTGACCGGGGTAATTCCAAGTACAATAGGAAATTTAAGAAAACTTCAAATGCTTTTACTTTCAAAAAATAGTTTGACAGGGGTAATTCCAACTACAATTGGAAAACTTCAATCATTAGAATATTTATATTTGTTTTCAAACAAATTAACTGGTCAAATTCCATATAGCTTAGGCCAATTAAAAGCCCTTCGTATCCTTTACATCAATAATAATAGCTTTTTCGGGAGTATTCCTAACAATATCAATGGTTTAGTTTCACTTGAAGCATTAGATATATCACAAAACAAATTAGAGGGGCCCATTCCTATTGAAGGCATCTATAATTGGACTTATTTAACTGTTTTCTCTGCTTATTCCAACAACTTCACTGGGACTTTGCCCTCATCATTAGGCAATTGCACCAAACTGTTGGTGCTAAATTTAAGACACAATGGATTTACAGGGGAGCTTCCTCCATACCTCGCAAATTTTGGTGACTTGCAAGTTCTAAATGTTGGTTATAATAACCTTCATGGTAGTATTCCTCACTGGATTACAAGTCTCAGCAAGTTGTTTGTGTTGGATTTATCCAACAACAAATTTAGTGGAGAAATACCATCTGATCTTGATATGCTCCAAGGATTTGCAATAAACAAATCTTCACAAGGGATCAAGTATGGATATGAAATGGCAGCAGACATAAAAGGGATTGAATATATTATGCCATATTTGTGGCAAACTAACAGGATATTTGATTTGTCTATGAATAATCTTACTGGAAAAATCCCTATAAGCATAGCAAGGATGAATAGCTTGCGATTGTTGAATTTATCTTGGAACCAATTGGAAGGGGAAATACCTGCAGGCGTTGGTGACATATCTACTCTAGAGGAGTTAATCTTGGCCAAAAATAAATTGGATGGAGAAATTCCTCAAGAACTCTGCAAATTATCAATGTTGGCTTCGCTTAATCTTTCATATAATAACCTATGTGGGGAAATCCCAAGAGGGACACAATTCTACACTTTTTCTGTGACTTCATTTCAGAATAATAAGTGCTTATGTGGGCTCACTCTACCACCATGCAAGCAAAAGGATGAGTCAAAGAAAAAAATGGATAGAGTTAATGACAGTGGGAGCAATGATAAAACAGGATGGTTGAGCCGTGTAAATGAAAAAGTATATTTGATAGCAGTGGAAATTGGAGCGGGGATTGGATTTGGAGGAGTTGTTGCTATGTTCATTGTTTGGGATAGGGCAAGGTGTTGGCTATTGGGTTTTCCTCCCAACAACACACGAAGACCATTTTATGGGCTCTATCGATTCCCTACATAGCTCAATAACACTTCTTGATATACATAAATGGCATATGGTATATAATTTTGCTTTTTGGTATTGTATTTGAATGCCATTTAGGCATATGTATTATCATCTTATTCCATGTAATAGTATAGTGTTTGAATGTAGGTAAACAACTTTTCAAGGTATGTAAAATAGAATTGAAAGAGTTTATTTGAATTTCTATTAATTATTGAAATACAAATATATATGTCAAGCATGAATTGGACTATGTGGATGGAAATTTCATGCTCATTTAAAATTCCTTGTATCAAATGGCTTTATGGTTCACTTCACTTAAATGTTTACGCCTTGATTTCAAATGTTTATTTTCATACAACTTCCACATATTTCTAATTTAATAAAGATTATATCTTGTTTAATAAAATAGATTCTTCAACTCTAATTAGCCTAAAGAAACACATATTCTTCTCTATTTTATTTGAAGAACTTGCTAATTATCCCAACATGAAAATTGTTTATATTGCTAGCTATAAGAATTTCAATATAAATTTGTTAATAATTTATTAGTTTCTAAAAAACTTCCATAGAAGATTTCAAAATTTCTAAAATTTTCCCCACTTATATCTAAAACAATGTCATGATTTCTAACCACTCTTTTACTAAAAAAAGATACTCTTAATAATATCATTTCAACTTCTCGAAATCACAAACATAATGTTAAAATTCATCACATTAAACTATTAAATAACACACATCTTAAACTAAATAAACATCACATCAAACTATTAAAAATCACACATCTTAAGCTAAATAGATTATGAAATATAGATTTCGATAAAGCACTCATTGACCATCCATAATTATTCATTGATAATATGTAACTATAACATAATAATGGTAATTTCTATATACACTGTCATTTAAAATTTAAAAGTCAACACATAATGTATTATTCGAAAATCTATAACAAAGAATGTACTAAAGCACTTATGAAGCATGATAAAATATATAGGAATCCTCTTTATTCACAGGTGCCTTTAGAAAGAAAAAGGAATGTGTTCATATTGTATGTTATTAAATAACGCTTATAATATATGTTATTTCAACCAAAATAGAATAAAATTAATCATTAATATCATATAAATGTATATATCTTCCTAACATGGATCAAATAACTAATATTACGTATCATAATTTCGACTCACATTTTTATACTGGATCAAAGTTATTTTAAAAATATTATTTCAGCTTGTTGTATGTTGGAGTGTGATGCTTTGAAAAATGTGTTCAAGAAAGTATTTTTTTATAAGAGTTAAAGTGAGAAATGAAATGTTTGTAAGTTGAAATTATTATTTTTTTAGTATATTTTTGGGTTATGAGTGGATATTTTCATATTAAAGATATCCTAAAAAATAACCAAGGGTATGTGTTGCAAAACATATTGGATTAGGTAGTTGTAGTTGTGTTTAGTGTCTCATGAATGTATATCACTTAATCTCTTCAGATTTTTCAATGGTGGTAGTAAAAAATTTTATGTTATATTAACAAACATGTGCACACATTATAGAAAAATGAGTAAAATCCAAGAAATCATAACATGTGATGTGCAGATATATCATGTTTATGAATGGACCATAACTTTTAATATTTTTTCACTCTTTTAAAACATTGTATAAGTGCTAGATTTATCACGGATTATTACAGAATCAGTTTGTTTCATTGTAATTCAATATTCCGTAAGCTAGACACTTACATATGGCATATTTGATGAATGGCTATATCCTTTACATGAATTTTGAGTTGAAATAGGTAAATAAAAACCATAAACAAATAATCAGTACTATGTCATAACTTTCAAAAGCACAAACATAATATTTATAATTCATTACATTAAACTATTAAAAAGTGCTCATATTAAGCTAAATAGACTATGAAATATGGTTGTAAATAAAACACTCATCACCCATCCATAATGATTATAGTCAAGTGCCATTGATAATATGTGGCTATAAAATAATAAGAGTAACTTAAACATGGAATATCCTTTAAATTTAATACTTTGCATACAAACACTAAATCACTTATCGAACACAGAAAAATCTACAGGAATCCTTTTTATTCATAGGTTCTTTTAGAGAAAAAAAAGAATATATATATATATATATATATGGGAATTCCTAGCACAAACTAAATAACTAACATATATATATATATATATATATATATATATATATATATATATATCTGAAACTAACACATAAAAAATTATTTATTAACTTAATGGTGTATTGCATGGATTTCACAACCTTGCACACAAATCCTCAATATGATAATGAGGCTTCCCATCATCTCAAGGAAGATTATTAGAATTCATATTTTTTGATTGTTTAATCCCTTCCCTAATTCTAGACATAGGAATGTGTTTACCCCATTTGATGTCTCGTACTTAAAGAAGGTCATCTTTGTTACTTTCACATGTCATTCTTTGGTCTTCTTTAATCCATGGTAGGTTTCTGTCTAGGAATTTTATCCTTCCCATAGATTAACCCATGTTTTTTTCTTTGATCTACTCTACTTATATTTGTTAGAGATTACTTATTGAGATTATCAATGCCCACATTGTCATTTTTGGAACATATAAGTGTTGAAAAGGATAAAAGTTATCTTTTCCTCTCCTTGTTTCTCACTAACACATGATCTGTGGATCCTACAACTAAATACATGCCCATATATGGTGGATAAGTTGATCAAAGGGCCCTTTCCAAATGAGAAAATCATAGAACTACTAAAGATCAACAAATTCGTATATTTAACCCATAAATAAGAAGTTATGAACTCCAAATTTTCCTTAAGGGATATTTATCATGCCTTTCACAATATGCTTCAATTTTCTTATAAATAGCCACTTTTACACTTTTCTTAGGTTCACAAAAAATTATTTGGCCTCTCGAATCTTGCCAAAACTCTATCATATTTTTTCAAAGATTGGATCCCAACATCAGTAATTAGTCACCCAAACCAACTATATTTAAAATATTCATTATCAACCTCATATAAATTACATACCCTCATAATTTCACCCTAATAATTGGTCAAATTCATCCCATTCTTTATTAAAATTATTGCCATTCTTCATGATAGTTGAGTTTGGATCTTGTCCTTTTCCCTTGTGCATATTTATTAGATTTCTCAACCCCACTTTAATGAAGGGTTCTTAGTGCTACCTTCTAGGGAGAGCATCTCCCAAACAAGGGCTATATTTATCTTATAATTGGTATTACTATAGGTAGGTTTTGTGTGCGTGTGTGTGTGTGGTGTTTTGGAGACTTATATTTTTAAAAGGAAAAAAGGTAGATTGTTTAAGGAATGGAGTTGAATATTTTATCCAATGATTTCCTTCAACAATTCGTCATATATTGGTAAACATATGAGACACTTGTTTCACTATGAGCCAAATATCTGTAGGATTATTTTTAGTTTTTCTTGATAACTTGACACACACATATGCTATGACCCAACATTATCATGAAATTGTACTCCTTCCATTTATCCAAGTGGACATGCACATTCCTATCATCATTTCTAAGTGTTTATGTGACATGACCTACAATTTTTGACATGTCACCAACTCATATCCCAATGGGAGACTTATTTCTAGAACCTGAGATAATATATTAGGAATATGTTGACCCTCCTAAGGGATCCCCATAATCTCCCTCTAATTGTGACATCTTTAGCTACTAACAATGAACCCATGCATGCACATATATGCCTCCTTCCTATAGAAGAGAAGGATCATTTGAGTCCTAAAATTTTCTAAGGATTTTCCTAAAATTTAGGTGTTTTCTTCAGTGAGTTATCATGAAAGTCCTAAAACGTGTGTCCAAACCACTTACGTAATAAACATTGTTCATTAAGATAGATTCCACATATCCAGTGATCAATTATGTGCAAGGTAGTTAAAAACGGAAGGAGCAATGAGTGACTTGGGTGCATGCCCTCTTAATACCACCCAAATTAGGTATTGTCCACCCTTAACTCATTGAATGGAAAAAAATTATGGGGGTTGGTATTTGTGGGTAGTGGATATAAAAAAATGAGCTCACTAATTTTGAGACCATGAAACTAATAAAGGTAAATATCAATTTTCTCACTCCCTTATGGCCTTGGAAAGGTAATCTAAACTAATTCCTAGTGTTAATCAGAGTCTAAAAAAACTAGTGATGAATGATTTGTGAAAGAAAACTAAATTCAAAATCCAAAATAAATTTAGAAACTTATAACCATACCATTTAATATGTATAGAAGTTATGAGAGAGAATTTTGTTTGTGCCTCAAAATTCTTGGAAAGAAAGCTCAAAAGTTCCAAAAACTGGCTTGGGTAAGTTAAAGATCGGTTGAGTGGAAAATTTCAGGCATGGAAATTCAATTCCATCCCTTTAGTAAGCTACTATAGCTATGAAACAAATGTAAACCAACAATTGGAAATTAGTTAAAAAATAAATTCCTTAAATTCTAGTGATTTCAGGATTGGTTTAAAGTCAAGTAGGTGCTAGAAATTAAATTTATGAGAATTGTAAACTCAATACAACACTTTATTGTGTGGAATATGTAGGTGTTCTCTTGTGTTAAATGACTTTTTCAAGTACTAGCAATGATGCCGACACTTAAAATTTCTAATTGTGGAAAGTGATTTTCATTTACCAACCCTTAAGGGAAAGGACTTCGATCACTATTTATCATTCATAAAATTAATATAACAAAAGCTAATTATTATGCCTTTGGTATTACATAAAATAAAAGGTTTACAAAAACATTAGAGGTAATGAAAGGATAGAAAATTTAACCATGTATTATTCTAAATTTCTATCTAGTTAATAAGCAAGAAAAAGCTATTAATCCATTCTGAGGGTCCTCCCATTTAGGTTCACACCATTGATATTGCAACATGATCTACTTAGTATAAAAAGAGTGAATTGGCATACATCACTTAGGTAGAACAAGGAGTATCCATGTAGTTATAAGAAGCATGGTTTGACCATTTCTTGTCTCTAGTTATTTGGGATCTCAAAGCCATCGTTAAATCCTTATCCCCCACAATGTTAAGGCCCTAATAATAATTCATTATTATTTTATTAGTTATGATTAGGTCAACCTACTGGTATATTAAATCATGTCACGCAATTTCCTATTTATAATAAAGGAGATCCATTTGTATATGTATCTTATATTGTCTTGTGCATTGGATCCATTGTAAAATTAGGTTTACCCATAAAAGTGGATTTTTATTCATTGATATTTTATCAAACTAATTTGGTTCATAACATTTGGCGTCAAAGCCTATGATCCTTGGGTTTTGATCCTTTAATCAAGTCATTTTTTCATTTTTGTTCTAACATTTTCTATAGGAAGTTCGAGATAGAAAAGATTAAGGTTACTAAGGAAAATATTAGGGCAAATGTGGTCAAACATTCAAGTTTTGATTCATTTTATTTCAAAGAAATATTGTTTGGAAGATAGAACTTATGATTAATCTTGAAATCCAATTTAAATGGTTCATCTTGGAATTTTTGCTATAAATTTGTGTATAGGAGGTTTCATATATTAGAATATGAAGATATTAATGAGATATGTCTAGGTATATATATTTAAAATTTCAAATGCTATTTCATTATACTCTCAACTATAATCTATATAAGATAGGGTTTGTGACTAAGGTTGAAATGAGTTTCAAAAGCATCTTGGAATTTTTCCTACAACTTTTTTTGATGAAGCTTGATACTATGAAATTTTTATAATCCTAAGACATAGAGAACCATATGTGGGACTATTTTAAGATTTTGAGTCATTATAATTTATGTGATATATCTTATGGAAATTAGCCTTTGAATCATCCTAAAATTACTTTCAAACCAGTCATTTTAGAATTTTGCTATAACTATTGTTTGGTCAGGTTTTAGATTATGAAATTTATTGGACCTTAATAAGACATATTAAATTAATATAGGTGAAAATTTCAAACTTATAAGAGCTCAAATTTCATAGATACCATCCAAAAAATCTTCAAATTACAATTTGCAAGGTACGCAACCTACAATTCGTATAAAATTTGATTCAAAGATCTATTTTTAGTGACTTCAAAATTATGATAAATAGAATTTAAAGAAGATTATTAATATTATACCACATGGCTAAGTTTGTTGTCAAAAATAATATGCCAATTAGACCTCCAAAAATATCATCCACAAATCATGAATAAAATGAAGAAAATCATAACCAACTATCCATATTAGAGAGAATATTTAAGGAAATGGAGGATAGATGTATTGAAAAATATTCACACATCACATGCCCAAAAAGTGATTAAAGAAGATATGGATCAAAATTTTGAAAAATTAAACAATTTCATGGATGAAAATAAGGACAATTGGAAAAGGAAAAGTTGGAACAAAAGATAGATGGAAAGTTGTAGTAGATGCAATAGAATATTATAGAAGCCCTAAATGGAAGGTTCCATAAAATTGATAATGTGATTTAAAATACTCATGAAAGTAAAGGTATTCTTCATTTTGAACAACTAATATTCCAATAATAAGAATAAGTTAGGTGGATTTAACTCCAATAATGGAGTTATTTATGGATGATTTCCTAAAGCGATAAAATTTCCAAGGTTGAGTTAAATATTTTTGATGGAATAGAGGTCCTTACATAGGTGAATGAAATTGGATAATAATTTGAGTTGCATAATGTTATGGATGATAAACAAAGGATTTCATTAGAAACTTTGTACTTTCAGATAAAACTTTATCAAATTTGTCAATGGGAAAATAAAAGGAGACCCCATTCATATCGTTATACATGGAGTTTATTTATAATATATTTAGAAAAAATCTATCGAAAAGTTTGCAAACAAGACTACTGTAGCCAATTGACAAGAATCAAACACTTAGGTGATATTGAAGACCATAAATCATAATTTTATGTATTGGCCACAAGGGTGTATAACATAAGCAATGAAAATCTATTGGAAGCTTAGATGCGTGAATTAAAATAAGAAATTAAACATGAGTTAGCATATAACATCCTAAAAATATTATGGAAACTATGAAATTTTCACATCATATTCAAGCTAAGAACATGGCTAGACACAAGTATATCATTGGGGCATATGTAGGAAGTACAAATTGTTTTGGGGTTCATAAGACAAATCGAAGGAAATGGAGGAAAAAAGAGAAAAAAAGTATGTTATAGTTTTAACAACAAATGGATAAAACAGACAAAAAAATCAGAATTTAAACCATTCACCTTGGAAAATAGTGATGAAGAGGAAATGGAGAAATCTACACAAATGGATGAGGAAGAACTTGTGAGATTCAAAGAGCTAGAAATATATTGTAGTTTAAAGTATAAAGTGTATATATTCATAAATCATATTATTTGTAGATAATGATGGGATCCAAAACTTTTTGGAACATGGTTTAATACTTAATTAACCCATGCTCAGATCCCATTAAAGTAATCTAGACCCAATTCACATCGAAATCTAGGAACATGAGATGATTATCACTGACCTCCACCATTAGCTTATGAAGACACCAACACAATAAATAACATTACTCGGTTATTATTTCTTTTAATATAAACACACTAATATTCTCCTTCAACAAGAGAACAATAAAACATTGCTCCCAAAATATATTTTCAAAAGTGCGTTGATGAACAAAGTGTCTAGGTGTGATTCATCAATGGAGGGAAGGGTCCACTACCGTTGTGGTTTCCATGTGGACAAAATTTTAAGATGAATCATAAATTCATGAAAATTAATTGAAAACTAGAGTTTTTGAGTTTCCCTGAAATCTTGTACCCCTCCAAGATATGAAAAAACTTCCCATATGGAAAACTTGACCTTAAAGACATCACTCTATATAGTGTGTGACTCTAGATATAGTTTGGTATATTTGTAATGGTAGTCTCCTTATCCCATTTCATTCAGATGAATGCCACCTTTGGGAATTAAGAGCCAAAACATAAATTTATTCTTAATGTAAACCTTACACACTAAGAATTCAAAAAGGTTCATGCTTATGTAATGGCTAATAGGAAGAAAAAGAATTAGATATCATTCAATATGACAAGGTCTTGATTAAAAATCGTTAGGGGACAAGAGAATATTAGTTATAGGTGGAGAGAACTAGTTCATGGCTTGATCTTGGGGGGTGATAGGATCATACTCCAACTCTCCTTCATATTAAAAAGAAAGGTATAAATATAGGGAATTCGTTCATATTTAACCTAAGGTAGCTTGAAGAGGAGTTTAAACAAATTATTTTGAGAGTGAAAATTTTTCGAAGTAGTGACCAAAGAGTCAATTCATTAAAGAAAATAAAGGTGGGTGCCACTATCTACCTATAGCAAACAAAGAGAGAGATTTTGGTAAGGGCTTGAAGGACATAGATATAGAGTATGTAGGGATGTCTGAGTGGAATGAGGTAGGGATTTTTAATGAGTAATAGAAATTGAAGTTCATAGATCTAAGAGAGAAAAGAAGGAGATTATTCGATAAAAGGGAAGCAGAGTAAAGAATGAATATTTATGTGGTATAATTAGAAATAAAGATGAAAATGCTATTGTTTTACATTAGGATGCAAATTAAAAGAAACACATGATGTAATATGGGAGATGAGGAATGGAGCAAGGGCAAATTTAAGTAACTTTAAAGAGATAGCATAATTGCAGCTAACATACTTCAAGGGAATATATGAGGAAATCAAAATGCTTATTAAGTGGAGATTCCAAAGTTTTAATTACTTTTCTAGGACGGTTTTTTAGGAGGATATAAAATGTTGGTGGAGGATGACCAAAGAGGAATTAGATTTTTTTTTTATCATTTTTCAAAAAAGAAATGAGTCTTAGCCTAGATGGGTAACTATTTATTTTTAATTGTCTTTCATCCTTTCATAGTGGATTATATTTAAAATTTGGTAAAGAAAGAATGAATATTTGGTAAGATTCCATGATACCTTAATTCTACATTTATAGCATTAATCATAAGTCCTTTCCTAAGAATGAAGTTATCTTGTTGCGTAATTGTGCTTATAAAATGACTGCAATGGTGTCAGTGGTATACTATATCAAAATTATTTTCTTAACTATATTTTCTAAATAAGAATTTGTTTTCTTCAGAGGGGAGGATGATTCAAAATTTATAAGGGGAACTCAAGAGGGACTACACACAATTAAGTTGAAGAATTACTGAACAATAGTGTTAGAGCAAGACTTATCAAAGGCTTATTAAAGGACTAGTTGGTTAAATCTTAGCTTAATGTTGTTTCATTTTGTAACACACCCACCCCTATAATGTTCCATTAGGGTTGTGGGGAGTAATTATACCAGAAATCTATAGTTTATTATGAATATGGGGTTATAAATTTTCCTCTTTCCTTCATCTCCTCAAATCACAATTTCTACACCACCATCACCTTTTTCTTATCAAGAGATTTTCGACAAAGTAAATTTCATCTTATGCCAAGCTCTAAGAAGAAATTTACACTCATTTTAACTTACCTCTTAAGGGCTACCTTTTGTCATTGCGACAAACACCATCCAAAATTTTTACTATTCTTGAATTTTTGAGCCTACTATGGATCTTGCAATCGTTCATTCCATAGTCAATTCTTGGTCAGTTTATGCTATATTATGTCTTTGATCTCCCTTATTAGGTTGTAAGTTTTGAAGCCACTAGCTCACACATGCTCAGTCTTTAATGAATTCATCAGCGCATTCTTTCACATAAGCTTGAACTGGCCTAACACAGTCCATCAAGATAGTGCATGTGCAAGGTGCAACCCATGTTGACAGTCGATGCACACTGTCATTGACAATCTCTCACTTTTGGTTGTGTGTATACTTCTATTTCGGTAATTTTTTCAAATTATTACTTATGCGCACCTTCGCTTTCACTAGTGTCATTTTCATGTTTTTCAACAATCGCTTTTTCTCTCTTTCACTTTAATTAGTGTGATTTTCATGTTATATTTTCTCTGGCATATGTCTCCTTCACTGTCATTCACATATCGCAAGTTTGTTCACACTTTTATTTTCATATAGAAAATGTCATGTTTTATTATGGCAGACATCATGCATTGTATAAAACTAGTTTTGGTTTGTTTCAAGGGGTAATATGTGTCAATGATTTTTTCTTATCATTTAAACATATATCACACTCATTGCCAAAGTTTTAAGAACTTTCACATAAGCATCATCACTATCGTCGCAAACTGTATCTTTAGTGTTGCACTTGGAGTGACTTGTCGCAATGTTGTCTCATTGAGGAACGTATGTTGTTCATGTTTTCTAGGTGTCTTGTGTTGTACCATCAAGTGACCTAAGTGTGTGATCATGATAAATTCTTGTTCTTGTTCAAATTCATCTTACTGATCCCACACTTAGTCAAACCTAAGGAAACTCCCTAACTGGGACACTCATCCTCATCAACCCACTTTGTAGTCGTATTCCTCAAGCAATGACCTTACCTCTTAGAACTACACAATGCACAATATCTACCTCTCAGAAATGCACACTACATATCCTCATTGTTAAGTCCTATTACTTTAGCTCAAGAACTATGCATTGCACAGTCTCAGTGCTTAGTCCTAGTACTTGAGCTCCATAACTGTGCAATCCTTGCCTCTAGGCAAACTTCTCTATGCACTGCATAGTCTCAAGCATCAAGCCTTAGCCTTGAGCTTGTGAACTTCAGAGCTACAAAATCCCTTGGCCTTTGTCCCTATAGAACTACACATTGGGAAACTTTAAGCCTCAAGCCTCAAGCTTGAGCTCTTGAACCCCTCAACTACGCAATCTCCCAACCTGTTCTCCTGTCTAAACTTCACATTGGGAAACTTCAAGCCTCAAGCTTGGCCTCCTAAGTTCCTCAATTGTGCATTCACTCAGATTAGGCCTTCAAAATTGGGAATTGCATAGTCTCAATCCTCAAGCCTCCAGCTTGAGCCATTGAGTCCCTCAATTGTGTAGTCGCTCTAACCAATCCTCCAGAACTGTGCATTGTGCAGTCTCAATCCTCAGTCCCAAACCTTGAAGTCTAGAAATGAAATATCCCTAAGTCAATCTCTCAACCCTTCACTAGCTCTAGCCCTAACAAGTTATTTCATGAAACATGTTATATTAGGGTTTTATCGGACTTATTTCATCTTGTCATGAGTGGATTGTAGTCGCAAGTATTCTTTCATGCTATGATAGGATGATGGTGAAGGAGATGGGGAAGGGGACCATGATATAAGACACCTATGGAGCTAAAGAAACCAGATGATCATTAGGAAAGAAGACGAAGGAACATAAGATTAAAAATAGAAGACAGAAGATCAAGATCACATTGAAGACTCCTTATCTTCAAGTCATAAGTAGGAGGAAGAAGAAGAACATGCACCATATTTCAAGAAGACAAAGAAAATAACAACAAACGGTGACTGGACATTGCCATGTCATGACAAAGTCCAAGTTGGTAGTTTCATGTCATGTCATGTCATGAGTCATCATGTGCCACATCATTTTGTGGATTATGTAAATTCTATATGGGATAAATTCATGTAAATTTGAAGTCCAAGAGTCATCCATGTAATATGAAAAGTCATGTAGGAATTGAAAAGGTCATAGAGAAGTTGAACAGTCATGAGGGTAGTCCAAGAGTCACAAGGGAGGTGAATAATCACCCTAGTTGTTAATATACGCCCTCATTGTTAATGAAAAGGAATTTTTCACCTTGTCTCCTCCTAGAAAGCATTGGAGATGATCTGTAAACTACCATGGATATTCCACTGGACAGTTCTTCAAAACATATTTGATAATATTATATTAAAAAATATGAGATTCTACAGTATTACGGTTTTATTTAATGTCTAGATCCATAGATTTTACCCTGATTAATGCATGCATGTAAAATTAAATCAATCTGAAAAGTAGAGAATAAAAAATAATCTTTCACACACATAAGACACAAGATATTCTCTATGGGAAACCCTTTCAGGAGAAAACCCAGTTGGAAGGTGAGGTTGCTACACTCTCTTTCTCTGTCTGGAAATACGGTTGTAGATATAAAGAAGTAATGTTTGTGACCCATGGGCTACTACAGTGCACATATCATGTATGTGTTCTCTACCTCATATCTCTCCTATCTATCCTTCCTCAACTATGTAACAAAATTCTCTCGGGAGAGTGAAATGCCTCTTCCTCCTAATGGCCCGGTTATAACACAACTCGATAGCCTACTAGTGGTTAGGTTTGACTACGTCACTCTTAAATAGAGTTACAAAGTAGACATTTCTAGAGTATTTTACATCATAAACACATTTATATCCCATTTTTCATTAATAATGGGGGTTGACATAGTATCCTCCCAAACTCTAGGTGTGAAAACAAGAAGGTAAACCTTTGAGTGGAATATCTTTTGCACACAGACTCTGATTGACGCGCTTCTTGTGTTGTTGGAAATGTTTCTATGTCAAGAATAGTATGAATAGATTATTCACTAAAGCATAAAAATTTTACGCCAAAATAACATTGTTTTATGCCTCAAAACTCCCCTGGAAGCTTTTAGACCCCGTTTTGCCAAACTAGGTCCCACCAGTAAAAATGATCCTGTGAGCTAATTCCTCCACTTTTTCCAATCAAAATGCATAAATATGGATGAAAAAAAATATAATTATCCAATTCATATCACACCTCCCCATTTTGGGTGTCTTTTGGTCCCCAAAAATATTTTACTAAATGAGGTAAGGAAAATTTTCCTCCACCTTCTCTTTGGTGTACCATTTAGCTTTCCCCGGAAATTGTCCCTTCAACCCATTCTGCCAAATGTCATGTTTCCCTTGTCTTATAGTTCTAGACATATTCTGCAAAACTTTATCTTCTATCAACTCTTCCTAAGCATCTCGTGCCAATACTCCACAAAAGGTACAAACTATTCCTCTTCGTGATCTAACATGGAAGGCTCATAGAGTTTCAATTTCTCTACATTCACAACAGAGTAAATGCACATATATGGTGGTAAAATGTGTCGATAGGAATTATCACACACCTTTTCGTGTATCTTAAAGGGACCATATCTTAGATCCTTCATTTTTTTAACAGGCCCCTGCAGCCTCTCCTTGTTCAACTATAGCCATACTCTATCTCCCACCTTGAATGATTTCGTTGTTCTTTATTGATCATGTCCAGCCTTATAATTCTCCTGTGACTTCTGCAATGTTTCTTGTACCTATAGATGTATCTTTCTGATCTTCTCTATAAATTTTTCAGCACTTAAAGAATCTCCTGTAAGATCTTCCCACACTTCTCCTTGTTGCCCATATGCAATATCCAATGGTGAAGGTGGAAAATATCCAAAACAAGTCTCAAATGGGGACTTTCCTATAGAAGTGTGGACTGATATGCTATAAGAATGTTGTGTATACCATATTTTCATCCCATGTCTTTGGATACTTCTGGTTATATCCCCTTAGAAGCTGCACCAAATTCTTGTTGACTACTTCTTTCTGCCCATCTGTCTGTGGATGGAATGTTGTAGATCTCTTCAATTTTGTGTCCATCTTCTCTCATAATGTAGTCCTGAATGCACTACGAAATTTTGTATCCCTGAATCTACAAAAGGGCACATTACATCATTCATTAATCTCATAAATGTAGTTGGTGCATTACATAGGCCAAATGGCATAACTAACCACTCATACAAACCTTGCCTAGTTTTGAACGCGGTCTTCCATGTATCTTCTTCTTTGACTTGAACCTGGTGATATCTAGACTTCAATTCTAGCTTGGTGAAATACTTCCCTTTTTGCAACTGATCTAACAAATCATTTATCTTGAGCAGGGGGTATATGTTTTTGAGCGAGATTTTATTCAACACCATGTAATCTAAACATATTGTCCAAGTCCCATCCTTCTTTGGCCCAACGATGATGGGTGACCCACATGGTGATGTACTCAATCAAATGGAGCAGCTCCTGCAACTATTTCTTAACCACACTTGCTTCTATAATGGATTGCATGTATAACCCAATATTTGGCGATGGGAAGTCTAGAAATAGATGTATCTTGTGCTCCACTTCTCTCTTAGGGGTTGACCCTTTAGGCTCTTGGGACACATAATTATATTCCTATAACAACTCCTCCAATTGATTTTTGTGTTTCTTAGTACACACATCTAGGGATGCCTTTGCTCTTATTGACACCTCGACAGAATGACTTTCTCTTACAAACAATAAAACATACTTCTTGTTGGCACTGATCAATTTCTTGGCTTGGTTGGCACTTACTAGTGAAATTTTTGACTTTCATTTGTGTGTGTTGATGATGAAAGATTTTCCATCCTTGACGAGTCAATACTGGTTATCTCTCCTCATGAATATTTCATCATGCATGTAAAAATATGTACTCCTAAACATGACTCCGCATACATCAAGGGGAACCACATCAAGCTCTACTTCATTAATAAAATCAACCCTTATAGGAAATCTAATTTTGCATTATTTTGTTATCTTAAGCTCTGTATCCTTATGTACCCATCCCAGTGGATATGGGTTTGGATGATCATGAAATTCCAACCCCAACCTCTTGACCAGATCTGCTGCAGTGAGATTCACCTGCAGTCCTGACCCAAATATAGCATTAATCTTTGCCTTCATCACCTGTATCTTTACATGGAAGAGTTTGGTCAGTTCTTTCTCTTCCTATTGCTGAAAACTACTCAGATTCACCTCCTTCTACATTAATGTATAGACGTTAGTCTCATCCACATACAAGTTTCTTTCAACTTGGTTTCTCGAATTAGTGGCCGTGAGATTCTTCTTCTTATTATCTTTCTTCTTGTTCTTAGGTTTAGCTTTGGATGAAACTTCTAGCAATTCTCCTCTACATGGCCATCAATGTTGCAGTGGTTGCAGTGGTCGCTAGGATATTTTCACTAGTGTGATGTGGCTACTGTATTTTTATTTTTTCTGCCTTTTTTCTTCTTCTTCTTCCCTTCCTTAGAACCTTCATATTGCTCCTTCTGCTTCGATGCACTTTATTGCACTCTTTTCAGACCTATGTTCTCTAGGTATTGTGTCTATACACAAGCCTTGTCCACCGATTTGAGCTTGAATAATATCACTTTCTCACACAGATGGAGGCGTAGACCCCTAAAATACTTTAGGAGTACATTTTGGTTGTTTGGAGAGATACCCAACACTATAGCCATATTCCTATATTATGTGGTGTACTCCTGCATGCTTTGGCCCAACTTTTGCCTGAAGTAATGCCATCACATCCACTTGTCCTCCACATACCCAATGGCATAAAACTGTGACTTAATAAGGGTTTTAAAATCCTACCAATTTTTCACTGGAGGTTCTCCCTCCAACCTTAGCGTTTCCTTGTGGATCTCCCACCAAGCCAGTGCACGACCTTCCGATTTTCGCTATGTAAACCAAATGTAGGTTTTAACCCCGTACAAAAATTACCTGCATACAAATTCTAAAACACAGAAAATAAACACTACAAGAGCATAACACATAAAACATAGACTCCAAAAACAAGGATTACCAGCTTGATTTTTCATTATGTTCCTTTCAATGTTACAATACATATTTATACATGCCGAAGCATCCAATACCATGGACCAAAAACCATCGCGTCCAAAACCATGTGTGAAAATCATGCACAAAAACATAGGTGGGTTCGCCCAATATAACAGAGGGTCGAAAACCAAAATTTTCCCCCTCAAACCCCCTGTGACCACCCCCACTACGTAATAGGTGCAATGAAGGAGGGGCTCCACCCCCCCTCTAACCCCCTGGTTAACTATGTGGGCTAGTCATGGAAAGAATATAACACAACCCAACATTCTCCCACTTGTTGTTTTCTTTCCATAGTGAGCCACAATAGAGCTTAGTCATTCATTCAGCCTTGAAACGCCCATTATTTCTCTACACCAAGAGAACTTCTTAGAGCTCATAGATTTTGTCAATGCATCTACAGTATTCTTCAAAGTGTCCACCTTTACTAGCAACACCTTTTTGTCTTCTATCATATCCCTCACAAAGTGATACTGAACATCAATGTGCTTTGTCTTTGAATGGTATGCAGGGCTATTTTCCAAGAAAATTGAACTTCGGTTGTCACAGTCTATCCTTATAGCTCCCTATATTAACCCCATACTTGAACACAATCTCTGCAACCAAACTGATTCCTTGCTTGCATGAGTGGTTGCCATGTATTCTGCCTCTGTAGTTGATAGTGCCACTACAGATTATTTCTTACTCATCCAACTGACTACACCTCCAAATAGGTTAAACACATACCCACTTGTAGATCTTCTCTGATCCAAATCTCCAGCCTAGTCTGCATAAAAAAAGCCACAAATATCCAACACTCTGTCCAATCCTGGTCTTCCATGGTAGCACTAACCATAATCACTAGTGCCACACAAATACTTGAAAACCCACTTCACTGCTATCCAATGCTCCTTTCTTAGTTTTGACATAAACCTACTCAATACTCCCACTACATGTGCAATGTCTGGTCTAGTACAAACCATTGCATACATCAGGCTACTGAATTCACTTGCATATGGAACACGAGACATGTCCTCTTCCTCTTCTTGTGTCTTGGGACACTGTTCAGCAGATAACTTTACACCTACAGGAATAGGAACCTTCACCAATTTACTTTCCTGCATATTAAACCTCTGCAGTATTGTCTCAACATACTTCCTTTGGTTTAACCAGAGCTTCCTCTTTTCCTGGTCTCTTTTAATTTCCATGCCAAAAATATAGTTTGTAGCACCAAGATCTTTCATGTCGAATTTGGAGGACAATTGGGTCTTCAAATCCTGGATAATTTTTTTGTCATTTCGTACTAGCAACATATCATCCACATACAAGACCAGATAAATAACATGGTCACCAATTAATTTAAAATACACACAATGATTTACTTTGCTTCTGGTGAAGCCAAGTCCCCATATAAATGTATCAAATTTCTGATACGACATCCTTGGCGACTGTTTTAACCCATACAAAGACTTCTTTAACTTGCATACTAGTTCATTCTTACCCTTCACTGCAAAGCCTTTAGGTTGCTTCATGTAGATTTCCTCTTCCACATCCACGTGAAGAAATGTTGTCTTCACATCCATGTGTTCTACCTAAAAATCAAAAGCAGCAGCAACAGATAAAACTAATCTAATAGACGTTACCTTGGCAACAAGAGAAAAAATATCACCAAAATCAATTCCCGACACCTGGGAATAACCTTTTGCTACTAACTAAGCTTTGTATTTCTCCACCTCTCCTTATGCATTTGTGTTCTTTTTGAACACCCATTTGCTGCCAATGGGTTTCCTTCCATCTAACAACTCCACAAGATCCCAAGCCTCATTTTTGTGCAAAGATGTCATTTCATCAACCATGGCCTCTTTCCAGAGTTTTCTATCCTCTAAATCTACTGCTTCCTTCACAGTTCTCGGATCATCATTAGTAATAGATAAATAAAAATTTGAATAGAAAGCAGATGGACTATACCTTTCTGGTTGCCTTCTTTCTCGAACTGATAGTCTCACACGTGGAGTTTGTGGCTCTTCATATTCTGTTTCCTCCTCTGCTATAGAGTTTGATTCTTCCTCCTTTAGCTCAGACTCTATATTCTCAGGCTCCTTTGGTTGGACTTCATGTCTAATAACATCTTTCACCTCTATGAACACCACATCTCGGTTGTGCACAACCTTCCTTATTATTGGGTTCCAAATCTTATAACTTTTTAAACCATCTTTATACCCAATAAAGATGCACTTTTCAGATTTACTATCCAACTTTGTTCTTTTCTCCTTTAGAACATGTACATATGCATCACATCCAAATACCCTCAGATGTGAAAGAGAGGGTTTCTTACCATTCCATACCTCTTGTGGAGTCTTATCCTCCAACACTGATGAAGGTGATCTGTTGACCATGTAACATGTAGTGTCCACTGCCTCTGCCCAGAATTCTTGTCCTAACTCGACACCACTGAGCATGTTTCTTGCCCTTTCCATCAACGTCTTGTTAATTCTTTCTGCAACTCCATTTTGCTGAGGTGTATATTGAGTAGTCTTCTACCATGCTATACCATACTTCTTACAGAATTCTTCAAATTCCTTACTGCAAAACTCTCCACCGTTATCTGTCCTCAGCACCTTTATCTTCTTGTCTATCTAGTTTTCCACCAAAGCCTTAAATTCTTTAAATCTATCAAAGACTTCAGATTTCTTCTTAAGGAAATATATCCATGTATTCCTTGAGAAGTCATCTATAAATGATACATAGTACACAAAATTACCCAATGATGGAACCTTCACAGGTCCAAGCACATCACTGTGCACAAGCTCTAATATTTGTTTCGCCCTCTTACCACCAGAGGGGAAGCTCACCCGATTTCGCTTCCCATATACACAATTTTCATAGAAATCAAAATCCAGAGAGCTATTACTCATGCCTTCTACCATACCTTTACCATGAAGTATTCGAAGGTCCTTCTCTCCAATATGTCCAAGCCTTTGATGCCACAACATGGTATTCTCTCCAGAGACCACTATATTTTCCACTCCACTTTCAAGAACCACGGAACTGTTGCACCCATCAATAATAGTGCTAGCTTGCAGCTTGTACAGAGTTCCAATTCAAACTCCCTGCATCAATACCAGTGCCCCCCAAACCATCTTGCAGGTATTCTTCTCAAACATTGTTTTCACACCTACATCATCCAGTTTGCTTACAGAAATCAGATTTCTGGCTAATGCAAGAATATGCAAAACACCCGGAAGTGTTCTAGCCCTTCCACCTTGCAACTTCAAATTTACTTTTCCACTACCAACTATTTTAGCCTTCCTGTCATCCCCCAAGAAGACATCACCACCATCATATTTCTCATGCTTGCAGAACCACTCTCTATGGGGAGTGAAGTGAAAGGATGCACCTGGATCAATCAACCATGGTTGTTATAGCTCCAAATCTCACTCTTATGGTTTGTGATGCTGCACACATGGCCTAGGGCAACCCCTCCTTCCAGACCTGGTCCCAAAATTTAAAAAACAGTGTTTTATCCCTTGTACGCGACTTTTCCCTGTGTTAAACGCGTGTATACGTGGGTAGGTCCATACCCAACCTGCGTGTATGTATTAAAACACTTAAAAAAATATAAAAATCCTTAATTTCGGGCGGAGATCGCGGGTTTTACCTGCTGATCACCTGTTAGTGCCTGTGGCCCAACTGTTCCCAACCAACTCCCAACTAAAAAACTACTTTGGGAGAGGTATAAATAGACCTCAAAGGGAAGGCCTAAGGGAGGAGAGAGGAGAAAGCAAGATTATTATGTTGAGATTTTCCCTTGACCAGGTCTGAAGTCCCTTGTGCCTTTTGCACTTCCCTCATTTGTACAGGAAACCCTTGTTTCCTTGTGTGTTGATGATCATCCACCCTTTATGACATCATGGAGTAAGGCATGGAAGGAGTTTTTGTTGGAGGCTTGAGGCTGGAACGGATCCAGAAGGAAGCTTTGCTTGGAGCCTGCTGAAGGTGACTCAGGTGAAATTTTTCCATTTTATGTACTTTACTTGTCCATAATAAAAGAAACACATGTCTTGGTTCCCGATATAAACTTTCTTTATGTTTATGATGTTCATGTTTTGAATTCATGTGTAAATGGTTGTTTAGATTTCATAACTAACTACCTTTGTTTATAACATAGAGATGGTTTCTTTATAAGGTTTTGTCCATATATTGTTGTGTTCTTTGGAATTGGTTGTTGTGCAGGACAAAAGAGAAGAAGGGAACTCCAAGAAGGGTTTGGACCCTAAAGGCCTTCTCAAACGTAGGACCTGAGGTACGTCCCCTTTACAATAGAATTTTCTTATAATAGCATAATGGCTGTGTGAGTGTGTGTTTCTTTGGATAACTTTCAGTCTGCTAGGGTTTCAACCCAAAAAGCCCTAGGGGAACATTTCCCTCAAACAGAATTAGCGACTCCGCTGGGGACAACACTCTTGTTGTTCCTAGTTTGGGTGTTTTCAAGCCAATCAGGGCTCAGCTACCTGTCTGCTTGCTGTTACTGTCTGGTCTGTTCTTGAATTTGAAGTTTTGTCAATTTCTTCAGTTTGTTTTTTTATTTTTCTTGAAACTTTTCATACACGCTTGTTTCCTTAGTTACAGAGGCGTATGTACGCATGTTTCTTTAAGTGAAACTGCGTATACGCAAGTTTCCTTAGATACAGAAGCGTATACACGCAATCTGTACATAAGTACAGTCGCGTATGTAATGCAATTTTCAAGATTTGTAAGTTTTGAGTGTTGCTGAAGGTCTGTCAGACAGTTGGAGTCAGTTCTAAACAGTCATTTTCCAGTATCAGTTGTTCTTTTTACAACAAGCATCTTGTTCCGAATTCTCTCTGATTATAAGAAGAATTGGTCTTGTTTTGTTATTGCAAGCGTTATCATTTCTTGTTTACACACGCAAGATTTCTTGTTTAGGAATCTTGGCTGCTCTGATTCTTCAGGGTAGGGAGATTGGTCTCAATCTTCGTGTCAAATCTTGCTTTTGGTGACTTTTTGTTTGCTTGACAAAACCGCTTTTGTGACCATTTGCTTCTTTGCTTCGCGAAAATTGTTGATTGACACTTTCTTGAAGCTTGTCTTTTTTATCTTTTTGGTTCTTGTTGCCAAAGCTTTCATTGCTGCTTTTGATTGTTAAAGAGCATTTTTAAACACATTTATTTTGTCGAATTTTCATCCATTGGGTGGTGTCAATTTGCAAAAGTGTTTGTTGCCTATTTTTCAATCATAAGTTTTAGTGTTGTTGAGAGCATGTTTGGAAAGACTTTTTTGGTGTTGCTTTGAAGAAAACCTTTTTGAAAAACTTAGTTTTTCTTTCTTGAACTTTGTTTTCATTTGGTTTCCTTTTAGTGAATGTAAGTGCTTTATGTTTGTCTTAGAACTTGTTTTTAGTGTTTAGACGAAGTGATTAGTAGCACATCATATTTTATCTAGACATTCTAAGTGACAAGAAAAACATTGATAAACAAGCAACTTTCATTTTTTAGAGTAGTTTTAAATCTTGCATTGGCATATATTTGTTGCATTAGGATAGATTTGCATAACTTTTTAGGCATCAATAGCTTTGTTAATTTTGGTGAGTGTGAAGTGTGAATTAGCGAAAAGAAAAGGAAAGTTTGTTTCATTAGAAGTTCCTCTGAACCCTATAGAAATTGCTCTTCATCGAAAACGAAACAAGTGCATATGCATGTAGTTAGGTTTTATTAATTTCTTTTGCGTCAAAAAACACCACTAGTTTCACTTCCGTTACCTTGTGACTTAAAGAACAGCCTATTTTAAAAATCAAGCGCTAACTAAAATTCACTAGAACTTTTTGTTTAAGTCAGTTACACCAACAAGTCTAGGATTTTAGGGCCTTGGATTAGGCGAGTGGAGAGTTAACTCTCCAAGGCCAAATAAATATCAAACATAGGAGTCTGATTAACGAGAGAAAATCCAATAGCGTTAGGAAGACCAGGAAAGCTCCGGATCTCAGAGTTAAGCACGAGGGTCTGCGAAGACAGGGAAGAGAGATACCCCCTCTCCTACTTGTCCGAACTTACCTCACGACTGTTCCGCCTGGCTTCTGCGACGAGTTGGTACCCATAGTTGCTATTCCTAGGAATCCACACAGGTGGCTGTGAAGGGGAATCCCGTGGCACCTGAGGTCGACGTTGTATCACTCTCGACAGTACTACTGGAGGGCACCCTTGCGAAGCTTGGGGGCTTGCACCAGCGCAGGCTGTTGTTAGGAGGTCAGCGTAACTTCCTCTGATACCTTCGCTGATAGGACTGGGCCCTCATCATCCCAGACTATCTTTGGAAGGCCCTTTTATTCCACTTTCTTGTATTTTGGTGTCCGGTCTTAATCACCCGGAGCGAAAATACTTGGAAGTTGTTTGACTAGTTGTTATCTTTAGGGACTTTATAGTGTGTGCTCTGTGCTCTTAGTTGGCCTAGCTTTCAATTTTTTGAGTGTTTAGTTAGATCATAACAAAAAATTCAAAGTGGCTGACCGATCTCCTAGACGGTCTCGAAGACTTCGTGGTCTTTCACCACCAAGTTCAGAGCCTTCTCCTAGAAGGCGCAGAGGTAATACTACTAGTGGGTTTCGCCCCACCACAGTTGACGCATCAGGGAATAAGAGAGGGACACTCCAGTTCTTTCTCGAGTTCTCTTTCAAGCGGAGGATAATATAGAGGTAGAAGAACTCTCAGAGTTGTTAGCGGCTCCGAATTCTCCACTACCATCCAGTCATCCGGACGTATTACAATATGTTGGGACTCCGACGCATAGACTGTCAAGTCCAGGTTACGTTACGCGCTTACCATCAATGACCACTACTGGAAGCATGGCTTCTACTACAATTGTTGTGACTATGCAGACTCCAACATCGGTGCAAGGGGGAGGAACCATTTCCATCTCCTCTGCCTCTTTGTTTGGATCTTTCGCCAGGACATCTTTAGTTGGGTCTACCTCCATTCCGTCCATGAGTGGAAATGCCCAAGCCAATGCTTTTGGTACTAGATTCTTCCCATTTGGCACCCACTCACAGGGTATTCCATCGGTTCCGTTTAGTGCCGCTACGTCCATGATGGGCGGATCAACTTCATTCCAGGGTTTTCCTTTTGGAAGTGGTCACATAGCACATTCCAACCCAACAATAGGATCTATGCCTTTTTCTTCTATAGGACAAAGCAACAATCCTTTCCAAGGTTGGACTAACCCTGGGGTTAGTGGCACGGGAACAGGGAATCCGTCTTTCGGCCAACAAGGGAATAGGTCGTACTCCACAGTTAGTTCGTTTCAGAGTATTCCTCCCTTAGCTTCGGCTTGGAACCCATATCAGGGGTTATCAACTCCATATAATCCTTTGGGAGGAAACTTTGCTGGTTATGGAGGTTTTGCGGCCGGAGTTGGTCAAACTCCAAATTTTGTTGGATCACAAGGCTTGCCTTTTGGTTCAGCCAGTTCTGTTGGTTACTTTGGGCAGCCTGGTGCCTCCCAAAACCCAGGCCAATCTTTTCAGAACTTTGGGGGTTCCGCTCAATCTGGGTGGAATCCCCAAGGTCCTCCTAGGCTTCCATTTCTGGCAACGTTGAACTTGCCAGACCTCACCAAGTTAACAAACGATCCAATCAGGTACAATCCGGCCTGGCCTCCGGTCCCAACCAAACTCCCTTCGGACATTCCAAAATTCGAAGGGAAGAGCGGTGAAGACCCAGGCGACCATGTAACCACATTCCATTTGTGGTGCTCCTCTAACTCCCTTATCGATGACTCAATCAGGTTGAGACATTTTCAACGCACCTTAACTGGTAATGCGGCCAAATGGTATATAGAGTTGCCAGGGGGCAGCTTTACATCTTTCGCTGACTTAGCCAATATTTTCTTAAATCATTTTCAGTTGCCTGTCCGTTATGATGTCGGAACTGAACTTCTGGCCACCTTTCGTCAGGATAAGGCAACTCACATTTCTGACCATATTCAGGAATGGAGACCAAGAAAGAGGATCATTAAAGCCGAAATCCCTCCGGAGTACCGTCTCGAATGGTTTTTGAAATCTTTACAACCTGAGATCTCCAAGGATGTCTCCATGTCCGGAGTCTATTCGGAGGAGCAAGCCATTTTCAGGGCCCAGCAATTAGAGTTGATCTACTCTCAGTCTGGGATCCTTCAAAAATACTTTCCAGATGCTCCTGGGTCTAAGGTTGATATAGCTAAGTCGAAGCCAGGTCCCCACGCAGATGGTATCGTTGGATCAGTAGACACAACTACCGTGAACTTGCTGAATCAACTGCAACAGCTGTCTTTACAAACTGCTTCTAACAACCAAGTCACATCGTCTAATCCCCTGGCTTCCCAAACCTCTTCGATCAATGCCGTCCAATCTGATAACCCCAAAGGAAATCAAAATTCCAATGGAAAAAAGAAAGGACAAGGTAAGAAAAAGAACCAGGACGAGAAGCCTGATGCAAATAAATCCGGCAACAACGCTGGTGGTGGTAGAAATGAGTCTAGAAAGAAAGTCAAGTTTCCATGCAAGTTGTGCAGTGGAGACCATTTAACTCATCTCTGCCCTAAGATCGAAGACGCTCAGCACTTGTTAGGACAACAAGGGACATCTAGTTCTCAGGCTGTGTTAACCAATCCCTTTCCCCAAGGGCAGCAACTTCTTGCTGGCGCGAGTTAAAACCCTGGAACCTCCGTAGGGGGCAACCAGGAAGGGGAAAAATCGTCGAATGTTTTCATGATGGGTGCTAATGACCAAGTGGCTACTCAGTCACATGATTATGGTGAAGCCGAAACTTCCAAGGATAAAACTGTTCCCGGAAAGACCGACCTTCATATAGAGCGACCCCCTGTTGAGACTATACCACGGATACCGAAAGGTTCCGCTAAACGCGTAACTATCAATCCTAATGCTAGGGCCACCCAGAATTACTCCATTGTAGAGGATCTGGCTCAGAGTCCGTGCGCCATGTCCGCTTTAGAGGTTCTCCAGTCGTGTCCGGCTCAACGAAGTGCATTACTTTCCGCGATTGGGGCAGTTGATCCAGCTAATTCTTTAGTGCTCACTTTCGACATGTTAAATGTCAAAAAGCGACTCCCTCATCATATGGCTTTCTAGATAAAGTCTACATATCGGAAAATTAATATTTTCCGCACCGTTATTGATGAAGGAGCTTCCACGTGCGTCATGTCTATGTCATGTTGGAAGGCTATTGGATCACCTTCGGCTATTCCTTCACCTACCGTCTTGACTGCATTCGATGGTCATTCTCATAGGCCACATGGAATTATTCCGGCCTTCCCTATATGTGTTGGAGGGCAGGTTGTTAATATTGAAGTGGAAGTAGTAGACGCTAACCTAGACTACAATCTCCTCTTAGGAAGGAACTGGGTATACGAAATGGACGCCGTTGTTTCGACTCTGTTTCGTGTCAATTGCTTTCCTCATGAGGGGAAAATTGTTAAGGTTGATCAATTGGATTATTGTCCAGTCGATCCTCAAGCAGGCTCTGACTCTACTGTTCCTTTAGTGGATAACCCTCGTCCGCCTACTGAGAATTTAGGAGTAGGGATGTACTCCTCCTTAATGGGTACTTTTGATCTTCCCTCTCCTTTCGCTAGAATCAATGCCGTTTCATCATCTAAGGAGCCTTCTCGAGAAGAGTTCTTTTGAACTCGTTATTTTTCAAACCCTTGGACCTTGCCTTCACCTACGACCACATTAGTTGAAGGACAAGTAAATGGAATGGTGTTTCCTATATCTGCAGCTGAGCTTAGATATCAGTCTATTGTCCATTCTACAGACGACCACTCTACTCCTTTTTCCGAAGAAGAGTTAGATGGTGATGTGGCCCCGGCCTGGAGCCTTGATTCTACTACTACCTTGGACTGCTTAGATTCGGTTTTACCTTCTGAAGAAGCAATCCTCGAAGCAATGATGGGTATAGATCAACCTTGGGAAGACTTACACCATCGTTCATACTTTCTTCCTCCATTGCAGGAAGTAGAATCTAGATTCTCCGAGCTTTGTACTAGTGATGTTTGTACGGTGTCAAATCCTTTGGCTCCAGCACACGTTCGTGCCGAAGGTAATATGTCGGTGATTTCAGCAACGATACCCATAAACATCTCTAGGGACCCTAACATAATCGAGAATCTCTTCATCGGAATCGAATGTTCCCTTGAAGAAATTCAAAATTACACCGACCTGTTTAAAGAGTTTCGTGATGTATTTGCTTGGTCTTATGAGGAAATGCCTGGCATTGACCCATCTATAGTTCAGCATGAGATCAAGGCGTACGAAAACGCCAAACTGGTTCGTCAAAGGCTTCGGCCGGTTAACCCTAGGAAAGCAACGGCTATCAAAGCTGAGGTCGAGAAGCTGCTAAAGGCGGGTTTCATATACCCTGTTCCTCTCACTGATTTGGTTTCTAATCCAGTCCCTGTAGACAAAAAGCAAGGAACAATCCGAGTATGCATCGATTTCAGGGATCTAAACAAGGCTTGTCCAAAAGAAAATTACCCCACGCCGTTCATCTATCAAATCATCGACGAGTGTGCAGGTAATGAGATTTTTTCCTTCATGGACGGTTTTTCTGGTTATAATCAAATTTCTATCCGTCCTGAAGATCAACATAAGATAGCCTTTATATGTCCTTGGGGTACCTTTGCATATCGAAAGATGCCTTTTGGTCTTAAAAATGCTGGAGCTACTTTTCAGCGGGCCATGTCATATGCTTTCCACGACATCAAACATGTCATCGAAGCATACTTGGACGATCTTGTTGCTCGTTCTCGAAAGAGAGCTGAGCACCCTAGTCATCTTCGAATGGTTTTTGAGCGATGTCGTTTTTATAAAATCCGGTTGAATCCCAACAAGTGCGTTTTCGCGGTTACGTCCGGTTGGTTGTTAGGGTTCATTGTGTCAGATGAAGGGATTCGGGTTGATCCCTTCAAGGTTGAGGCAATACTTCGGTTGCCTCCCCCATCTTCAATTCGACAACTTCAAAGTCTTCAAGGGAAGGCTAATTTCTTAAGACGGTTTATAGCGAACTATGCCGAGATCACTAAAGGGTTCATGCGTTTGCTACAGAAAGGAGTTCCATTTGTATGGGACGACTTTGCGCAGCGATCGTTTGATGCTTTGAAAAAAGCATTAGTCTCTGCCCCGCTTTTGAGTCCACCGGATTATGGTAGAGACTTCCTTTTATATCTCGCTGCAGCAGAATCAACCATTGGTATGGTTCTCGTTCAGGAAGACGATGCTCTCACCGAGCATGTGATTTATTATTTGAGCCGAGGCTTAATAGGTCCTGAACTTCGCTACTCTCTGATTGAGAAGTTGGCCTTGGCAGCTGTTCATGTTGTCCAGCGGCTTCATCATTATATCCTGCTACGCAAAACTTTTGTCTTAGCGGCGGTCAATCCATTTCAATTTGTCCTCAGTAGGCGAGTGATTGGGGGCAAATATAATAGATGGATAGTCATTTTGCAGGAATTTGATCTCGAGTTCTTGTCAACCAAGTCTAAAAAATCCATGGTTTTTGCTGAGCTAATTTCTGAGCTGCCTTGTGGAGAGGATACTGTGTATGAGGAAAGTTTTCCCGACGAACATTTATTCCTCATCTCTTCACTCGACCCTTGGTATGAAGATATCATTGTCTATCTCCAGACTTCGAAGTTTCCATCTACTTTCTCCAAGGATGAACGTCGCAAATTACGTCACCTCGCTAAAAACTATGTTATCATTGGTGACACATTATACCGTCGAGGGGTTGATTCAATCCTTCGGTGTTGTTTGACCTTAGAGGAAGCAGAGTCAGTACTAAATGACTGCCACAACGGAGCTTGTGGTGGTCATCTATCAGGGCTTGCTACAGCCCAGCGCATCTTACGTGCCGGCTATTTTTTGCCTTCAATATTTAAAGATGTGTAGAAGCGGTCAAACGTTGTCACCCATGTCAAATTTTTACTCGCAAGATGCGCGCGCATCCAGCTCCTCTTTTTCCCGTTGTTATTGTCGGTCCCTTTACTAAGTGGGGAATTGATTTTACGACTTGTAATCCGCCTTCAGCAGTGAATCACAGGTACATTATCGTGGCTGTAGACTACTTTATGAAGTGGGCCGAGGCCATGCCCACTTACAAAAATGATAGTGACACGGCAACACTGTTCCTTTTTAATCAAGTTATCTCAAGATTCGGTATCCCGAGAGAGATTGTCACTGATCATGGCAGTCATTTCCAGAATCAACTGATGTCTGAATTGGCTCTCAAATTGGGTTTCCGCTAAGAGCACTCGTCTCCTTACTATCCCCAGGCCAATGGACAGGTCGAGGCAGTCAATAAAACTCTTAAGACGATCCTCCAGTGGACAATCGATAAAAATCGGTCCAATTGGCACATTATGTTGTATTCGGCTCTTTGGGCTTACCGAACCTCCGTCAAGACTGCTACTGGTTTTACACCTTTTCAGTTGGTTTATGGGATGGAATCTATCTTTCCAGTTGAATGTGAAATCTCGTCTCTTAAATTAGCTGTTGAGCTTCTTCCAGAGACTTCGAGTCTCGAAGAGTGCCTCCTTCACTTGGAACATCTCGATGAGCAGCGTCGAGATGCGGCCACGGCGAATGAGGCTCATAAGAAAAGGGTCAAAACGTAGTATAATAAATCTGTCCATCCTCGCGTCTTTTCTGAAGGTGACCTTGTATTGGTCTATGACCAAGATAAAGACACCTTGGGGGCAGGAAAATTTAAGCCTATGTGGTACGGTCCTTTCATTATTAAACGAGTCTTAGAAAAAGGGTCGTATGAGTTAACTGATTTTGAAAGAAACAAGCTGACGGAGCCCCGAAATGGGCTCTACCTAAAGAAGTACTTTGCTTAAGTAGTTAGGCAATGGCTTCTTTGTACATTATGTATATTTGTACATATATCATCGAGAGTTTTTTGATACCAGCACTTTTTGGTCTGCTGTGACAGGTGTTGATGGATGATTTGGTCTATTTTGGGTTCGCCGATGGTGCTAGTCGGCACACTCGGAATCTCGCTTCCGCAGCTTGGATACTTTATTATCCAACTGGTCAATTGATGATTTCAAGAGGCGTATGCATCGGTCCTGCTTCAAACAATATGGCTGAGTATACTGCTGTTATTAATTTATTATCTGAGGCAATCTACTATGGGATCGACTCGTTGGTAGTTTATCTTGATTCTCAATTGATAGTGTCACAATTAAACAACATTTATCGGGTTAGAGATCCATGTTTATATCGCCAGTATTTAAGGGTGAGGTTGTTGCAAAGATCATTTACTTTTATTAATTATTTTCACATTCCAAGATCTCATAATTGGTTAGCTGATTCTATTGCTAATCAAGCATTAGACTAGCACATCAATCATTCATCACAATAAAATCAAGCATTAAAAAGTCAAACTGTATATATATATATATATATATATATATATATATATATATATATATATATATATATATATATATATATATAGATATATATATATCATAAAGTGTCTCGAGTATACATATGTGTGTCCAAAAAATATACAAAATTGGGACTCAAATGCCCATAATCATGTCTGGCATATCTAATGCCCCGGCTCAGGATGAGCGGCCAAGTAAGTAACTATCGCGTTGGCCACACGCCGAAAAGTGCGAACCCAGTCACGTGGCATGCCAACCACATGACGCTGCATATCCTTAGGAAGGTCCTCTATAGCAGCCATCGGGACTCGGCAGCTCAGTCTGGTCAAGTGTCGCTGGACGTTATGGAGCGTCCGTTCTATCTCAGTGGCCACCTCTTCGGCTCCTCGACCACGCCGTCCATGCCGTGGGAATCCATCTGGTCGTACCGACCCAATATCTGGAACATGATCGTCATATCAGTCATTTGAATCTCATCAAAAATATTTTTCAAAATTCATCTTTATATTTGAAAAATCCAAAAAATCATAAAATTAAAAAAAAAAAATCTTACCAATCTCGCCCCATGCTGCATTTGGTGGTAACGCTAGATCAGGATCTCCTCGGAAATCCAGTCCAGCATAGGGGTAGTCATCTACGGCGATGATCTGCTGATCCCACCAGATAAATAAGTCATCGTCGAAAGCAGTCCTTGGGACCTCCCCACCCCCCAGACGTTTCATCAGATCAGCCCACCGGCCCATCCGTGGATCACGTGGGGTACTGATGGAAACTGCTACCCTGGGACGGAGTGCAGGAACCTTCTCGAAAAAGAAAGTACACAAGATGGTCCCGTATCCAAAGTTCTTGGTCTGTCCCCTCCTGATAGAAGTGAGCTGGCTCTTCATGCTGGCCAGAAGAGGAGTACACCAGTCAAACACAGTAGTGAGACAGTCGACTGCCACGCTCATGGTTAGCCATGACGCCTGATGCAGAGAGGACGATCCGTTCACTCAAGCTATGGTGAACAGGATTATCCGCAGGGATAAACTCACTACATGTGTGATGGAGATCTGGCTCCCAACTTTCTTGGGATGCCCTGGGCAATATATCTGTACATAGTCCTCTATTGTGAGACTACTCCGTGTCCTGCCCCGGGAATGTACTACCTCTCCCCTTCGGGAAAGGCCCGTGATGAAGTAGATATCCTCCACTTCTATCCTCAGCGGCATCTGATCAATCATAAAGGCCTCCTCCTCGACGTCCCAATAATCAATGAGCATCTCCAGCAGACGTGTGTTTGCTTTCATATTTGGCAATTTGAAGAATTTTAGCAAACCACATCCTCGTAGCGCATCTAAAGCCTCTGGACTATTCATAACTTCATTATCTATTGCTGCATGTTCTCTTTCATGCCAAGTGATCGTCATCCTGAGAGAAAAATGGATTTCAACCATTAGTTTTTGTTTAAAAATTATTTACGGCGTATACGCGGGTCCCTTTACACACAGTCGCATGTAGGGCCCGCGTGTACGCGGGTTCCATATTACCAACCCGCGTATACGCCGCAAGCAAATTTTTTACAAAGATTAAACGGTGAAACATCAATAAAAAATCTTAAAAACGATCACAATCAATTACAAGCTAAGTATAAGAGTTACCTGGAGATTTTTGATGAGTTTGAACGGTCGAATCTTGCATACAGGAAGTTGCTCCTTTTGCTCCAAATTTTGCTCTCAAAACTCAAATGGTGAAAATGGTGAGTCCAAAATCTCTTTTATAAGTTTTGAAAATGTAAAATTTTTTCAAAATTTTATTTTGTTTGGCCTCCTGTGACTTTTAACTTGGGAGCTTGGAATGTCGAGAATGGTTTGTTTTTCAGGACATTTTGGACGTTTTTCGACAGTTCGAGACGGTTCCATGATTGCTGACCCGTCATGGCAGGTATCATTTTTTCACTAGCATATAGGCTAGGGACACCATTTTTCCGTTGCATTATGCATACTAGCCTCCATCTGCTGATACATCTGCCATAGGGTCGACCCCATCGTGTTATGGTTCGCAAGCCCTCTTCACTCGCTGATTCTTTAAATCATGACACGATGGTAGAGCCATCCTTTACATGGGCATCGTAGTTAGCACCTCACTGACATTTGTTGCCCATGCTGCTCCAACTTGAGTAGGCTCGGGAGTCCTCTGTAGTCCCGCCATGACTTATGCGTTGAAGACTCATTCCTCTTTCCTTCTTCGCTCTGTTCTGGCCTTATACCCTGGAGGCTCCTTGGTGTTGAGTTGTACTTTTGCATTGCATGTTGAACACTTGCACCTTTTGGCCTAGAGCCGGCTTCACTTGGACTCGTGTTTAAGCCAACTTTTGACCATGATGATCACGAAATCAACCTTGCATACCTTTGACTCCTACAGCTTGACACACCTTGACTCGTGGAAGGAACACACCTTTGAGTGTCACTGACCAGTTTTCACCTCCCAGCATTGAGCATAGGAATGTTCCATTCCCAGGAACTAGATCATCTGTTTCACCGACACTCGTTCTTTCCACTGTACTGTAGCATTCTTTTATTCTTTTTCCAGCTTAACAGGAAAAGACAAAAAAAATTAATATTCCAAAAAAGAGCAGGAACGGGACAGTATTTCCATCTTATTATTGGCAGCTAGATTCAGTCATGTCGCCCTTGAACAAAGCACTCGAGACAAAGTCTCCTCCGTATGGGCAGGATTTAGTTTGACTTAGGTATGCCTTAACCTTGTTATTGAGTTAGTTCTCCCCCGATTGGTTATCTCTTCCAATCATATGGAGGGTTCGTTCGTGCCTCCTACATGACGAACTTATACAGAGTCATCATATGCTGCCATATAGTCACATTGAGTCGTGCTTTTGTTCAAGGGAAGTTAGCCTGAGTCGGCCTTTCTGCGGTGTCTCTTGACTCATTTTTCAGTTGGCCATCCCTGGTTGTCAGTATCATGTCTATCATCACATCAGTTATGTTAGTCCTCTACTCGTGCCGGTTTGAGAAGGTCTCCATTGACTTCTTGCTGGCGGGTCTTGTCCTTATCGACGACGACATCTTGCTCTGAGGACAGACCTAGAGTTGCACCCTGGCCCTATTTTCATTATTGATAGGTCACCTTGTGCTCAGCATCGATCAGTATCATGGGTCTTTGACTGAGTGGTTTCCCTTGTGTTCGACATCAGCTTACATTATCACACATTGGGATTCGTGCAGTACCTTGGTTTCCATTTGACCCTATTGGTGGATACCTCGCCTCTATGTTGGCTTTCATTATTGGTTGGTTCAGAGGGTTTCTGTCGTGCGCTAGCTACATCTTGTGTACGCAGGAAACGTACTTCGGTTGGATTACTACATCTCTTTCGTCCGATTCCTTCCACATTATTGGCCTACGGGTTACACTCGCGCTAGATTGATGAAGGATGCCTTAATGCCTTCCTTCTAGTGGATCTTTCCCTATCGACTCCGACTTATTGCTCTGGGGCAAAGATCTAGAGTCCATTTGGCAGTACCTTGGGGTTTGCAGTCATTAGTGGCAGATCCTTCGCTATCGACAGTGGGAAACCATCATTGTCTCCTGATCGATAGATTCTTACAGGTGTTCGACTCCAGCTCATCTATTCACACTTGTTGGATTGTACTGGGTACCTTGACGCTCATTATCATTATCGGTGAGTAGTCTCGCGTTTGTTAACGGTATACATCAATGACCGGTAATCAAACGATTTCTCACATGGTCGACTTCAGATCATTTATTCCCATGGTGTAGAAATGTACCACGGCGGTCGGTGATGACCTCAGGTTGTATCAGCATTCATTGGTTCACTTGACAGTTGCTCCTGTTGCTGCTAGTTGATACCACTCCACCTTATATGTTGCCGTCAGCCATGGCGACATTCTATATGCTGGCACCTGAGTTTGCAGTGTAGTACCATCTTATTCCATCATGTTCAGTTGGTACCTTTTGGGGATCAGTCTTTGATATCAGTGATCTGTTGCATCTTTCAGCATCATTGACAGTCTTATATGTGATATTCAGACATGTACTTGTTCACTTATGATCAGATGATCCATTATGTATTTTCCAGTCATTTATACTTGTATACTTAGTGGATCCATTTGTACTTGATATGCGGACATGCTTTACTTTTTCTGAGCATGGGTATGCCCGCCTCAGACAATGTTTCTTTCTGATATCTTTTGGTGGCTTGGCAGGCTGAATTCTGGTGAAGTCCTCCTCAGTTTTTGACAGATCTCCTTTCCATGTACTTGCTTAATATATTTCGGCCATCATGTACCCCTTCTGACCTCATATATTAGGGGGCATCTGTTATAGCTCCAAATCTCACTCTTATGGTTTGTGATGCTGCACACATGGCCTAGGGCAACCCCTCCTTCCAGACCTGGTCCCAAAATTTAAAAAACAGTGTTTTATCCCTTGTACGCGACTTTTCCCTGTGTTAAACGCGTGTATACGCGGGTAGGTCCATACCCAACCCGCGTGTATGTATTAAAACACTTAAAAAAATATAAAACTCCTTAATTTCGGGCGGAGATCGCGGGTTTTACCTGCTGATCACCTATTAGTGCCCGTGGCCCAACTGTTCCCAACCAACTCCCAACTAAAAAACTACTTTGGGAGAGGTATAAATAGACCTCAAAGGGAAGGCCTAAGGGAGGAGAGAGAAGAGAGCAAGATTATTATGCTGAGATTTTCCCTTGACCAAGTCTGAAGTCCCTTGTGCCTTCTGCACTTCCCTCATTTGTACAGGAAACCCTTGTTTCCTTGTGTGTTGATGATCATCCACCCTTTATGACATCATGGAGTAAGGCATGGAAGGAGCTTTTGTTGGAGGCTTGAGGCTGGAACGGATCCAGAAGGAAGCTTTGCTTGGAGCCTGCTGAAGGTGACTCAAGTGAAATTTTTCCATTTTATGTACTTTACTTGTCCATAATAAAAGAAACACATGTCTTGGTTCCCGATATAAACTTTCTTTATGTTTATGATGTTCATGTTTTGAATTCATATGTAAATGGTTGTTTAGATTTCATAACTAACTACCTTTGTTTATAACATAGAGATGGTTTCTTTATAAGGTTTTGTCCATATATTGTTGTGTTCTTTGGAATTGGTTGTTGTGCAGGACAAAAGAGAAGAAGGGAACTCCAAGAAGGGTTTGGACCCTAAAGGCCTTCTCAAACGTAGGACCTGAGGTACGTCCCCTTTACAATAGAATTTGCTTATAATAGCATAATGGCTATGTGAGTGTGTGTTTCTTTGGATAACTTTCAGTCTGCTAGGGTTTTAGCCCAAAAAGCCCCAGGGGAACATTTCCCTCAAACAATGACTCATGATCTACATGTGTACTTGAAGAAGCCAAGTACACATCCCCACCTTCATTTGAGGTGGTTTTCACTTCTGCAGAAGGAGCATCATCAGATCCCTTTGCTTGGTCAGGAGCTTTAGATTTACAGTCCCTTTTGCAGTGTCCTTCCTTTCCACATTTCCAGCACACCACCTTTACAGGTTTTCTTGGAGATTTAGATCTCCCACTCAATGACTTATTTTTGTTTATGTTCTGGGACCGTCCTCGTACAGACAAGGCATCACCATTGTGGCTCTCCATATTTTTTCTGTCTCATCTCCTCCATCAGCAAGGATGAGACTATTTCATTAAACTGCAAGGCAGTTGTATTTCTACCTATTGCATAACTAGACTATCCCACGAATCTGGTAGAGAACACGATAAACTAATGCACTTATCTTCATTTGAAATTTTAATATCAACAGATAATAACTGACTTACCACAGTATTAAATGCGTTCATATGCTCTGTCACCGAGTCTCCATCTTTCATCCTTAGGTTATACAGCTTTTTCTATAGGAACAATTTATTCACCAGAGACTTAGATTGGTAGAAAGTCCCTAACTTGTCCCATAAAGCCTTAGCCATATCTTCCCCCTAATACATTTAGCAATATTGAATCTGAGACACATAATCGTATTGTGCTTCTTTCCTTCCAATCTAACTTCTTCCATTCTTCATCGGACACTCCCGTTGGTTTAGTACCTGGATCTACCATGATCCACTGATCTCTATCCACCAATAGATCCTCCATCTTAAGTTTCCACAACTCAAAACTCTGACCATTAAATTTCTCGATCTCTATCTTTCCACTACTCGCCATCTTCTTTCACCACTAGAATCAATATCGCAGATCTCCCACTGAAAAGGGTCTATCACAGGCCCAAGCGAAACCCCTCAGCAACAAAGGCGTCCCCTTGAAGCCAAAACAACTCTAATACCAAATGTAGGTTTTAACCTCGTACATAAATTACCTATATAAGAATTCGAAAACATGGAAAATAAACAATGCGAGACCATAACACATAAAACACATATACACAAAGATTTTCCCTTGGATCCAAAAACTGGGACTACCAACTTGATTTTTCATTATGTTCCTTTCAATGTTACAATACATATTTATACATGCCGATGCATCCAATACCATGGACCAAAAACCATCGCGTCCAAAACCATGTGCGGAAATCATGCACAAAACCATAGGTGGGTCCGTCCAACCTAACATAACGTCCAAAACCAAAATTTTCCATGGCGCTACCCCGAAACCCATAGAGTGGGGTTACCTACACCCCTCAAACCCCCTGTGACCCACCCCCCCGCTACGTAATTGACGCAACGAAGGGGGGGTTCAAACCCCCCTCTAACCCCCGATTAACTACGTGGGCTGGTCGTGGAAAGAATATAACACAACCCAACAGTCCTCCACATACCCAATGGAATAAAACTATGACTTAATGAGGGTTTTAAAATCCTCCCAATTTTTCACTAGAGGTTCTCCCTCCAACCTTAGCATTTCCTTGTGGATCTCCCACCAAGTCAGTGCAAGGCCTTCTTGTTACAAACATATTTGGGCACTGTAACCCCAATCTTATATGTCAATAAACGAGGGCTTTTTAACCCCTAAAAGTGTTGTTTCATACCCTAAAATATCATGGTCAACTGATTACATCATTCCCCAAAGGTTCCACTTGAAAAACCATCTAGAATTGGCCAAAACAGGACCATATTGACTACTCCACTGTTAGGGCGCAATGCATACTCACTCCTACACTAGCCAGGTGCAATGCATACTGATGAGGCATTCTGTAGGGTGCGATGAATGAGGATGGACAAATGTCCGAGACAGTTTGCTAAGTGGACGCTCATGAAATCTTCTAGAAACTTCTCTTATGACACTTGCCTCTCTGAATTCGCCCAGGGATGAGTAAGAGATCCAAGAAATCTCCAAGTGGAACCAAAAAAACAAGTGGAATGACACTAATCAAAACCCCAGAGATGACTCACACCCTTGCACACATCTATAAATGGATCCCTCATCTGAGAGATCTAGAGGTTAGAATTTTGTAATTTGCAAGGAAGTGTTGATAGTTTGTCTTTGAGAAAGAGCATTGTATTGTTGGGTGATCTTGCTTTTCATGAAGTGAAGAGGGCTTTGATGCTGGGAGGATGATGTAGGATCAGACAGCTGGGTTGTAATTCTCCCTTCATATTTGATAAAGTTCTTTGAGTTTTCCTCCATACAATTGTGTATTTGTGAATGTTGTTATTTGTGAATGCCATTGTATGTTCATTATATTTCTGATTCTGCAATTCTTATGATATAATAGATCAAGATGCTTTGATGGTGTTTTGTTACTTTGTTTCTACAGGTATTCTCTAAGTGGGATAAGTAGGAGAGGAGTTGCAAGCTCTATCAAGGGGGAGAGAGAGATCAAGCAAGGAGTTAAGTAGAAGATCCAGGTTGGTTCCTTTGCCTCTTTTTATCTATCATACATAGAGGAAATCCCGAATTTCTTTGATTGTTTGTTTCTAGGATAACTGCCAATCCTAGAGGGCTAGTCGATCAAAAAGACACTAGTTTTCCAGGAAAAAAATGGCAACTCCACTGGGGATCGAATAGATGTTTTTTTGTTATTGTGGTTTGCTTTAAAAACTATAGACAGAGCCTGAAGTTAGCCAGGTAGCCTTCGAACTGCTCTTGCTCTGCAATTGCATAATAGATGAATGCTGCTTTAGTCAATCTCCAGTTTAGTTTATGAATTGAACATTTAACTTACAAGCATTCTAGATGCCCTTTTGGTAGCTCAGTAACCTCCCAAGATCATTCCTCTGTACTTTTCTCTTTACTGTCCATAATAGTTCAGCTTAAATCACTAAAATCATATGCAAATTTGAGCCAAAACCCACCTCAGTTGCACTCCCTGGCCCATCACACTATCTGTCATTGTCAACCAATATGCATCGCACCTCCCAAGCCTGAAAAGTGCAATTCATCCCTATTTCTGTGAAGCCCAGGTGCGATGACTGACTGAGCCTATTTCTCTTCTTGAAATTGGGGGTTTTTGTCCTTGTTTTCAGTTTTGTTTAGTTGATTTGTTGTTTATGAACAATGCCTCATTACTGAAGCCTACTTGCATTACATAGATCAGCCTCCATTGATTAGGATTAGTAACTGTTTTTATGTATTTGTGCATCATTTACAATCCTTTGTCGAAAAGTTACTTAAATCGATCTGTAGTTTTGGTACAAAAAGTGTCATAACTGTCATTTTGTGTCAAAAAGAGAAGTGTCGTCAGGTATTCCTTCTTTGAATAGTTGATTGAACTTTTTGTCATGTATTTGATTTGATTTATTATTATTCGAAGTGTCGAAAGCATTTTCTATTCAAAATTTAAAAGTGTCATTTAGTCTTCCTTTCTATTTTGAAAAAGAAATTGTCAAAATGTCGCTTTGAGTAAAGTATTTCAGATCTTTTACTATAATTAGTTTTCCTTTTTGGTATTTCTCACATTAAGGGAACGAAAAACAAATACATATATTTGCATTTTCATTTAGCTTGTGTGCGAAAAAAGATTTAGGAAAGTGCATTTAATGTGTGCTCTTTGCTCTTTGTTTGAAATAATCGTAATTTTCTTTCCCTAGTAGCTAGGATTTTCATTGATCAAAATAAACAATGATTGTTTATCATTGTAGATTGCATTTTTAGGAATTTCAAATCAACATCATGCGGTGAACCATTGTAAGGCGAACTTTTAAACAAGATCAACTCTAAAATAAATCTCAATGAACCTAACAACGCTTTGGAACCTAACGCAACACATCTAGAGGTCTAGGCTAGAGACCTGTTCCGGCATCATAAAATCTAGTAACTATTGTTTTCACCGAAGGTTGGGTGATTCCTCCTCTTTGATACGAAAAGTACTAGCACATACTTGTGCTCCCGTACCGTCGAGTATATATTCGGAGACCACAATAGGCTTATATCCTTTATCCATAGGAAGCCTCGTCTGCCGCCCTATTGATCGCAATGCGCTGAACACAACATTTAGGAAGATTGACTGTCGTACATAAGTCCTTGGTAATTTCTCTTTAATTTATCACCAAGGTGTATATTGCAGTTTTGCGATTGGTTTGGTAATCCCTCTGTCTAGATTTGCAGAGCAATCACTTTCGCTCCTCTTCGACTCTTTAAAAGAAAAGGTCCATCTGAGCACTTGTCACTTCAGGCTCATTAAAAATCGAAGGGGACTAGAGTCATCTTTAGCTTTTTCTCAACTCTTAAAAATTGAAAAAGAAAAGTTGTGTCAAAGCCTCCTTAAAATTTATTAAATTCGGAAAAACATTTTTCCCCTTAATTTTGAGTTGATCAAATAATCCGCAATCATGGAAGAAAGTCAATCAAAACCCCGTCGTTCGCGGAGACTAGCGAGTCAACCATCTTTGACTCTGGAAACGAAACCATTCTAGGAAAAATGGTCTCGTTTAACTGAGTCCAATTCATCTGGTTTTTTTGAGACTTTTGTTTCAACATCATTAGAGACTACAGTTACTCTGATCATTTCTGGTACATCTGCCTCTAGAGAAGAAGTTCCACAGTTGCAAGAGGACATTAGAACTGATCCTAGTGTAATGGTCGACACTTATATGCCTAAAACAGCTCCATCTAGAGTTGATCCATTCACTTACCTGAACATCTGGAAGTTGAGTTCTAGAATTCAGAAGGTGTCACCCCTCCGGTATCTATCACTACAAAAGCTATACCTTCTTCGGCTCCAGAAATATTTTACGAACCTGACGGTCTACCTCTTCCACCTGGACTGATTGCGATAGAGGAGATAGTAGAGGATCCTCCATCCAGTACCCGATTACATTTTGGGACTGGGATTCCACTATATCCTTCTATTCTTGAGGTTGGTTCTTTTAATCATCCTTCATCGCAAGTTCCTGTCGAATCGCTAGAAAATCTTTTGGATAGACTAAACATGTCTGAGCAACCATCAACATCTAGGATTGTGTCATCTAATACAACTATAGCAGAACTTCCTGTTGCCATTCCTACAATGTTTGCTGGTATGCCATCTGTCCTGGCTAGTTATCAATCACTAGCTGGAGTCCACTCAGGGGTTGTTTCAACGACATGGTCTATTCCTTTTTATTCATCCAGAATTCCATCTGGTATTTCTTATGTTGAAACTCGACAAATTGATCCTACAGGCCAGTATCAATTTGGGCAGAGTAGTCTTCAAAGGCCGATATATCCTTTGAACACTGGACTGCCACCATATGGAGGGCAATATGATTTTTCATTATTCCCTCCTAGAGAACAACCATATGAGAGTTTACAACAAAATTTAGGTCAAATTGGAATTACATCCAGCAGTTGGGTACTGATACTGCCTCAACAACCAAGGGTTGTATATTCAATGCAACCGACCCAACTTGTGTCAAATATTCCCACTACCCCAGCTATTGTGACTGTGTCGCAAGTACAAGCATTGCATGATGTGTGTCAACCTCAAGTCTCTCAGGTTGCATTACAACAGCCTCTTGTCTCTACAGCTCAATCACAACCTCAGGTTAGTGCTTCCTTACCTGGAACGATTCAGGCTCAAATGGGTATTATCACTCCACATCTTGGTCAATCTTCCAGTATTGGACAACAGCAAATGGTCCAACAACCATGGCTGATACAATACCAACAACCACAATTCCAGCAAACCTACCGAGGACCTGAACAACAAGGCTTTGTAGGTAATGGATAGTCGCATTTTCAAAACGGTTATCAACAACCACATTATACTGGTTATGTCCAACAACCTTATCAAAGTTACCAGCATCAGATACATTATGCTGGTATGCAAAGACCTACTGCTCAGATAATCCCATCTTATCCTAGGTATGCTTCACCTAACCTGAATCAATAGTTTCCTTTTGTAGCAACTCTAGAATTACCAGATTTGAACCGGCTGACGAATGATCCAATTGCATATACCCCTTGGTGGCCAGCGATTCCTCATAAACTTCCCTTCGATATTCCTAAATTCAATGGAAATCCAAGTGAAGATTCGTCGAATCACATAATGACTTTTCATTTGTGGTGCTCATCTAACACCCTGAATGATGATTCGATCAGGCTTCGCCTTTTTCAAAGAACGCTCACTGGTTCGGCAGCGAAATGGTATATTGAATTGCCTAGAGCTTCGTTTGATAACTTCAGCACCATTGCCACTACTTTTCTAACCTAGTTTCAGTTACCCATAAGGTATGAAATGGGAACTGAACTCCTTACCAACTTTAAACAGACCACAACCACTCACATATATGATCATATTCATGAGTGGCGACGTCATCGGCGAATGGTAAAGACGTACGTTCCTGATCAGCTTTTAGCTTAGTGGTTTATTAAGTCCTTATTACCATCTATAACTGAGGATGTGGCGAAAGGAGGAGTTGTCACCGAAGAGAAAGTCATTGCTCGTTCCCAATATTTAGACTTGATCTATACTCAGTCTGGCACACTCTACGACAAAATTCCTGACACTCCCAGACCAGAATTTTCCATTCCTCCCCTTCCTAAATAAAACAAGGACTCTCATGCTAGTGATGGTGTGATCGGTACCTCAAGCACGCAAACCGTAAAGGCTCCATCTGGTAAAGCCCTTGCAATTTCTAGTCAAAAAGCAAATGACAAACCTCTTGCCTCAGAGATTAATGTCGTGTCATCTGACAAGGGCAAGAATCCAAAGCAACCAAGGGGCAAAAAGAAAGGGAAAGATAAAAAGAAGAAACAGGAAAATTCAACTCCTAAAAAATCTTCTGAGAACCCTACCAGGCGAAAAAAACCTCGTGATCCATGTTACATATGTAACGAGGACCATTGGATGAGAAATTGTCCACATCGAGTTGAGGTTACGAAATTGTTAAAGACTTCAAGTACCTCAGCAGTGTTGACTACTCCGTTTCCAAACCCAGAAACTAATTTGGTTGCTATCGATCATGCTTCCACATCACAAGTGCTTATGTTATCCATCTCGAAACAGCAAAATGATGCTTTGATATCGATAGGGAACAAAGATTATGGGAATCCACCATCGCCAAACAACAAGGCTACAGATCAACCTAGTAGTTCGATGACGACTTTGCCAGAAGTCATTCCACCCATTATTCCTGAATTAACTATAAAGCCGCCAAAGGGAGTCATACATAAATCGACATTTAATCCTCATGCTCAAGCTACACAGAATTATAATATAGTGGAGGATCTGGCTCAGTCACCATCCGCTATGTCAACATCTGAAGTACTTTAGAATTGACCCTCCGAAAAGCAAGCTTTGTTATCAGCAATAGGTGGGATTGATCCAGCAGATTCCAATCTCGTGGCCTTTAATGATAAAGGATACGCACCTCAGTTACCGGCCCAACTCGCTTTCCTTATATAGGTAAAAGCCCTCAATAAAACTGTTCATCGAACAATCATCGATGAGGGGGCATCTACCCGTATTATGTCGATGAGTTGCTGGAAAACTCTAGGTTCACCACCCTTGTCGCGATCATCAACTACATTAAAGGCATTCGATGGAATAACATACATGCCGTATGGGATTTTAAGTAACTTGCAAGTTGAACTGGGGGGAAAAACAGTAGAAATTGAAGTCGAAGTTATTGAAGGAAACCTTGACTACAATATCTTACTGGGAAGACTGTGGATTTATGCTATGGCTGCGTTGTGTCTACATATTTTAGAAAGATTGCATTTCCCTTCCAAGGTGGAATTACAATCGTTGACCAACTAGAATTTTTTCCTAACAGTTCACAACCTACTGGAAGCATTCCATTGATCCATGGAAGTTCTCAATCACTTCAAAATGTCGGAGTAGGTCTCCTAAAAGACCCTTCCTTAATGGGTACTTTTGCACTCCCACCTCCAACCAGACCCACGGAAGTGGCTTCAGTGGAAACCTGTCATATGATATCTTCTACATCCTCTAAGTTAAATAATACCTCCGACAATTTTGATAGTGTGGATCACCGTGAGGTGTTGCCCCCAAGCCCCATAGAATCTTTGTAGCAATCAATTTTCTGGGCTTGGGCGGTGAACCCAAATCAACACTCAACGAGTGTTTAGATAGATAGGTCTCTAGAGTATGGTACCTCTTCCGATCCTTGGTCTCGTATACATTCTACAGACGAAGGAATCATCCAGTCGATGATGATAGGAGAGACGCCATGGGAATATTACCACCATCATTCCCACCTCCAAGATAACAATGAAGATTATTCAAGCGACCTTAGTCATCCTTCAGTTTTTGATTTTCTATCAAATGCTATAAATACAGTGGATTCCGAGTGAAATCTGTCTAATATTGAAGAAACTATCGCCATTAATATTTCGACCAAACCTAATGTCGTAGAGAATATTCATGTTGGAAAATCTTGTTCTCCATTAGAATTGGAGATTTACTGTGCTCTCTTTCATGAATTCAAAGATGTCTTTGCATGGTCATATGAAGAAATCCCAGGCATTGACTCGAGAATTGTCAAACCAGTATGACAACGGCTTCGACCGGTCCATCCGAAGAAAGCCGCTGCCATTAAGGCGGAAGTTGAAAAACTTTTGCATGCTAGTTTCATTTACCCTATTCCTCTCACTGATTAGGTATCGAATATTGTTCCTGCATTGAAAAAACAAGGAATGATTAGAGTGTGCGTCGATTATAGGAATGTAAACCAAGCATGTCCAAAGGTCAACTACCCTATGCCCTTCATCGACCAGATAATTAATGAATGTGCTGGATGCGAAATCTTTTCATTCATGGATGGATTTTTTGGATACAATCAAATCAATATCTGCCCACAGGATCAGTCGAAGACTGCATTTATATGTTTGTGGGGCACATTCGCGTATCGTAAATTACCTTTCGGTTTGAAGAACGCAGAGGCAACTTTTCAGAGGGCAATGAACTACACTTTCCATGACATCAAACACATCATTCAACTGTATCTCGATGATCTACCGACTCATTCGTGAAAGTAGACTAATCATCTGCATCATTTGAGAGCCATATTTCTATGTTACCGACATTACATGATACGACTCAATCCACACAAGTGTGTGTTTTGCGTTGGTTCTGGTCGATTACTTGGTTTCATAGTTTCTAAGGATGGAATTCGACTCAACCCATTTATGGTTCAGGCAATCATTGACATGCCTCCACCTTCAAATTTTCTTCAGATTCAGAAACTCCAAGGGAAAGCTAACTTTCTAAGGAGGTTCATTCCACATTATGCTAAACTCGCTAAAGGTTATACGCATCTTTTGAAAAAAGAAGTACCCTTCCACTGGGATCAGGTTGTGCAAGCTTCCTTTGATGCTTTAAAAGATTCCCTGATAAAAGCATCATTAATGTATGCTCCTGAGTATCAAAAAGACTTTAACCTGTATCTCGCTGCTACAGATACAACCATCACAATGGTTTTAGTACAAAAAGATAATGGAATAGAACATCCTATATATTATTTAAGTCGCAACCTTAATGATACAGAAAGCAAGTACTCTTATGTTGAAAAGCTGGCTTTAGTAGCCATTCAAGCAGTATAGAGATTTCGACACTACGTTCTCTTTTGCAAGACTACCATTGTGTCAGATTGCAACCCTATGACCTACATTTTGTCGCGTCAATTACTAGGGGGAAAATATTCCAAATGGATAGCCATTTTTGCAAGAGTTTGATCTGGAATTCACCAAATCCAAATCAAAGAAGTCTCTCGTCTTCACAGAGTTACTTTGTGACCTTCCATCATATCATCCAACGATTTAACATCTAAAGCATCAATCATGGATGAGACTCTGTTTTTGATATCGTTAAGCGATCCATGGTACGGAGATATACTGGTCTATCTCCAAACCCAAACTTTTAGGCCTAACACCTCTCACTCTGAACAATGACGTACTCGATACCAAGCCAAAGACTACCTGATCATTAGCGATACACTTTATCGTCGTGGTATCAATACAGTTTTATGAAGGTGCATCACGCATGAGGAGGCCAAAAAAGTTTTGAATGATTGTCATTCAGGTTCTTGTGGAGGGCATCTATTTGGTTATGCTACTACACAAAATATCTTACGAGCAGGTTACTTCTGGCCCACCATATTCAGAGATTGCATAACTGCAGTCATAAGTTTCCACGCTTGTCGGATTTTTGATCGCAAAACTAGATTACCTCCTGCACCACTGCAACCAGTAGTTGTTGTTTGGCCATTCACTAAATGGGGCATTGATTTCATGACATGTAACCCCACCTCGGCCAGAGGGCATGGGCATATTATATTATCCATCGACTATTTCACAAAGTGGGCCGAGGCAATGCCTACATTAAACAATAGCGGCGAAACGGCTACTCTTTTCTTTTTTAATCATGTAGTTTCTAGATTTGGTGTTCCACAGGCTATAGTTACAGATCATGGATCACATTTTTGCAATCACATGATGGTTGAATTGACTAACAAATTAGGACTATCCCATGATAGTTCTACTCTGTATTATCCGCAAGCTAACGCACAAGTTGAGGCAATCAACAAAATCCTTAGGGCCATGCTGCAGAGAATGATTGGAGTCCACAAACGGAATTGGCATTTAATCTTGTACTCAGCTCCGTGGGCATATAGGACTTCGGTGAGAAATGCGACCGGATTTATGCCCTTTCAGTTGGTGTATTGTCTGGAAGCTGTCTTACCAATTCAGTGCGAAATCTTGTCCCTCAAGCTCGCAATTGATCTGCTTCCCGAAACTTCTGAAGAAGAGGTTCATTTCTTGGAACTAATCCACCTGGATGAAACCCGTCATGATGCCGCACTGGCTAACGAAGCACATAAGAAATGTGTCAAGGCGCAATATGACAAAAATGTCAAGCCTCACATCTTCTCAGAAGGGGACCTGGTCTTAATTTATGATCAGGACTCTGACAAATTGGGAGCAGGTAAGTTCGAACCATTATGGATGGGCCCCTACATTGTTAAACGAGTATTGACAAAAGGAGCCTATGAGCTGGTCGATTATGATTGGATGCCTCTGTCACAGCCCCATAACGAGTTGTATCTTAAACATTACTACACTTGATTAAGTGTAGTGTGCTTATTGTATATATGTTTTTGTTGCATTTTTGTTTTCTTTTAGAGTTGTCATTTTGGTTAGGTAATCCACTTCACTTTTGTTGCAGATGTCAGACTTTTTGGAACCATTTGTTGGGTATGCCGATGGAGCTAGTCGTAGTACACAGAACCTGTCCTCTACAGCCTGGCCATTTTCACTCCAAACGGTGAGTTATTGAGTTTTAGGGGAATATGTATTGGTCGATCAACGAACAACATCGCTGAGTATAGCACATTGATCGAAATTCTCTCTGATGCCATTTTGCATGGCATACGCCGACTAGTTGTTAGGCTAGATTCATAGCTCGTCATTCTACACCTTACCGGCATTTATTCCGTTCGAAACCCAGCTATTTATTGCATGGTCCTAAGAGTCAGGATTACGGAAAGACAGTTTGATTCCATTCAATATCAACACATTTCAACACATTGACAGATTCATTAGCAAACTATGTGTTAGATAAACATTTGTAGCATTTGTAAAGAGATCATTTTACATTAACATTTGCATCAGGATTCCATAACTTAACCAAAATAAAACTCCTAAAATCAAAAATATATAACTGTTTATAGTTTTACAAGATGTTTTGTGTCCAAGACAAAATCGGTCACATGACCAAGAAACTCAAAAATGAATGCAGGGAAGCATCCCAGACTAATGATGTTGGTAATAATATGTCACCGCCTGTGTGATCATACGCAGGAGCCAAGTCCAACGACTCGATACGCCAGTAGTATGGCGTTGTAACCTCAAAGGTAACTCATCGGTCCTAACATCTTGAATACCAAAAGTGAGGCCCTCGATCTGATCCCACAGCACTGCAAGGGTCTCCAATATGTTCATATCCTGAAGGACGGCCCTCCCTACAGCCTCTCCTGCTGGAACGTCATCTGCCGCTCGTGGGCACGCCACTGGTCGCACTGGTCCAATATCTACACACACATATAAGTTTGATTAGTCTTGGTAACATTTTAAAACACAAAAACATTATAAAAGTGATAAACAAAGATGTGGTCGAATCATTTTACCTATAGCACTCCACTGCTCGCCAGCTGGTAGCATCAAATCCGAGTTGCCTCGGAAATCCATCCCGACATATGGATACTCTACAAAGACCATCTCTTGACAGTCGAACCACTCGAAAAAGGCATTAGAGAAGGAAATCTATGACTGACCAGCATGTCTGGCCATAAGATCAACCCATCTCTGCATCCTTGGTTCCCTCGGTGCTGGTAATCCTAGTGAAATGCACTGAGGCTACATCAGTGGAATCCTCTCCAAGGCAAAAGCAGTCAATATGGAACCATAGCCAAAATTCTTGGTCCTTCCATTCTTTACTTTGGAGAGTTGTTCTTTTATGACAAGAAGTACCACCTCGCACCAATTGAACACCTTTGGTTCCAGGCATTCCAAGGCGTACTGCATGTAAGATCTGTTTGCCAAATGCAAAGCCGCGCTACCAGCCAATCTAGAAAAGGTAAATAAAATGGTCCTCAGGGGCCGATCAGTGACATCCAGATATTGATCTTGCCATCTCGGCTGGGCTGAGATCCATCTCTGTAGAACTGATGAATGTAATCTTTCACGGATTCACCCCCATGAGAAAATCCTGAAAGTCAAAGTGGGGCACCATGCCTCGACAACCCCGTCAGAAAGTAAATGTCGTCGACTATAAATGGAATAGATTTTCCTCTGATCTGGAATACCTAGTCGATTGGATCCCAAGCATCGAGAAAATACTGCAACAAACTGATTTGTTGCCTCATGCTGGATATGCGGAAGAACTTTAGCAAGCCACAATTTTGTAATGCAGTAACTGTGCCCTGGTCGTGTAAGGCAATCATGTCCTCTTCTTCATGTTCACATTCATGCCATGTGATACCATCTTGATCCAACAAATATCTGAAACACAGACAAAAGATGAGTTAATCAACTGATGAAATTTGAGGGGGAAAACCACTCCAAAGCTCCAAAATCCCAAATTTGAAATAGAATGATGAAAATGAAAGGTAAAACTACTTTTTATGATTACTATTCACGTACTTCAAGTAAAATTCTAGTTTTAATTCATTGTTCATATGTATATATGTATTTATAATCAGTTTGATGGAGTGATGGAGCAGGTTGAATGACCGACGAAAGAATATGATGTGCTAAACAGTGAATTAAACATTTTTGACCACCATCTGAGCATATGTTGTCGTATGGTTCAAGCTCGTTAAAAAATAAACCTACCACTGAGCATAGTTCCCCACAATTCAAGCTCATTAAAAAATAAACCCCCCTTCGGTAAATAACCTTTGTGATTGCCATGCTATCAGCCTTTTGAGCCTTGGTTGTGTTCCTGCAATCACCTCCATCCTTTTGGCTGATCATACACTTCCACTTGATTATTTACCCTTTTGAGGAACAACTGCGATGAGTGGTTCTGTTAGCCAACCTCTTCACATCGCCATGTTTTGAGAAGTTCCAAGCTTACCCGGAACCAGTTGCTACCCTAAACGCCACTCATTCCTCAAAAACGAGTCTCCTTTAAACTCTTTTTAGACTCATTAAATATGAAAAGATTGTTGAGAAATTGGCCTTTCCAGATCGTTAAAATAATCGGAAGTGCCATCCCTCCTATATTTTTAATCCTTTTCGGACCCGAGGGGTTATCTCACAAAAAAGTTCGAGCGCTTGTCATTTCGGCTCGTTAAAAGTGATCGAAAAGTCATCCCTTTTGTATTATTTTATCCTTTTTCGGACATAAGGGATTACGCTACGAAAAAGAACTGCTGGAGTTTCCTTTTCATCCCTTTTCAAACTCTCTAAGCATGAAAAGGACCGAGTTATCCTTGTTGTTAAACTTGTTAAAAAAATAGTGACAAACTTGTCCACCTAGACAAGAACGAGTTTCACTGTCGCTAGACTCACTAAAATATAGCGACAGGTTTGCCCGAAGGGAAAATTATAGAACAAGTATATGTTATCCTCCTCAAGCTTGACAAAAATAAATAGGTACTGGTCAGAAATTACTGGGAAAAAGGTAAGAAAACTTGAAGAATTTTATGGTAGCAAGTCGCTCTTGAACATGACACTTTCACTCTGTCACCTTGATTGAGTCGGGTTGGGTTATTCCATTCATCGGTCATTTCACCATTGGTATTCCACACCATCCATCTTTTGGGGTTAACGTTACCAATCCATCTCAGTGTCGCCAGTGTGTTCAAGAGAAGTCATTCAGTTGAGAAACCACAATCTAGTTAATGCCTCATCCACTGCAATAGCTTCACCCTCCATTTTTCATGACCGCCTTCTTGAACCTTGTGTTGTCAGATCGTTTTCACCTCCAGAAAATCATTTGCTTTGTTTCATGTCGTAGATGTGGGATACATTAAGGCCCTCCTATGATGGGTCACTTCTTATCAACGTCAGCTCATTATCCAAGAAGTTGACTTAGAAACACCCCTTTCAGTACTTTGGAGCTTGCATGCCTCAATGGCAAGTTTCTCACTTCCGGCGATAGGTTGACATCAATGGCCTTCAACTGAAATATTTTGCGTGGTGTTCAACATCGAATCATATATTCACACCACATGAATTGTATTGTAGTACCTTGAGGGTCATTATCATTATCAGTGATTCATCTCTCGTCTGTTAACAACCCACATTATTGTTTGGTAATCAAGCGATGTCTTTCCATGTTCGACTTCAGAACATATCTTCACATGGATTGACTTGTACATCGGGTGAAGATTGAACGAGTTTGAACACCCCAGATCTAGTTTCATCCATCCAGGCTGCGATATATTCAGGGATATAAAAACATAAAATGTACACAGAAGCTGCACAGATGGTCATCCAAGCCAGGGAAGATGACTCTACATATGAAGAATCACCATTCTGCAACTGCAAATGATTTTCTATTCTATGTACATGAAATGAATTTATAAAGATGAGCATGGGAGTGCCCACCTCAGCTAGATCATGAAAAATTATATTATGATGATGCATTGTATTGTATCTTATACAGGTCACCTTCCAGTTTCGAAAACCTCGGATCCTCATGATAAAGCATTTAACTCGACATCAAAAGATTTATGACTTCATGCTTTAGGGGGCAACTGTTATAGACATATTTGGGCACTGCAACCCCAATATTATATGTCGATAAACTAGGTCTTTTTAACCCCTAAAAATGTTATTTCATACCCTAAAAGATCATGGTCAACAGATTACATCATTCCCCAAAGGTTCCACCTGGAAAACCATCCAAAATTGGCCAAAACAGGACCATACTAACTGCTCCACTGTCAGGGTGCGATGCATACTGACTCCTACACTAGCCGGGTGCAATGCATACTGATGATGCCTTCTGTAGGGTGTGATGAGTGAGGATGGACAAATTTCCGAGACAATTTTCTAAGTGGATGCTCATGAAATCTTCTAGAAACTTCTCTTATGACAATTGCCTCTCTGAATTCACCTAGGGATGAGTAAGAGATCCAAGAAATCTCCAAATGGAACCAAAAACAGCAAGTGGAATGACTTAATCAAAACCCCAGAGATGACTCACACCCTTGCACACATCTATAAATAGATCCCTCATTTGAGAGATCTAGAGGCTGGAATTTTGTCATTTGCAAGGAAGCGCTGATAGTTTGTCTTTGAGAAAGAGCATTGTATTGTTGGGTGATCTTGCTTTTCATGAGGTGAAGAGGGCTTTGATGCTGGGAGGATGATGCTGGATCAGACAACTGGGTTGTAATTCTCCCTTCATATTTAATAAAGTTCTTTGAGTTTTCCTCCATACAATTATGTATTTGTGAAAGCCACTGTATGTTCATTGTATTTCTAAATCTGCAATGCTTATGATGTAATAGATCAAGATGCTTTGATGGTGTTTTGTTACTTTGTTTCTACAGGTATTCTCTAAGCGGAATAAGTAGGAGAGGAGTTGCAAGCTCTGTCAAGGGAGAGAGAGATCAAGCAAGGAGTTAAGCAGAAGATCCAGGTTGGTTCCTTTGCCTCTCTCTTATCTATCATACACAGAGGAAATCTCGAATTTCTTTGATTGTTTGTTTCTAAGATAGCTGCCAATCCTAGAGGGCTAGTTGATCGAAAAGACACTAGTTTTCCTGGAAACACTTCTGATTTCCATTGTGCAAATGAGATCTTCTACCCTTCGTCGATCTGATGGATGCTGAAATAATCTTCCAGTTGCTGCAACCAATGGTTCAGCTTTAGAGCATCGATCTTGCCATGGTACGGCTTGATATCAACATTTTCTTCCACTTTAAACAAGCATTTATTCATGACACTCGAACTTGGTTGATCTTTTCCGGCTTCTTTCTTAGGTTGGTTCTCTGCATCTTCCTGATCTCCCGATCCCCCTTCTGATTTATACTCTGCATTTGAGCACCCATCTTCTCCAAATATCCCCAGATTATTGCTTAGTTCCACCATGAGGAGGATTGCATTTCGGTTTCTATTCATGACTTGTTGTTCGAGCCGTGGAAACCCCACCTCTACAGGATCACGAGGTTCGTTTATAAATTCGTCACCCATGATTAGGGTTTTATGATTTTAGGCCCTACCATTATAGATCCATGCAATCTCCACAAAATAGCCAAAGAAACTCACTCTGATACAAAACGATCCATAAAATTCCATGGATATTCAACTGGACAGTTCATTACAACAGATCTGATGATATTATATTTAAAAATCTCAGATTCTACATTATTACAGTTTTAATTAATTTCTAGGTCTGTAGATTTTACTTTAATTAGTGCATGCATGTAAAATTGAATCGATTAGAAAAGTAGAGAACAAAAAAACAATCTCACACACACATAATACACAAGATATGCTCTTTGGAAAACCATTTCGGGAGAATACCCAGTTCGAAGGTGAGGTGGCTTCGTTCTCTTTCTCTGTCTGGAAATATGGCTATAGAAACAAAGAAGTAATGTCTGTGGCCCATGGGCTACTATAGTGCACAGATCCTCTCTGCATTCTCTACCTCCTATCTCTCCTTCCTATATTTGCTCAGTTATGGAACAAAATTCTCTCTAAAGAATGAAATGACTCTTCCTCCTAGTGGCCCGTTGTAACACAACTTGATAGCCTACTACTGGTCAAGTTTGACAACATAAAATATTAACTAGAGTTAAAAAATAGAATCATAAACACATGGCTAACCCATTTTCCATGACTAATTGGGTTTGACGAGATATCCTCCTAAACTATAGGTGTAAAAATAGGAAGGTCAACTTCTGAGTGGCACAACTTTTGCACACAGATTCCAATTGACATGCTTCTTACACCATTGGAAAGGTCTCTATGTGTGGAATAACATTTAAATGTGTGGCACTAAAGAGGAAAATTTTTACCCCCAAAAAATGTCATTTGATGCCTCAAAATGCTCCCAGAAGGTTTCAGACCTCATTTCGCCAAACTGGGTCCCACTGGTAAAAATAGTCTCGTGAGCTGATTCCTCCACTTTTTCCACTCCAAATGAATTGATATGGATGAAAAATAATATAATGATCCAATTTTGATCAAGAGAGAAACATAGTTTTTTTGGAGGAGTGAGTAAATGCTCTAATGCTCCATTATTGGGGCTAGTGGTGTTCACTATCTTGGAACTTTTACTTAATTCAGAAGCTTGTTGAGCTAGAAAAATTTCATGCATATGTCATGAATATTCTAATACTATTATTTGAATGTTTGTGATGTATGTTTTTTTTATCTGTACTAAGGAAATTCAACTATTTCGATGGCTTTGGTACTTATCTTTTTGAAGGTGTGTTGTATTTGATTTAATAATTGTTGCTTCCTTGTGAACTAATTTGTTGGTTGATCAACGATTCAATCATTTCTATATGTTTGTGTTACTTTTATAGATTAGTACTATTACTTGTCTTTAAAGGGCCCACTATTCTCTTCACTTTCAGTGGAAGGACCTTGATACTTTCTACAGCTAAACATTTCACAAGGCATACTCACTTGTCGATATGGAAATATATGTGTATTACTCTCTTGTGCTGAACTTTGTAGCCAAGGAAAATCTACAAGGATACATGGAATTTAGGTTGATACTCCAAATGGGGCTCCTACTCCAAACGGTGTGAGGTCTAATTGGGAGTTCACATCAGGAAGACCCCCCTTAGTTGACATATTTCCATCGCCGTCAACAAAATGATACTAGAAGTAGGGTCAGATGACAAGTTGTCCTCGTTGAGTCTATTTTGAACTTATTATCTGAAATGGATCATCCTCAAATGATAATATTGAGGTGTTTTTCTAACCTATCCCCCGGTGAACATTCAATCCTTGATGAGCCTCCTTATGACTTGTCTCAATTTATGTTTAATGGTGACAACGGAACATCCATAGCTAAGCACATTTATGATTTTCTTAAATTTTGTGAATATTATGAAGTTGATTATGAAGATTTGTCTTTTGTTACTTTTCTCCTCGCCCTTGAAGTTCGTTTTAATCGATGGTCCCATACCTTACCATATGCTTCCATCCATTCTTTTTATCATTTCCTCAAGGAACTTCATCAAGCCTTTGATAGGTATGATTACCAAGATGTTTATAAAGGAATCAATCAGCTTAGAATGGAACCTAATGAATCAATTGATGAATTTTCTAATAGATTCCTTCACTTATGTTATGAGTTTCCCAAAGAAGATATGAATTGGGATTTCTTCAAGAAAAATTTTGAGTGTTTGGTTCATATCTCTTTTATTGGTGAATTTGAACCCCTTAATGTTTCTACTCCGCCAACCCTTGAAAATCATGAGACACCTCTAATTTAGAGTATGAAACCACTATTACTTTTGTTCGTTTTCCTCATCCTTTTTTAGTTTTGATGCCGGTTCCCCCTTGTGATGATAATAAAGTTGGGAAATATGACAATCAAATTCCTAATCCATATTCTTATCCTCCTTCCGCTTTTCATGATTTAGATCCCATGGAGGAAATCCTAGAATGGTTCATGAAGCTTATGGTGAATAATAATTTCTCCATTCCTCAAGATGATACTATTACTCATAATTTAAATATTGAATCTGATGTAGATACTTGTAATCCTCTATGATCTCTTTCTCATAACCCCTTCTCCCTCAATCTGCCTAATCAATCTCTTCCTAATCTAAGCAGTGAACAAATGGAAGGTAGTTACATTTCACAAATAGATGAGAAGGAAGGTGAATATTATTTCAACCTTTCCTCTTTTTCAAAATCCTCCATGTGAAGATGGTTTTTACTCATTCTTGGCTGATATTGAATCTGGTAATCTTGGTAGTCAATCAAATGTGATCAATTTACCTTATCAACACCAAGTCTCAGGAAATAGTAATTCTGATGGGGATGACTTCACTGATAGATATGATAATGAATACCCAAGTACACCAACTGATCTTTTAGTTTCCCAAGAAGATTTTGTTTCGAAAGATGCAGATCATAAATATGTTTCAGTAAAGGAATATTTACGTATTAGAACTTGTTCTTCTTCACCTCCCTATCACTTGTGCTCTATTATTTACAATGCATCAACTTGCGATGGAGACTCTCAATGCTCTTCAAGTTTTTTATCTCATGAGTTGAATCTTGAAATGACACAGGATAGTGATAATATCCATGATGAAGAAGAAAGTGATGAAATTGTAGAGTACCCATTCCATCCCTTATCATATCTTGTTTCCAATTCATACATCCTTTGAATAAAAATGATCACAAGATTTTTCCAATTCATACATCCTCAAACTCGCAATCATAGGAATAATATTCCATGAGTAATTTGTTTGTTGAAGTTGAAAAATATGATCAAACTAGTGATGTAGATTGTTTCCATCTAGATAATGGTGATATTGTTAAGTCAATCGATAGCATCTTTCCACATGAAATTTGTGATATGACTTAGTTTATAAAATTTTCTTATCTATCTTTTCAAAGTTCTAGAACTTGCCAGGAAGTCAACACACTTCAACTTTCATTGACAGTTATGTTTGGTTCTTGTGATCTTGGTAAAATTCCTAAACCATGTCAGATTTGGATTTTCTCACATAACTGTCTCATTCGTATTGTTTCATTGGATGAAAACCTGTTCTTGATGGATTTTGGGATTTCTCCTTACAATTTTCTTATTTCTTCAGATCGGGCTTTTGAACCTACTATTGTGGTGAATTCATCCCCATGCAAATATCTTATGTAAAATTCAAGTTTGGAGTGTATACCTTTCGTGAATGCGCAAAATTGCAAAGTATGTCAATTTAAAGATTACGTTTGGCTGAATAATTGATATTTGTTTGGTGTTATGGTGGATAATCGACTCCTATTCTCTCTTGTGAATGTGTTGATGACACTATGAATCCTCTTGAATGTTAGTAAGTGCTTGAGTTATTCATTAATTCAAGTTCCTCTTCTTCATTTGTTGCATGCTAAATATTTTCATATATTTTCTATACTAGCATTCCTTTTCAATTATTTCGATGATTACGATGCTTGTACAACTTGTAACGAGATATAGGAAAATGGTTTTTTACATTCATCATGCGAGGAAGATGATTCTATTATGTAGAGCATTTGCGACACTATTCAAATTTATTTATATTTTTTAACTACTAACTGGGAATATGATGCTTTAATTAGCCCATCTGATCATGATTATGGATCCGATGAATATCATTCAACTGACCATTTTCCCATCAGTACATCTAACGACAGTTCTTTTACATCCTTTGATCTTTAAGGTTTAACATCTCAGTATCTGTGTACTTGTTAAGCAGTTGAAGCACTTCCGCAGTTTTTAATTGCTACATCAGGTCCTCATATACATTTTCCCTCACAATATTGTCATCCTGACCCTATGCTTGTAATTGAAAATTCATCTTTTCAAGATTGTTTTGAATTTCACAATCCCATCTATGATTTTTTGGAAGAATCTTACTTAGAAAACCATTTTTCTAACTACAAGTTCCAGTATTTTCTCATGATTTATAAGAATTATGGAAGAAATGAGGGTGCATTGAAAAGAAGCTTTCAAGGTTTGTCTTATTATAATTTTCATTGAAAAGGTAAGATCGCAAGTTGGGAAGAAGTAGTAACTATGGCACCTCTTTTTGCTAATAGGAGAGACCTTCAATTTGTTGTGAAAATTATTCAAGGTATTATCTTTTCCATTCCACATTACATTATATCATATTTAATCGATCACAGATTTGTGTATGCAGGATGGGAGTAGCTACAGTGGCTACATTGGAAATTTCATTATACGTGACCCTGACCTTCTAGCTGGTTAGGTTAGGAGTATATATAGCTACATATTAGTTTCCCTTGCATATGCATTTTTCCCTCACTTGTAGTCTTCATTTGTGTTCTAACTTTCATCTTGCATCCTCTTTTCAGTTACAACCCATTTGCTTCCTTTTGATTTTGGTTTTTGTTGTGTCATGTCTCTTCTTTCGTGTTTTGTTTAATAATATTTTGCATGAAGGGTGTTCCCTTTGGCTTGAAAGACAATGTGTAAAAATAGACCAATGCTTTGTGGCAGTGCAACATTTGGCTAAACTTCAGTCCTTCTTCTCGGTCTTAGTTATCCTTTGTTCGATGATTTTCTAACAGAAAATATGATCCTTGCGTGAGGAAAGATATGTGTCAAACCATGATATCTGTGTCTATTCTAGAAACCTCATGCCTATGATCAGTTCTTTTTGTTTCAGTATTTTCCATGCTGATCCAATAAAGTAGAGAAGGACAAGGGGAAAATTTGAATGAGAAAACCAATATCATAGGTATTACATATGCTTCTATGAAGGAACAACCTCTTGTTCTATCAATAAGTTGGGAACCCTCTTACCCATGAAATGAATAAGTTTTGATGCATAGTCCTATATAAAATAAATAAATAAAGGGTGAAAGAAGAGAAAGGTCTCCTCAGCAGGGAGGTGAAGCAAGAAATTTCGTCGGGCTACTATCTAGACTCAATAGCCATGGAGCGATGTTTGTGTTCCTAAAGTGGCTCTAATAGCATACTATCCAAGCCTACTAGTAGCAAATCAACACCAGAGATGAAAATCTAAAGCTTGCATGCTACATTACCCTCCTCCTATCTTGAAACATTGTAATATCGTTAGTCATATGTTTTTTTTGAACTAAGAAGGAATGAAGCAGACTATGTTTACATATGGAGTAAGTGGGAAAGCTACAGTGATCTGAATGGTGAATCAATACTCCCTAAAGAACTAGATCCTGCATAAAGAATTTACTAAGGCAAAGAAGTTGGAGTTCCACCAGTGTATCGCAAGGTGTTGTGACTAGAATAAACACCCTCCACAAATTTCCTATACTTGAATTTTGGAGCCTATTGTGGATCTTTCTCTCATTCATTCCATAGTCACTTCTTGGTCAGTTGATATTATGTTAAGTCTTTGAGCTCCCTTCTTGGGTTGTAAGTGTCATCTTCTCACACATGCTCAGTCTATAATGAATTCATGAGTTCATTCTTTCATGAAACCTTAAATTGGCCTAGCACAGTCCATCAAGATAGTGCCCGTGCAATTTTTAAACCATGTTGATAGTCAATTCACACTTTCATTGACAATCTCTCACTTTTGGATGTGTTTGTACTTCTATTTCGGTGAGTTTTTCAAACTGGCACTGTTGCGCACCTTCGCTTTCACGAGTGTCATTTTCCTGCTTTCAACTGTCAATTTTTCTCAATTTTGACTTTAATTAGTGTCATATTCATTTTATCTTTGCTCTGACCTGTGCCGATTTCACTATCATTCACATATCGGAAGTTTCATTTGAACTTTTCTTTTCATATAGAAAATGTCATATTTTAGCATGGAAATCATCATGCATTGTATAAAAGTAGTTTTGGTTTTCTTCAAGTGGTAATATTTGTCTTAATGAGTCGTTCTTATCATGTAAATATGGATCACACTCATTCTCAAAGTTTTAAGTACTATCATACTTGGAGTGAGTTGTCGCAATGTTGTCTCATAAAGGAACGTACGTTGATCATGTGTTATGAGTGTCCTGTGCTATGTCATCAAGTGATCTAAGTGTTTGATCATGCTCAAGTCTTGTCCTTGTTCAAATTCATCTCACTCATTCCACACTTAGTCAAAACTAGGACAACCCCCTAACTGGGCCACTTAGCCTCATCTGAACACTACTTAGCCTCAGTCCTCAAAAATAAATATTTCCTCTAGGCACTACACAATGCATAGTCTCTAACTCTCAGAACTGTGAAATATATAGTCTCACTTCTCAGTCCCAGGCCTTGGGCTCCAGAACTGTGCAATCCTAGCCTCTAGCTAGCCTTCTCTACACATTACGTAGTCTCAAGCCTCAATCTTCTGACTTGATCTCTTGAGTTACTCAACTGCATAGTCCCTCTGCCCAGGCCTCCAAAACTATGCATTGCACTATCTCATGCCTTAGTCCTAGACCTTGACCTATGGAACTATGCAATCACTAAGTCAGTCACTCAACTAGTAACCAGTTCCGTCCCTAATAATGGATTTCATTAAACATGTTAGATTATGCTTTTATCGAATTTATGTCATCTTCTCATGAGTGGACTACATTCACAGGTATTATTTCATGCTATGATAGGATGCTGATGAAGGGGATAGAGAAGGGGACCATGATAGAAGACACTTATGGAGATGAAGATACCAGATGATCATCAATTAAGAATATGAAGGAACAAAATATTACAACAAAAGAAAAAAGATAACTATCACATTGAATACTCCTTATCTTCAAGTCATGAGGAGGAGGAAGAAGAAGAACATGCACCTTATTTCAAGAAGACAAAGAAACTAGCGATAAACGGTGACTTGGCATTGCCATGTCATCACAAATTCCATGTCAGTAGTGTCATGTCATGTCATTTCATAAGTCATCATGTACCACATAATATTGTGGATTATGTAATTTTTGTATGGGAGAAATGTAATGTAAAGTGGAAGTCCAAGAGTCATCCATGTAATATGAAAAGTCATGTAGGAAGTCAAAAGGTCATAGAGGATTTGAATAATGATGAGGGTAGTCCAAGAGTCAGAAGGGAGGTGAATGATCACCCCACTTGCTATATATACACCCTCATTATTCATGTAAAGGAAATTTTTGCCTTGGCTCCTCCTACTAGGAATTGGAGAGGAAGATCATTGTTTTGGAGGAGCGAATGACTGCTCTAATGCTCTACTATTCGAGCAAGTGGTGTTCATCATCTTGATGTATCTCTGAACTTTTACTTAATTCAGAAGCTTGTTGAGTGAACACGCTTTCATGCATATGTCATGAATATTGTAAGACTATTCTTTGAATGTTTGCAATGCATTTTGTTTTCATATGTACTAAGGAAATTGAAATATTTTGGTGTATTGAGTACTTATCTTGATGAAGGTGTCTTGTATTTCCTTTAACAATCGTTGCTTCCTTGTGAACTATTTCATTGGTTGATTAAATATTCATTCATATGTATATGCTCGTGTGTATTTTCTAGATCAGTACTATTACTTGTCTTTAAAGGGCCCACTTTTCTATTCCCTTTCAGTAGAAGGACCTGTTGAGAAATGGCAACAAGAAATTCTAGTTTAATTTTTCCTTGAATTAAACTGTGAACTAAAATCGAATTCTATTCTCATAGAAACTTGTAAATATTTAATTAACTTAATTAGCTTAATAATTTTGAGTTGGAAGTCATGTATATGTTCTCCCTAAATTTTAGGGGTCTAGTATGAGTTTAGATTGAGTTGTAATTAGATAACTCAGTTTATTGAGTTATAGTCAGTTAAAATAGTTCTAACTATTTGTTGAAGTGGTAGAGGATTAGAAGGCAGTTAGTGCACTAGCATATCCACAGGTGCTACTTCAGATAACTGAAGATTCACTCATCAGTAACACATGCATGTTAGTTCTGAGAAAGATCCAGTTGAGACTAGAGTACAGAGACAGTGTACTATCATTTGTATGAATTACTGAGTTGTAAATATCATGCATGCAATCAGAGAGAGGACCTAATTACGATTGCACAGTTTTCAAAGAATGAATTCACTTTAAATATACGCTATTCATCCTAGGAATTGCACAAGGAAATAGGGGCTTACCAGGCAGTGGAAATTGGCTATGTGTTGGCTTAGAGTGGGCTTGTGAGGCAAGGAGTTTATCATACTTGTGCAGAATTGTTCTAGTGAGAACAAATTTTGTATATTCACTCATATTTTTCATTAATTCAATGCAAATAGGTGAGATTTTGAGTAGTGGCTTTCCCCAGGAAAGCTTATTGTGTTATGTGCCATTGATATGTCTTATTCTTGTTCATATTGTTTGCATCGATCTATTGGCTTTAGCTCGATAAATGTAGAAGTAGATTCTTATCCTGTGCTTTAGTAAATTGCATGAGCGTGTGAATCTACAGGAAATTCTACATGGTATCGGAGCTGAAGGCAATATACTAGAGCAGATTTCAAATTTTTGAGTTTTGGGTTACAGTTGAAATTCGAATTTTGCAATAAATACTTTAGGATTCACAAATGGCATCTTATGGCTTGTGGCTCGACTATGCCTTAGAAGGAAACTTAAATTATATAGCCTGAAGGGACATAATAGAGGTTGTGCTAGAGGATAATGGCTTGAATGAATTCATTGATCAAGGCATTCCTAAGGCAACAACATCTAATGCACAGAATCTGGCTGAATGGAATAAGTGTGTGGTGAAGATAAGGAGGATAATCCTTGAGGGAGTTCGAGACCACATTGTCTCGAGTCTCCATGGAAAGGAAACTCCATATACTATATAGAAATAATTGAAGGATTTGTGCTAGAACAACAATGACCAAAGTAAATTGGAACTGAAGGAAAAAATTTGAGAAATCAAAATGGAGAAAGGCGAGACTATTACAAAATAATTGACCAAGTTCACTCAATGTCGTGATGAGCTTGGAAGCGTTGGAGTCATGGTTTCCAAGGATGATATGGTGAGTCTTGCACTTATGGGAATCCCAAAGAGTTGGAATAGTTATCAAGACTTTTTCAATGGTCGGGACAAGCTGTGAGCTTCAGAACGATTGTGATCGGATTTGATACAGGAGGAGATTGAGAGGAACACCAGGGATCGCTCCTCATCAAATATTGATGATGAAGAGAACTGTGCCTTAGGTATTAAGGTAAAGAAGGGGAAGGGAAAGCCGCCCATTCCAAATCAGATTATTTCCATGGAGGTAACAAGAAAGACATGATGAAAATTAAGTGCTTTCATTATCATGATCTGGGCCAGTTTGCTACAACTTGTCCACTCAAGAAGTCCAAGAAGAAGCCCTCAGGAGGAGCTCTGGTGAGGCTTTGGCCTCTCAATTCGAATTGGACTTTTCCCTCATTTCATGCATGGTTTCATTAATGATGGGAAGTGTATGGTATGTTGGGTTTGTGTTATATTCTTTACATGACTACCCCATGTGTGGGGGGTGGTCACAAGGGGGCAGTAGCCCCCTTGCACGGGGTCTAGGGTAGCACCCCAAGAATGTTTTTTTGGACCGTATATTAGGTGGGTAGACCTACGTATGGTTTTTTGCATGGATTTCGCACATGGTTTGGGGCATGATGGTTTTCTATCCATGTTATTTTGTAGATCCAGTCAAGGGAACTACGTTTATGTTCTAATCCAGGGTTAATGGATTGGGGTTTATGGATGCTTCATCATGTATATATATGCATTGTAAAATTGACATGAATATAATGAAAAATCAATCTGGCAGTCCTGGTTTTGGGATCCAGGAGAAAATTTCTGTGTGTATTTTCTTTATGTTTTACACCCTAGCCATTTTTTACTTTCTATTTTTAGAATTCGTATGTAGGTAATTTTTGTACAGGGTTAAAACCTACATTCGGTATCATATTTGTTTTGGCTTCAATGAGACACCTTTTCTGCTGAGGGGTTTTGTTCAGGCCTGTGGTAGACACTGTTCAGTGGGGGATATACATGATCGATTCTTGTGGTGAAAGAAGATGGTGAGGAGTGGAAAGATAGAGATCGTGAAATTTAATGGTTAGAGTTTTGAGTTCTAGAAACTCAATATGAAGGATCTGCTGGTGGATAAAGATCAATGGATCATGGTAGATCTGAGTATTAAACCAACAACAATGTCAGCTGAAGATTGAGTGAAGTTAGATCAGAAGGAAAAGAGAAAAATATAATTCTATATCTCATATTCAATATTGATAAATGTATCAGGGAAGCTTTGGCGAAGGCTTTGTGGGACAAGTTAGGGACTTTGTACCAATCTAAGTCTCTCGTGCAGAAATTTTTCCTACAAACAAATTTGTATAACCTGAGGATGAAATATGGAGACTTAGTGACAAATCATCTAAATTCCTTTAATACTATGGTAAGCCAATTATTATATGTTGATATTAAAATTTCATATGAAGATAATTGCATCAATTTGTTGTGTTCTCTACTAGATTCGTGGGATATTCAGGTTGTTGCAATAGGTAGAAATACAACTGCCTTGTATTTTGATAAGATATCCTCATCCTTACTATCAGAGGAGATGAGACAGAAAAATATGGAGGGCCAGAATGGTAATGCCTTTTCTATATGAGGACGGTCCCAAAACAGAAAGAAAAATAACTCCTCGAGTGGGAGATCTAAATCTCTGGTAAAACCTGTAAAGGCATCCTAGAAATGAGGAAATGAAGGGCACTTCAAAAGGGACTATAAATCTAAAACTCCTGAGAAGGTAAAGGGATTTTATGATTCTCCTTATACAAAGGTGAAAACCACCTCAGATGAAGGTGGGGATGTGTACTTGGCTTCTTCTTCAAGTACACATGTAGATCATGAGGCATGGTTGATTGACTCAGGTGCATCCTTTCACTTCACTCCACATAGAGAGTGGTTCTGTGAGTATGAGAAATTTGATGGTGGTGACGTCTTCTTAGGTGATGATAGAAAGGCTAGAATCATTGGTCATGGAAAATTCAGGTTGAAGTTGCAAGGTGGAAGGATTAGAACACTTCCCGGTGTTGCCCATATTCTTGCATTGGCCATAAATCTAATTTTTTTGAGCAAGCTGGATGATGCAGGTGTAAAAGAAGTGTTCGATAAAGATACCTACAAGATGGTTCAGGGAGCACTGGTATTGATGCAGGGATTTCAGATTCGAACTATGTACAACCTTTAGCATAGCAATGTTATTGCTGGGTGCAATAGTTTTGTGGTTCCTGAAAGTGGAGATGAAAATATAGTGGTCTCTGGAGAAAAGACCATGCTATGGCATCAAAGGCTTGGACATATTGGAGAGAAGGGCCTTTGAATACTTCATGGTAATGGTATCGTAGAAGTTGTGTCTAATTTCTCTATAGATTTTGATTTCTGTGAAAATTATGTATATGGGAAGCAAAATCGAGTGAGTTTCCCCTCTAGTGGTAAGAGGGCGAAACGAATATCAGATCTTGTGCACAGTGTTGGACCTATGTCAATTCCATCACTGGGTAAGTATCTCTACTATGTATCATTTATAGATGACTTCTCAATGAATACATGGATATATTTCCTCAAGAAGAAATATGAAATCTTTGATAGGTTTGAAGAATATAAGGATCTGGTGGAAAACCAAATAGAGAAGAAGATAAAGGTGTTGAGGACAGATAACGATGGAGACTTTTTCTAGAAGGAATTTGAAGAGTTTTGTAAGAAGTGTGGTATAGCATAACAAAACACTACTCCATATAGTTGTTGAGCTATGCAATGGGTATGTATTTACTCTCAATTACATTTCCTTTTTCCTCTTTTCTTATCTCTTTCGTACCTTGATATGCTAACATATTAATGGATTGTGATAGGATATGAATGAACTACTCTCGATTAAGATTTAGCCATTATAACTAACTATTATTCCTTTTTATGTAGAAAAATGATGAAAGGAACAAATATTGTTCCCGAGAGACAGAACAACATAAACCAACAAAGGAGAATGAGGCACGTCAGGTGTGGTCAAGTCGGAGAACAAATAAGGAGGATCAATGCTAAACAAGAAGAATGTCAGAAAATAGAATTTAGTTGTGAATACTTCAGGATCTCCCAATCATGAGGGATCACATTTATCTTTTACCTTTCGATTATAAAAGTGAAAAAATGTAGGAAGAAGGGCGACCGATCACTGTTTATTTCAAATTGTAATTTTAAATTACAGAAGTGTGCTTTTGGAAAACATGACCGTATTGTAATGAGGATTGAATTCAATGGTTAATACATAATCTACGTTGTTATTCATTCATATTCTCTGAAGTAGCTCAACAGTATTCACCGGTGGCTAGGGCCTGGCCCCTGGTGGATCAAACTGCTATTCTCTGTGTTATATCTTTCTAATTCACGTGAGTTTAATTGGTTTTATGTTTTTCCATTTTCTGCCAGTTTACCCTGTTTGATATTTTCTAATTTCCTGTGAGTTTACATTGCAGTTAGTTTACTTTCCTTTATTCTAATCTCATGTACTTCATAACTTTGTCATTTGATTTCATTTATGCTCACTGTAGGTTGAATTAATTATCAGTTAAGACATTGATTTTCATTGATTACGATAAGAGTGTGGTTAGTATAGAATCAGCTTAAGAGATTGGTTAATGCTACTAAACTCTCTGTTGACATCATTTCCATTCGGATTGCTTAATTGAGATAAAGTGTGATTCAGATAGAATCAGCTGAAAGAGATTGGTTAATGCTACTATGCTCTCGGTTGATGTTATTTTCAATTGAATTGCTTGCTTAAGATTTGATTATGATTTTAGTTGGAGATTAAGTCTTGATGCTTAGATGTAATATTTCCGTTAACAGTTGTAGCTTGAGTTTTATAAATGCATCCGTTTACTCTTGTACCAAGTTTTATAGTTCATTTTAAAAAGCATTACTCTTTGGATTTATAGCTTGCACACATTGTGTACACCTCTTGGAATAAAAGGACTTGCCTGGGTTGATAACTAATTTGAGGAAATTAGGTGTTTTAACAGACACTTATTAGCACCCAAAATTTTGGTGCCATTATTGGGGAGAGTGTTTCCATTTTACAAAGAGTGATGCATGTTTGGTATTTTCTATTGGTAAGAATTGGGTATTGAAAACGAGATGTAAGAACCTATGTAACGAACAAGTAAAGTGCTTGCTCCTCCGCCTACTTTTTATCACAATTGCATAGAAGTTGAAGTTGGTGTTTGATGTTTGTTTGCTGAGGGAGAACTAGGAATTAGAAACAAGAAGTAAGAACCTGCGTAAGGAGAAATTAAAATTCTTGCTCCCCCACCCGATTTCTAGCAAAATTGCTAGGAATTTAAGTCAGAATTAAACATTTGTATTTTTTCATGAATGACTAAGAAGAAAAGACTAGAAAATGATATAATCCCACATCCCAAACCTAAAAAATCTAAGGGACCGGTGACCCTTGGATGATCAACCTTTATCGACGAAATCATAAGGAAAGTTGAGTCTCAGCCATCAGTAGGACCCCGAACCATTGCTTCTAGACACCCTACTGTCTCCCTTCAGGCCACAAGATCACCATCTGTAGCTTACGCTGAGGTTCACAGTAAAACTGAAGGGATTGAACAGAGTTTTCAAGATATTGAAAATTCACAATCACATCCCTCACAAGAAGGGAATTCTTGCAACCTCAGTGAAGGAGAAGGAGAAATAGGTAAATCTAAGATTAAATCAGCAGAACCAGGATCTCCTGAGGTATTGATTGAGCAGAGGACACCTAGTGTCCCAAATCAACGTAGTGTTTTTAGAATCATCCCTGCCTCTTCTGGACATCTTAGGAACAACTGTCCAACACTGGAGATCCTAGAAGGATACTGGCATATTTTTTACCAAATGGCCAATAATTCGTGATCACCCCAAACCTCTACTCTGTTAGAGCCTAGATTTTCCTCAGGCTTAAAAGGCAAGGTTCCAGGGCCAACATCAAACCACGCTCAGCCTCGTAGCTAGCCCTACGAGGACAAGAGAGGGCTCTCTCCGGGTCAATCTCGGCAAAAGGTAATCAATGAGGCTCGAGATAACTAAATTTGCAACTGATCTTAGGCTAGGTATTAAGTGCAGGGGTTTAATTTGATTTGGGTTTTTAGGGTTTTGTTGAAAACAATGGGAAAGGCAGATTTGGGCTCGGGGATGAGGCACAGTTTCTGCAGAGATCTGATTGGAGCAAGGAAGGAAAATTGTCTTGATGCCTTAAAGCAAGTGAGGTGGGTAGATCAGATACGTGAGTAGCTAAGGAGAGCAAGGGAGTCTCAAGGATTCTCCTTAAACTGAAGAAAACATGAAAATTTAAACAAATTCAAAGGCAGAGCGTAACAGCTATGAATTCCACCTTAATCACTCATTTGTTTTAAATTCAGAAGAAGAAGCATGAAGATGATACACAAAACACTAGATAAACTTACAATTACTCAGAGAGGCACACCATCAAAACATAAAGCCACATGAATTCCAAACAGTGCTGCAAAACCATGGTCTTTCCTTTGCGAAAATGCAGAGATAGAATGTATAATAGAGTGCCAAGCTTTTCCCAAGAGTCCAACCATGAAAATGACTTAGAAATTACATAATATAGGCAAGCCAACCCATTCCCTTGCCTCTAGGGGTCGAGCTCATCATCCTAGGAGTTGTTTCAACCAATTCTAAACAAAGCACTACAATCTAGGCAGTCAAAACAACTTGCCTCTATAAGGTAGGAAACTAATTCATTCATTAAATTTTCACTCTTTGGTGAATGAATCTTCTAGAACAAGTAACTAAGTGCCAAAATTACATCATGTTCACTCAATTACATCAAGATAAGTCAAAAATTACATTAAGAAGCAAAACTAGTCAAACTGGCCGAATTTCTGAGCTGGAAGATGAAAAATTGGGCCAAAAACCTCTGTGCGCCGCACTGATTTCTATATGCGTCGTGCTACTTTGCTGCTGATTTTGAGGCACCTGCAGAAGTCCAAAGTGAGCTCAGGTTGGCTTGTTGGAAACCCCTACCTGTCTACTTTCCAACCCAAGTGTAATTTTCCAATTTGGTGTCCATTTGCCCCTTCAAAAGTGCATTCTCCCAAGACTGCTTCCTGTGTGTCAAAATAGGGGCAGTGAGGTCATTTTTTGCATGTTTTTTGACCTTTCGGGGACCCAAACCTTGCCCAAATTTCTTGTCCAAGTACCAAAATTCATGATTTCTCATGACAAATCCAAAACTGCAAGCCATTTGTAATTTGGAGCTCCCAATCCTATGCGTCGCGCAAGGTGCGCGACGCATATAGGGAAAAAACCTGTTTTTTAACCCAAAAATTCCAAAATGACCAAAAATGCCCCAAATCTCTTGAAATTTGGGCTGGAGTTTCCTTGTCAAGTGTGATGATGAACTAAAGAGGCCTCGGCCAAAATCCGGAGACGATCGAGCTCCATTTGCCTCTTGTTTTCTAACTGCCTTCCTCAAATTTGCCGTAAGATTTCTAATCCGAGCCTTTCAAACTTGGTTCCGGGCCTTCTAGTGAATAGCCATGTGTCTCAACAATGCATTATCTCTATTGGCCTTGTTCAACCACTTCTCCAAGTAAATATTGACCCTTTCGAGATTAGATTCTCGATCCTCATTGACCTGTCGCTCTAGGGAAGTGAACTCAATCCTCCTATGTCGGGCAGCTTGGCGATTCTCACGGATGTTCTGTAACTCCATGATCGCATGCTGGTCTTCAAGCTGCTTATTTCTCTGCTCCAGATACCTGATGTTCCACTTGGCCATCTCCAACTGGAGTTGCAAGGCTTGAATGTCTGTTTCTTGCTCTTTGATAATCCTTCTATATTGGGCCTCCTCTGAATCTGTAGTTGTCTCATCATCATGAACGAGAACGAAACCTGATGGCTCGCCTGAAGGCCCCTCCTTATGCTTGGGCTTCTTGCCCTTGTCCTGTACCTGTGGTGCTGATGTCGGAAGCGAGGCCCCTTCCACGCCGGGTGGAGATAACACTCGCTTTGCTGCTGCAAACAAAGGTCTGGTGCCTTTCTGATATGTGATGAAAATAGACCTGGTCTCATGATACTCATACTGCTGAGAAGGTTCACCCTCGTGTTTCACCTCTGATACTCTTTCTGAAGCTCTGAAGAAATCACGAGAGATGAAGTCATCCCAAGTGATGCCCTGCAATCCAAGTTGATGAACCACCAAAAGCTTTATGAGAGAAAAATGATAGACACTGTTAAGTTGTTGCTGAGGGGTTTTATGTTGTATAAAGGTAGTCATCCTCCCTATGTTTCGGCAGATGAAATACGGAATATTCATCATCCGCACCCTAGTGAAGTGCTTGAGTAACCTGATGTGATAAGCATAGAGATGAGAGAATCGCCCCATAGCTGAAATATTTCATGATCAATCTCATGAGTGGAGCATATTCATCTTTCAGGTACCTGAACGGGAACACTCTTTTGAGCTACCTCAAGAAATTGGGTTTGATGTATGGCTCATAATGCTGCCTATCTATCTGTTGTGTTTTGTGCCATAGTTCACCAATATTAGGTATACATGTTGCTAATGAAATAGTTTCTGGTGTGAGTGTAAAAGTGACACCGGCCAAGATGACTTGATCTCCGTGCAAATGCAAGACAAAGAGTCGAGCCAACTCATAATGAACCTGGACCTCAACCACCTTTCGACAAAACTCATAGCATGACTGATGCTCAAAAAACTGCATAGCAAGAGGACAGGCATGCAGTTCTATAAGGATGATTGGTTCTTCCCTGACATGTTTGCCACTTTTCCGAGGCCTCCGGGGTTCCTGTTCTCTCAAGGGAGAATCACTTTGGGTCTCTGCCTCATATTCAGATGAGTGACCAGATGACATGACTGCTGATATACAAACTGCCTTGAATGAAACTGTGGTGTGAAACTGAATATGGATTGTTCTTTTGATCTAAACAATGTTGTGACCACGACCAAGGGGAAACAAATATACAAGGGGATGTTAGGAAGAGGAAAATATCAGGGAATTAGGGAATTTCAAAATAAAATGTAAGTAGGTAAGGGAGGGGAAATGTAGATATGGGATTAGAGTTTTTGGGTTTGGGGATATTGAATAGTGTTTAAGGAGTTTTCATAGGGGTGAGGGATTAGGGATTTAGGGATTATATGATAGGATTATGAGGGGATTAATGAGGAAATTTGATGATTAACTTTGGGAATGAGGGACAAAGGGAAATGAGGAAAAGAGAAAACCTTGGTGACAAAACTGTTTTCGAAACCCTAAGCAATTTTTCTTATTGGCAAAGGGAGGTTTTCAAAGTCTTGTTTTGGTAGCTTATTATCCATGAATCCACCACATTCACCATCAAAAACAAAGCAAATGCAATGAAGGTGATCCTACCTGGCAAATTGATGTGAGGATTGGGCGATTTGATGAGTTTTTACACCATTTTCGGGCTCCAAACTGTGTGCGCCGCGCTCATCACCCAGTGCGCCGCACAAGTTATGTGCGCCGCGCTAGTTCAGATATACACTGGCTGGAAATGCTGTGTGCGCCGCACAAGTTATGTGCGTCGTGCAGCCTGCTATAAGCGCCGCGCAGAGGAAATGAGGACCGATCTTCTCCCAAACGCGCGAACTTAACTTGGAATGACTTTCTCCACCTTTGGCATGCAAAATGGTTTGAAACTTCATTGAAAAACCTTTATATAGACACCAGTTTGGTTTTTGCCTTTTCCATAACCCACTTTGTAATGTTTTGCAATTGACACTTTTTCAGGATTAATAGACTTCTGACTTTTTGTTTTCCTTCTTAAATTTGGTTGAAACAATGATTTTCTTTGATACTTTTTGTAGGGATAGCTGTGATATGATCTAGCAAAGGAGACCAGGGCTGCACCTCGATATTTCAAGAACTGAAATTTTTGAAAAATTATTACAAAAATGAAATGTCGACTTATGTTAGACTCTCTCATAAAACAATAATAAATCCAAAAATAAATTAATTAATTAAATATTCCAAGTTAGGAATTTGTGCCTAACTCTTGGGTTGTTCCTCTAAGATAGGAGTTAGTTTAGGTAACTCCTATATTGGTGTGTCTGGTGAGAAATTATCTCAACCAAAGGAGAAATTATCTCAACCAAAGATGTCCAAGATAGCACGCACTATCTTGAGACCAATATCTCTCATCTATTTATTTGTAACACTATTTCAATTATTTTGATGTAAGAATGAGAGTGAGAGAATACATGAGGCTTCAGCCTTTTTCCGTCAATATTGTGTCTCTGGTTTTTATATGTGATTTATATATTTTTCTGAGTTAATGTCATTTTCATCATGTGGTATCAGAGCTATGTTAGACCTGTGTGAGGCTGCATCGACGCTGCATCCAAACCCGCGAGCCTGCAAGTTATTTGTAAGGCGGTTGTTGTAGCGTGAACGTGAACCTGTAACAAAAAGGCCAAAACCGTCGAGGCCTGAGAAGACGAATGCATTGAGACGATCTGGGGTCGTGTGTTGGTAACGTGGATTACATATTTTATTTGTTTGCATATTACAGTTTTGGTTTATCGAAGAGCAATGTAACCTGCATTGGTATTTTGGGCAATCTGCAAGGAACTGACTCCAGCTCTTGAAACTCATTGCTTTGATTTGTAAATACTTTTGGTTTGAGAGGAACCTTCGAGAAAGCATTCAAAATCCTGGAGAAAAGCTTTACAACCTTGTCACACTCTCTTGGATCATAAAACCAAATTCCAATCACTTCCTGGTTTGCATTTCGATAGAGTAAATAAGGAAGATTTATTTCGCATTCAAAATCGCCGAGTAGATCCTCCACCAAATTCTCCGCACTACGCCGGTTCATAACGATGAACTGAAACCGTGGCTGGGTCCTCCTCTTGACAACAAATAGAGGTCCCTCGACATCCTTGCGACTCCATTGGCTGAGCTCCATGTTGAAGTCGTAGAGAGTGACTTGCCCGGTGGTGGCAACTTGCCTTTGTGAATTCCTTGTTTTATCTGAGTCATTAAAATCATTGTAAGTTTTTTGGGTGCATTTTCGACAGTGTTCGACACCCAGTCCATGAGTTTTAACTCCTTGACACAACCATCACAACAACCAGAACAAGTTCAACTCTAACACCAATCAATCAAGTTGAGTTCGTCATCAAGCGAGCGTGAATTCCAGAAAGTTCTAACAAGTGTTCTCAGCAAGTACAATAAGCCACAAATCAAGCGAGCGTGCCATTCAAGTTCCATAGCAAGCGAGCCTATCATTCAAGTAAAGTGAAACAGTTCAAAGCACGACATCTACAACAAGAGATCCTGACTTCAAGTGAGCAAGTTCAGATGGCACAACATATTCAGTTGTTAAACATTCTTCACAGTTTGATCATCTCCAGTGATGAAGACATGGTGCACGCCAGCAAAGAAACTCTTGCTGATATTTCACGGCATCTACAACAAACGCATGAAACCATTGAGTTTCTTCAGCTTGAGTCCCAACTTCAAAGGAATGAATTGCAAGAAAAGGGTGATAATTTCAAGTCTTTGAACCATCCAAATGATAAGTCATTCATCCCAACAACTTCAAGTGTCGAAGTTGTTCATGATCAAAGTCAAATTTATTCCAAACCCATCATCAAGCCCTGGGAAGAAATTCAAAATAACAAGAATAGACGAGGCTTAGGATATGTCTCTGATGACACCAACTTACAAATCCCAGATTATTCCAAGCCAATTAAGTTTGTGAGTGCAGGATTTCTTGAACCACTCACCTCAGTAGGTTCTGAGAAAGTTGTAGAAAAACGAAATTGCATGCAACCTGAAGTTCATGTTCAACCGAAATGCTCTCATTGTCAAAGAGCCGGTCATTTGGAAGATCAGTGTTTTGATCTCCATCCGTGTTGCCATTGTGGCAAGCCCAATCATTCCTCAGCAAAATGTCGCAACCACCAAAAATCAGGCAGATTGAAGATACATTATGACTGGATTGATCCTTGGGAATGGTCATCCACAGTCAAACCATTGTCTCAGTTCTACAACTGACTACAATCTTACATAGTGCAGCCAGCAGTGAACAGATGATGGTACTCTCATGCAGTTGAATGAAGGGGTACAACAGTGAAACTCTCCTACACCTGAAGGGGGGGAGTTCAAATATATTTTGGAGCAGATTGTCTCTCCTTTCAGCTAACAAAGGGGGGAAAATGTCAATGAAATTGACAAGTGGTTGTCAGACTGAAAGTCTCGACAACATCAGCGATGCAGCCAGTGGGCATCTTCATCAGCCAATGGGCATTTGTCATCAGCAGTAAGCATCAGCAAATTCGCCAGTGGGCGATCGATAGTCAAAGCAGCAGTGAGCAGCTTTCATCATAGCAAAAGCAACATTGAGTTGTTTTTCGACATCTTCAGCCAGTGGGCAATCATCATCAAATTGTGTCAGTGGACACCGGATGCTGTTTTCAAGCAAAGGACAGTTGGATCCTTTTGTGGCTTGGCACATGATGGAGTTGTCAAGCGTCCTTCAGAGATGAATCAAGCATGCAGCTGATTCATGTTCTCTTCAGATTTGAGTTTTTTCCAGCATCCAGTTTTGGCGGTTTTTTCAGGCAATGTTTTTGAGGATCAACATGAGAACTTGGAAGATGGTTCTCGTTTTTGGATTTATCATTGAGGGGGGGAATGTTAGACTCTCTCATAAAACAATAATAAATCCAAAAATAAATTAATTAATTAAATATTCCAAGTTATGAATTTGTGCCTAACTCTTGGGTTGTTCCTCTAAGATAGGAGTTAGTTTAGGTAACTCCTATATTGGTGTGTCTAGTGAGAAATTATCTCAACCAAAGGAGAAATTATCTCAACCAAAGATGTCCAAGATAGCATGCACTATCTTGAGACCAATATCTCTCATCTATTTATTTGTAACACTATTTCAATTATTTTGATGTAAGAATAAGAGTGAGAGAATACATGAGGCTTCAGCCTTTTTCCGTCAATATTGTGTCTCTGGTTTTTATATGTGATTTATATATTTTTCTGAGTTAATGTCATTTTCATCAACTTATCTTCAAAACAGATTTTTGAAGAGAAGTCATAATCTATCCGTCTGACGATAAAAATCTTTGAGATAACAAAATATCAGGGACCTCCCTCTGGCCTGCTAGCTTTATTAGACTTTGCAAAGACCAAATTGACTTAACCCTAGACCTAATGACCGAGAACACTTGTTATGACCTAGAAACTAAAACAGGACTGCAATAGACTTGTTAAGACTTTGATTTTTATAAATAGACCTGAGCCAGTAGTGCCAAGCATGAGGGGAATGAGCAACAGAAACCTTTCTGTCAGATTTATGGTATGCTCCTAACTAAATGCAACTGATCGAAACTGATGGGACACCTAAACATGAAATGCAAAAAAGAGTTTTGATCTCTGACGGAGGGATAACCAGACCGACTCTAACATTGGCTCCAATGGGGATGGTAGCTCCTCGGACGTGCCAAGAACAACAGATCTCTGTAAGAGCTAGACAGTGCCTTCATCCATTGGGCTATGGAGTCATTATTTCGACAGACAATTCAAGATGTTGACTAAAAATTAACTTGAAAACGACTCAATAATATGACTAACAAACTGAACTCAAACTGACTCAAACTGAAATCTTTCTTCAGAATTATAGCCTTCACTTCGGGCCCCAGATTGAAGAAAAAGAATCACAGCACACACTTGCAGCAAAATTGAAATGAAATGGTATTTACAATGCTAATAGAACAACAGAAAAATTCAGAAAATGTAACGCTTGAGCAGCCGACCATTGACCGGCCCTCCTGGACAATCCTCCCCATTCAGCTCCTTAAGAAGAAAGGCATTCTGACCCCAAAAGGCTGCAATCCTAAAAGGACCTTTCCATAAATTGTCAAACTTGCTGTGCTTGCCCTTTTCTTCATTTCTTGCATCCCACCTTAACACCACATTGTCGAGCTGAAATGTATCCGCTTTTGCTTTTTTGTCAAAAATCCTTTTAATTCGCTCCTACAACTTAAATGTGTTCTGAAGAACATCTTCCCATGTCTGCTGCAAGTGGATCATTTGATTTAGTCTTCGTTGCATTGGATCCTCTTCACTACCAGCCTCTTGAAGAAGTTTGACTACCGGAGCTGCAAGAGAGGTAGCGAACACTGTATCAACTCCATAAACTAGCTCAAAGGGAGACATGCCAATGGATTTCTTTTGACTCACTCGATCTGCCCAAAGTGCGTGAACCAGCTTCTTATGCCAACTTTTCTTGTTTATTTCCAGCATTTTCTTAATGATATTAACCAAAGATTTATTGGACGACTCCTCCAATCCATTGCCTTGCGCATGACAGGCAGTTGAGTGTCCCAAAGTAATATGATATTCATTACAAAACTCAACCATCTTTTTTGACTTGAAAGCTGCTGCATTATCAATGATTAACTTTCTCGGGCAACCAAAACGAGACAAAATATTATTCTCAAGAAATGAAACTATTACCGCATCCGTAGCTTTCCTGGTGGGAATGGCTTCGATCCATTTTGTGAAGTAATCCGTTCCTGTGAGGATCCATCTATGCTGACCTGAAGAAGAAGGATGAATTTCACCAATAAAATCCAACCCCCACTGCTGAAAAGGGGCACTCACCTTAATGGGCTTAAGCGGCAAAGGCTGTAATCTTTGTTTCCCTTCAAAAATCTGGCAATTATGACAATTCTTTACAACCTTAAACACATCATCAAACGATGTCGGCCAATAGTATCCAACCCTCAAAATTTTATTTGTCGTTGTTTTCCAAAAACAGTGACCGCCACAATCACCTTTATGGAAATCTTCTATGACCTGTTTCGCTTCTTCTTCTACCAAACAATTTAACAAAACGCCATCGGGATCTTTCCAATAAAGTGCAGAATTTAAAACACAAAACTTAGCAGCCTTCAACTTAAGAGTTCTTTCTTTTTTTCCTACCATTCCAGGCGGTGCAGAACAATTTTGAAGAACATAGATGATATCTGAATACCATGGAGAAAGAACAAACATTTATGATACCTGAAGCGAAGAGCTTTCATCATTTTCATCAGACAAGGCAGCAATCAAATTGATGTCTAAGACACGTAAATTTGATTCAGCCATGAATTTCGCCAACCCCTTACCTTTAACAAGCTTTGTGGGTTTTATATCGACATTATACTCCAGCAAGGCTGCTATCCATTTGCCACGTCTTCCTTCCGGGTTGGTCTGAACCAAAAACATCTTTGACAGCAGCATTAGAAACATAAGCTAAAATATGAGAATACATAATGTACACACGGAAATCTTTCATTGCTTTTACAAGCGCAAGGGCTTGTTTCTCGATAATGTTGTATTTCAAAGCAGCATCTCCTATGGTCCAGCTAAAGAAGGCAATGGGTCTTTCATGCTCTTCTTTTTTCTGCATTAACACAGATGCCATAGTATGCTCCGAAGCAAAAGAAAACAATATAAAATCCTTAGTATAATCTGGGCTGATTAGAACCAAAGCTGAAGAAAGAATCAATTTAACTAAATTGAAAGATTTCACCACTTCTTCCATCCATGACACTTGGATATACTTCCTAAGCATGTTTTTAATCTCTCTAAGGTGCTCAGCAAGATTAGGAAAAAAACGACGCAAAAAATTCATCTTACCATTGAACGATTGAATCTCCTTTTTATTCCTGGGCAAGTCAATTTGCTGAATTGCTTCTACACGTGCTGGATCGATACGAATGCCATCCTTTGAGATAATGTGCCCAAGGAGTTTACCTTCATCCATGGCAAATAAACTCTTCTTAGGATTCAGCGACACACCATATTTTTTGCACCTTTTAAAGACAATTTTCAAATGATGAAAATGTTCATCATCTGATTTGGAAAACATTGTCAGATCATCAAGGTACACCACCAAGAAGACATCCTTCTCATCTGCGAAAGCCAAGTCCATTGCCCGCTGTTATAGACAATTTTGTGCCTTGCAGCATCAGGCATGAACTGTCAATAATCCAAGGGATCCAAAGTCCCTAAACATGATGTTCCTACACCTAGAGGAACAAGGTCAGCAAACCAACAGCTCTCAGATCAGTTCTCCACCTGAAAACACTCAAAAACAAGCAATCCTGAAATCAAAGCAGGTGCTCCACTAGGCTTCTGCGCTGAAACTCAACTCCTCCATGGTGTACCTGCGTTGCAAAGCAAGTAGAACAAAGCCCACCTGTGCTGAGCGAGATGGGACAAGTGGCACACTGAGTCATTGCTCTGGAATCTTCCAAAAATGACACTTGGATCAGGGATTTCGCCTTGTGATGAGTCAGAGGCCCTGTTTCTCCAAGTGGAAGCAAGGTTCTCCAAGTGGACTCAAGAACTGAAGATCAACTGAAGAGAGAGAGGACACAAGGCAGCTACACATCAGTTGCAAGCTGACTCATCCTTTCTCAATTCATCTATATATTGAGCTCTCTCCTATGAGCTCAGGAGGCTGGAATTTTGTGCAAAGTAATGATGTGCTGTTGGTTTCACTATAGAGCTATTGGGTGATTGCTTGAAGGAGGTGAAGAGGAGAAATTCTTTCTGCTGGGAGGTGTTGCTGGATTGGGGCCTTCAATGGTTGTAACACTCTCAGAACTTTACTTCTTCTATTAATAAAAGCTATTGAGGTTCTTCTATATGCACTTGTTTCAATGATGTGTTGTGATAATTGTATATTTGATTTATGCTAATCCTTGAATCAGTTATGATTGCATGCTTCTTGTAGTTTCCTTCTTTGTTATTTTGCAAGATCTCATTGTAGTTGGGCCAGCAAAAGAGCAAGGAGCTGGGAGCAAGCAAGCAAAGAGAAGAGTTTGGATTCGACATTAAGCGCAAGGCAACGGTTAGTGCATTTCTTCATTCTCTCTTGATTTCATAAAGAAGTAAACCTTAAGTAGTTTTCTTTACAGTTGTTGCTGAGGTACAATCACCCTTAGAGTGGGATAGGGTCATCCGAATCGGATACTTTTCCCTACAACAAACTGGCGACTCCGCTGGGGATCGTATCTGTTTGATTGTTTGTAGTATTTTGCTATTCATTTCCTGAACAAAAGAGTACCAAATCGAAAAGCTTTTGACTATATCAAAAGCGAAGTAGAGGGCAGCTACTCTAGCTCATTTCTGAGCATGTTCATGATTTGAAGAGCTGATCTACAAGGATCCTTGTAAGCTCTTAGTGATAGTTTTTCGCCTTCCTTATCATCCCTTAGTGTGTGCTTGACTGATAGCTTCTGATTTGAGCAAAAACTGTGAATTTTTTAGAAAATTGTGACCCAGAAACTGTGAAAACGAAACTTTCGTTTTCCAAAGCAGGTAGTACACAGGCTACCTGCTTTGCAACGCAGGTCCCGAAGGGGCTACCTGCTCTGAGAGCCAGACTGGCTGTGCAGCACCTGCGTTGGCCCAATTTTTCCTTGTGCAGTTGAAGTTTTCTCCCTTTTTCCTGCCTGTTTTCACTATAGATTTTGCAGCCAGTTACCAGTCTTGCACCTATTCTGAAACCAACCTTACTTGCCATCATTCCGCCTCTGTTATATAACAAAATTGTACTTGTTCTTTTGTATTTCTTCCGTCATTTACAATTTCCCATAACGAAAGTGAACTAGTCTTGCTTTGGCCTCTTAGATCTGAACCTGTGTTAGGCATTCTGCTGGTCTAAAGAGTTAGCTTGTTTGTTGTCCATAGCTGATTAGTCTTTTTACTTTCGTCATTATGGTTTGATTTCATGTATTTCCAGTGATTAAACAAGTAAACCTTAAGGTGTCTTTTGATTTTGGACTAGCTTGTTTACTTTCGCTTTAAATCGAAATCAAAAGTTATATAACAACTTTCTTTTTGTAATACATCAACATTAAGAAAGGGAAAAGAAAATACATGCATTGTGCATTTTGCATTTGAAAAAGTTTGCATGATGATTTAGGAGAAAGTGCATTAGTTTGTGATGTATGAACTGTGTGAAAAGATATGCTTTTCTTCTCCCTCAGTAGTTAATATTTTCATCAGTCAAAAAGATTTGAAAAAGCTTGCTTCTCATCTTAGGCTGCATTTAGGAATTTGTCATATACATCTCGTGGTGAACCTTGAAAGGCAAACTTTAAAAAGATCAACTTAAAATATACTGAATGAACCTAACAACGCATTGAAACATAACGCAAACACATAGAGGTCTAAGCTAGAGACGTGTTCCGGCGTCGTTAAACTTAGTGACTATCAATCTCTACGAAGGTGGGTGATTCCTCCTGAGAGTCGGTGGCACTAATACAGACTTGTGCTCCCACGTACCGTCGAGTATATATTGGGAGACCCCTATAGGCATATATCCTTTATCCTTAGGAAGCCGTGTCGGCTGCCCTACTGATCGCAATGCAGTGAACACAGCATTCACGAAGATTGACCACACGTACTGTAAAACGTATTCCGTGGTTTTGCGAAAGGTTTGGCACACCCTCTGCCTAGATCTCCAGAGCAGTTTCTTTTGGCCTTTTTCAAACTCTATAACTGAAAAAGTCCAACCGAGCATTTGTCACTTCGGGCTCGTTAATACATCGAAGGAGACTAGAGTCATCTTTAGCTTTTTCTCGACTCTTAAAACATGAAAAAGCAAAGTTATGTCTAAAAGCGTCTAATAAAATTCATTCAAATCGGAAACACAAATTTTCCCCTTTATATTTTAGTTGATCGAGTAATCCACAATCGTGGAAGAAAGTTAATTGAATATCCGTCGTTCGCGGAGGCTTGCGAGTCAACCGTCTTTGTCTCCGGAGTCGAAAACAGTCCGGGCGAAGCAAGCTCGTCGAACCAGTTCAAAATCTCCTTTAAAAGTTAGAACAAGTGTTCCAACAACATCTGAGATTCTAGTTACTCCAAACATTTCCGGAAACCCTGCCTCTATAGAAGAAGTTCAACCGCAGCAGAAGGACAGTAATACTGATCATAGTCTGGGGGCAAATACTTGTATAACTGAACCAGTTCCATCTGTAACCGGTCCAGAGAGTTTTGTTCCTCAAACGTCTGTCGTTGTCGATACAACCCCTTCTTCGGCACCCGAAATCTTTTACGGACCTGACGGTCTTCCTCTTCCACTTGGTCTGATTGCGATAGAGGAAATTATAGAGGAACCACAAGTATCCACTCCAACTCATTTTGGAGTAGGGGTCACTCTATTTCCTGCTACAAGAGAAGTTTGTCCATCACCAGTGGAATTTCCTGTAGAATCACTAGGCAATCAATTGGATAGACTCAAAATGTCTGAACAACCGTCGACATCTAGGACCGTGTCAAATGACACGACGACAGCAGAATTACCTGCTGCAAATCCGACAATGTTCGCCGGCATACCATCTGTCCCAACTAGCTCTCAACCGCTAGAAGGAGTCCACCCAGGGACTATCGCGACGGTATGGTCTGTTCCTGTTTGTTCTTCCGGAATAATATCTGGTAACTCTTATGGTGAGACTCAACAAATTGACCCCTTTGGGAATCAATTTAGGCCATCCAGTCCTCCAGGACAATCAATTGCCTTGAGCTCTGGATTACCACCGTATGGGGGGCAGTATACCCTTTCATTACCCCCTCCAGGAGGGTACCCATACGGGAGTTCTCAACCTTATTCAAGTTATGGTGGAATTGCAACAAGTAGTTGGGTACCCATGCTATCCCAGCAACCAATAGTTGTATATTCTATGCAACAGTGTGTACCTGTGACGAACATCCCAACTACACCGACTATTGTAACCGTGTCGCAAGTTCAAACGATGCCTGTTGTATGTCAACCTCAGATTTCTCAGGTTCTCATGCAACAGCCCCTTGACCCTGCGACCCAACCACAATCGCCTACTGGTGGGGCGACACAAGTACAATCAGGTACAATTACCCCACATCTTGGCCCGATGGTTAGTATAGCACAACAACCCATGGTCTCGCAACCGTGGCTAGTGCAGTATCAACAACCACAATTCCAGCAAGTGTACCAAGGTTCTGAACAGCAAATCTTTGCGAATAGTGGACAACCATATATCCAAAATGGTCAAAATCAACCACTTTATAGTGGTAGTGTCCACCAACCATATCAGTCATACGAGCATCAACTCCATTATGCTGGCATGCAAAGACCAACTGTTCAAGCGATTCCATCGTATCCTGGTTACGCTTCACCTAACTTGAATCAACAGTTACCATTCGTGGCGACTTTAGAGTTGCCTGATCTACATTGGTTAACCAATGATCCAATTGCTTACGCCCCATGGTGGCCAGTGATTCTGCACAAACTTCCATCCGACATTCCTAAATTCAATGGAAATCCAGGTGAAGACCCGTCGAATCATGTGATGACATTTCATCTATGGTGTTCATCGAACACCTTAAATGACGATTCGATAAGACTTCGCCTCTTTCAGAGGACATTGATAGGTCCAGCGGCAAAATGGTATATAGAATTGCCAAGAGCTTCGTTCGACAATTTTAGCTCCCTTGCCACGACATTCTTAACCCACTTTCAATTACCAATAAGGTATGAAACGGGAACAAAGATATTGACTAACTTCAAACAAACAACCGCAACTCATATATTAGATCATATACATGAGTGGCGACGTCGACGAAGAATGGTTAAAACATATGTTCCTGATCAGCTTCTAGCTGAGTGGTTTATAAAGTCGTTACTTTCGGCCACAACGGAAGATGTGGCGAAGGGGGGAGTCGTAACAGAAGAGCAGGTTATTGCTCATGCGCAATATTTGGACTTAGTATATACTCAGTTCGGCATGCTCTATGACAAGATACCAGACACCCCTAGACCAGAGTTTTCAATCCCTCCTCCTCCTAAATCAAACAGTGACTCTCATGCCGGCGATGGCGTGATTGGCACGGCAAACTCGAATCCGAAAAAGGCCAATCAAAAGAAAGCCCGTAAGGATTCGAATCAAAATGCGCATGAGGAAATTCTTGCTTCGGAAGTAAATGCCGTATCGACAGATAAGGGCAAAGAAACCAATCAACCAGTAAGCAAGAAGAATCAAAACAAAGGGAAGAAGAAAAAACAAGGTGAGTCATCACCTAGAAAAAATTCTTCAAACCCTCCTGGGAATAGGAAACCGAATCCATGTCAAATATGCGATGACAAAGATCATAACACTAAGAATTGCCCATTCAAAGCTGAGCTAAAGAGGTTCTTTAAGAGTCCGCATACCTCAGCTGTGTCAAGTGATCCATTTCCTAACCCAGGTCAAAATCTGGTTGATAGCGGAAACGCTTCCCCATCTCAAGTGCTTATGTTGTCGATTTCAAAACAGCAAAATGATGCTTTGATTTCGACAAGGAACAAAGATTACGGAAATCCACAGGTGTCGAACGATAAAGGTAATGATCAACCTGGCAGTTCGACAACAACTTCGGGAGAAGTTGTACCCCCCATCACGCATGAATTAACGATAAAACCGCCAAAGGGAGTAGTACACAAGTCGACATTTAATCCTCGTGCCAGAGCGGCACAGCATTATAACATAGTGGAAGATTTGGTGCAATCGCCATCTGCTATGTCGACTCTCGAGGTACTACAACATTGCCCATCCCAAAGGCAGGCATTGTTATCAGCAATTGGTGGGGTGGATCCTAAAGATTCCAATCTGGTATCCTTTGATCACAAAGGGTATGATCCTCAGTTACCAGCTCAACTAGCTTTCCTCGTCCAAGTGAAAGCCCTCAACAAAACTATTCATCGAACGATTATTGATGAGGGAGCATCGACATGCATTATGTCGATGAGTTGCTGGAAAACTTTAGGATCTCCAACCTTGTCGTGATCATCGACAACATTAAAAGCATTCGATGGAAGGATATATACCCCTTACGGTATCCTTAATAACTTGAAAGTTGAACTAGGGGGCAAAACAGTAGAAATAGATGTTGAGGTCATCGATGGCAATCTTGACTATAACATTCTACTGGGAAGACCATGGATTTATGCCATGCAAGCTGTTGTGTCAACTTATTTTAGGAAGATCGCATTCCCCTTTGAAGGAGGGATTACGGTCGTCGACCAACAGAACTTCCTCCCTAATGGTTTACAAGTTACGGGAAGCATTCCCATGATCCATAACAGCGACCGGTCGATTCAAGATATTGGAGTAGGTCTGTTGAAAGATCCCACCATGATGGGAACTTTCACGCTACCACCTCCTATTAGCATAGGAAATGTACCGTTTGTAGCAACATGCAATATGGTATCCACCTTGAAAGTCACAGAAGGCAGAGTCGCTATGGATCATGCAATGGTTTTGCCACCAAGTCCCATTGAAATATTGTAGCAATCAATGTTTCATGCCTGGGAGGCGAACCCCAATCAGCGCTCTTCGAGCGTTTGGGTAGATAGATCTAGAGAATATGGTACCCCATTAGATCCTTGGTCGAAAGTACATGGGACTGACGAAGAAATCTTACAATCAATGATGATTGAGGGGGCACCATGGAATGATTACCACCACCGTTCCCTTCTTCCGGAATACGAAGAAGATACTCAAAAAGATCTTTACCACCCTTCAGTCTTTGAATTCCTAACAAATACTGTAAACACGGTGGATTCCAAGCGGAACTTATCCAATATTGAAGAGACTATAGCCATAAATATCTCGACCAAAACAGATGTTGTAGAGAATATTCATGTTGGCAAAGGTTGTTCCCCTTCAGAACTAGAAATATATAACGCTCTTTTTCGCGAATTTAGAGATGTCTTTGCTTGGTCATATGATGAAATGCTAGGCATCGACTCGAGTATCGTTGAACATGAAATTAAAATGTATCCTGATGTCAAACCAGTAAGACAACGGCTTCGACAGGTGCACCCTAAGAAAGCCGCTGCCATTAAAGCAGAAGTTGAGAAACTTCTCCATGCTGGATTCATCTACCCGGTTCCTCTAACCGATTGGGTATCGAACATTGTTCCTGTTATGAAAAAACAAGGAACAATACGAGTGTGCGTCGATTATAGGGATGTAAACCAAGCTTGTCCAAAGGACAACTACCCTACACCCTTCATCGACTAGATAATTGATGAATGCGCCGGATGTGAAATCTTTTCCTTTATGGACGGATTCTCCGGGTATAATCAAATTAATATCCGCCCACAAGACTAGTCTAAGACTGCATTTATATGTCCGTGGGGCACATTCGCTTATCGAAAATTACCCTTTGGTTTGAAGAACGCAGGGGCGACTTTTCAGAGGGCTATGAATTATGCCTTCCACGATATCAAGAGCATTGTTCAACCATATCTCGACGATCTTCCGGCTCATTCACGAAAGCGGACTGATCATCCGCAGCATCTAAGAGTGATATTTCTACATTGCCGACACTACAAGATAAGACTCAATCCACACAAATGTGTTTTTTGCGTCGGTTCTGGTCGTTTACTTGGCTTTGTAGTCTCTAAAGATGGGATTCGTCTCGACCCCTGTAAGGTTCAGGCAATCATCAATTTGCCTCCACCTTCGAATTTGCTTCAGATTCAGAAACTCCAAGGGAAAGCAAACTTTCTAAGGAGGTTCATTCCAAATTATGCAGAACTTGCTAAAGGTTATACACGTCTTTTGAAGAAAGATGTACCCTTTGACTGGGACCAGGTTGCGCAAGCTTCCTTTGACGCTTTGAAAGAGTCTCTAGTAAAAGCATCATTAATGTACGCCCCGGATTATCTTAGGGATTTTAACCTGTATCTAGCTGCAGCGGATACAACCATTGCGATGGTTTTAGTTCAAGAAGTCGATGGAGTTGAACATCTTGTATATTATTTAAGTAAAAACTTAAATGATACAGAAAGTAAGTATTCTTACGTTGAAAAGCTAGCGCTTGCTGCTGTTCAAGCGATACAGAGATTTCGACATTATATCCTCTTTAGGAAAACTACCATTCTGTCAGATTGCAACCCCATGACTTATATACTGTCGCGACAGTTGCTGGGGGGCAAGTATTCCAAATGGATAGCAATCCTTCAAGAGTTTGATCTACAATTTGTAAAATCCAAATCAAAGAAAGCTCTGGTATTCGCAGAATTATTATGCGATCTCCCATCGTCATCCAACGATGAAACCTCCAAGGAATCAATCGTGGACGAGACTTTGTTTCTGATATCTGCAAGCGATGAGTGGTATGGAGATATAATAATCTATCTCCAGACCCAAAAGTTTCGGCCAGACACCTCACACTCCGAACAGAAACGTATACGATACCAAGCAAAAGATTACATGATCGTTGGTGATACTCTTTACCGTCGTGGTATCGATACAGTTCTGAGGAGGTGTCTCACCCATGAAGAGGCCGAAAAAGCCCTGAATGAGTGTCATTCAGGCGCGTGTGGGGGGCATCAATCAGGTTTCGCTACAGCCCAAAAGATATTAAGAGCAGGATATTTTTGGCCAACAATATTCAAAGATTGCATAATCGCAGTCCGAAGTTGCCACTCTTGCCAAATCTTTGATAGCAAAACCAGAAGACCACCCGCACCACTGCAACCAATAGTTGCAGTTGGGCCTTTCGCCAAATGGGGCATCGATTTCATGCAATGTAACCCCACCTCGACCGGGGGGCATGGGTATATTATAGTCGTTGTTGACTATTTTACCAAATGGGCCGAGGCGATGCCTACATTGGATAACACTGGCGAAACAGCTGCCCTTTTCTTTTTCAATCATGTAGTCGCCAGGTTCGGCGTACCACAGGCTATAGTTACGGATCATGGATCGCATTTTCGCAATCACATGATGGTCGAATTAGCTGCCAAACTAGGGCTATCTCACGACAGCTCTACCCCATATTATCCACAAGCTAACGGACAAGTCGAGGCAATCAACAAGGTCCTGAAACGTATGTTGCAAAGGATGATCGGGGTTCATAAAAGAAGGTGGCACCTAATCCTGTACTCAGCCTTGTGGGCTTACCGAACGTCGGTAAAGAACGCAACTGGGTTCACACCTTTTCAATTGGTGTATGGCCTGGAAGCAGTCTTACCAATCCAGTGTGAAATTTCGTCGCTTAAACTCGCAATTGATCTCCTCCCCGGAACTTCGGAAGAAGAGGCTCGTTTCTTGGAATTAATCCACTTGGATGAAACCCGTCATGATGCCGCTTTGGCTAACGAAGCCCATAAGAAACGAGTCAAGGCTCAGTTCGACAAAAATGTCAAACCCCGTGTCTTCTCAGAAGGTGATTTGGTCTTGCTTTATGACCAAGAATCCGATAAATTAGGAGCAGGTAAATTCAATTCCTTATGGATGGGCCCCTATATTGTTAAAAGAGTGTTAGCAAAAGGAGCCTACGAGTTAATAGATTACGACGGAATTCCACTGGCGCAGCCCCGGAACGGGCTGTACCTCAAGCGTTACTATGCTTAAATAGTAACCTGCATGCTTTTGTTATATCTTGTTTTCGCCAAAGTTCTTGTTCTAGTTGAGTGATTCCCCTTTTTCATTCATTGCAGATGTCAAACCTTATGGAGACATGTGTTGGATATGCCGACAGAGCGAGTCGTAGTTCGCGGAACCTATCCTCCGCAGCCTGGGCCATTTTTGATCCAAGCGGCGAGTTAGTAAGTTTCAGAGGCGTATGTATTGGGCAATCAACGAATAACATCGCTGAGTATAGCGCGTTGATAGAACTACTCTCTGATGCCATCACATGTGGCATATGCCGACTAATTGTCAGGCTAGACTCACAGCTCGTAATACGACAACTTGATGGTATATATTCTGTTCGCAATCCAGCTATTTATCGCATGTTCCTAAGAGTAAAAATCTTGGAAAGACGATTTGATTCAATTCAATATCAACATATTTCAAGAAATTTAAACACATTAACTGACTCATTAGCAAACTATGTGTTAGATAGACATTTGCAACATTTATAAAAAGGACACCTCATAAAAGAGTGTACATATGAATCATCCAAATCAACCAGAATGAAACTCGAAAATCAAAATACATATAAGCTGTTTATAAAGTTCATACATAATGTTCTGTAACCAAGACAAAATTGGTCATGTGACCAAAAAACTCAAAAGTGCTAGGGGGCACCCTAGCCTAGTGATGCTCCTAATAGTAAGCCACAGTCTGTGCTATCATACACAGAAGACGGGTCCATCGTCTAGGTACATCGATAGTATGCTGCTGCATCGGTAAAGGTAACTCGTCAATCTGTACATCCGGAAGACCACGGGTAAGGTTCTCAACCTGCCCCTGCACAGCTGTAAGGGTCTCGGTATCGCTAAGATCACGGATAATAACTCTCCGAGCAGGTTCCTCTGCCGGAGCAGCAACAGGTGGTCTCAGACGAACTGCCGGACGAAAAGGACCGACATCTGCAAGCACACATGAGTTCAATTAAAGTCTTGATAGAATAAATCACAAGAACGTTATAAATGAAAACAATGAACAGTAATATGGTTGAAGTTCTTACCAGTAGCATCCCACTGAGCACCGTCTGGCAGTACCATATCCGGATCACCCCGGAAATCCATACCAACATATGGGTACTTGGAAAAAGCCATCTCCTGGCGATCGAACCACCTGAAGAAAGCAGCATTGAAAGAAATCTGGGATTGACCTGCATGTCTGGACATGTGATCGACCCATCGCTGCATACGTGGCTCTGTAGGAGAAGGCACTCCGAGATCAATGTACTGAGGTTGCATCAGAGGGATCTTCTCCAAGGTGAAGGCAGTCAGAATCGAACCAAAACCAAAGTTCTTCAGCTTCCCGTCCTTCACCTTGTTCAGTTGACTTTTCATCTGAGTAAGCACTGCATCACTCCAGTTGAAGATCTTCGGTTGGAGACACTCCAAGGCGTGTTGCATATGAGACCTGTTGGCAACATGTAAAGATGCGCTGCCAGCCATCCTACCAAGAGTATACAGAATAGACCTGAGAGGCCTGCTAGTAACATCACGGATGACTACATTGTCGTCTCTGCTCGGCTGGGACCCCTCCCTGCAATACTGGCGGACATAGTCTCTCACGGAATCATTCCCCCGAACTGTACCAGATAAAGAAATGGGGGCACCCCGCCTTGACAAGCCAGTCAAGAAGTAAATGTCTGTCACGGTCAATGGAATAGGCTTGTTCCTGATCTGGAATACTTGGTTAACAGGATCCCAAGCATCAAGCATATACTGCAGTAGTGAGATCTGTGCTCTCATGCTTGAGATATGGAAAAACTTCAGCAAACCACAGTCTCGTAGCGCGTCCACCGTAACAGGATCATGAAGGGCAATCATATCTTCTTCTTCTTGTTCTCGTTCTCGCCATGTGAGGGCCATCTTGATCAAGAATCCCTGCAAAACAAACAAGAGAATGAGTCAGCTCCTGAAATTGATGAAAAACTGGCGAAAATTTCATCTAAATCCGTGAAAAATTGTTGTTTTTATGCCCCAAAGCAGGTGCCCAGTGTACTACCTGCATTGGGGGACAAGCTGCCTTCAAGCAGCTTGAATCCCAACGCAGTTTTCGAATGGGGAACCTGCGCTGATCAGAGGGCGCCCTGGCAAAACCCCAGAGGCTCAATAGAACAGCAAAACAGACATAAAACAGGAAAATGAAACCATGAAAATGAAGAGCTAAGGTTTAGCTCCTACCTGGTCCAAACGGCGCCGAAAATCGTCCACAGAATCTCCCGGAATCAGCTGGTGAAAATCAAGGGGAAAGAGGCTCCTCCAAAGCTCCAACAAGCAAAATGCAAATGAAATGGTAAAGTGAGAGGTAAAAACCCTTTTTATTTGCTTTTTTACGTAGTTCAAGGTAAATATTAATGTGTTAATCTCGTTTTCAAGTAAATATTACTCATTTCTAACTAGTTTGTTGCAACAATTTGAAAGTGCAGTGCTATCAGTAAAAAAGAGAAGCTAGTTATGGTAAAAAATCAAAAGTAAACCATATAATCGAGCAGTTTTAGCAATGTTCATGCTCGTTAAAAAATAAACGCAAGATCCGAGCAGTTTTAGCACATAGTTCATGCTCGTTAAAAAATAAACATAAGTTGTGAGCAATCTTCCCCTAGAGTTCAAGCTCACCCAGAAAAAATGAACCGGTAAATAACCTTGGTAAATGTAACCTTTGACTGCCATATTAAAATCCCTTGGTCGTGTTTATATACCATCACCTCAATCCATTCATTTGGCCAATCGTTCATCTCCATATGATTGTTTACCTTCTTTTGAGGAACAACTGCGAAGAGTGATTTCACTAAGCCATCCTTGTGACACTGCCGTGATTAAAATATTCCAACCTGTACCTGGAATCTGCTGCTGCCCTGTTTATCACTCGTTCCTCAAAAGACGAGTCTTCTTTGAGCTCTTTTCACTGACTCGTAAAATATGAAAAGTTTGCCGAGTTTTGGCCTTCCAGATCGTTAAAGCGACCGGAAAGCTATCCCTCCTCTAGATTTTAATCTTTTTGGACCTGAGGGATTATTACACAAAAAGATCGAGCGCTTGTCTTGTTCGGCTCGTTAAAAGTACCGAAAACTCATCCCTTCTGTATTGTTTTATACTTTTTCGGACCTAAGGGATTAGATGACGAAAAAGGAATTATGGAGTTGACTTTATGTACCTTTTCAGACTCTCTAAAAATGAAAAGGACCGAGTTAGCCTGCTAGCTTTATTAGACTTTGCAAAGACCAAATTGACTTAACCCTAGACCTAATGACCGAGAACACTTGTTATGACCTAGAAACTAAAACAGGACTGCAATAGACTTGTCAAGACTTTGATTTTTATAAATAGACCTGAGCCAGCAGTGCCAAGCATGAGGGGAATGAGCAACAGAAACCTTTCCGTCAGATTTATGGTATGCTCCTAACTAAATGCAACTGATCGAAACTGATGGGACACCTAAACATGAAATGCAAAAAAGAGTTTTGATCTCTGACGGAGGGATAACCAGACCGACTCTAACATTGGCTCCAATGGGGATGGTAGCTCCTCGGACGTGCCAAGAACAACAGATCTCTATAAGAGCTAGACAGTGCCTTCATCCATTGGGCTATGGAGTCATTATTTCGACAGACAATTCAAGATGTTGACTAAAAATTAACTTGAAAACGACTCAATAATATGACTAACAAACTGAAATCAAACTGACTCAAACTGAAATCTTTCTTCAGAATTATAGCCTTCACTTCGGGCCCCAGATTGAAGAAAAAGAATCACAGCACACACTTGCAGCAAAACTGAAATGAAATGGTATTTACAATGATAATAGAACAACAGAAAAATTCAGCAAATGTAACGCTTGAGCAGCCGACCATTGACCGGCCCTCCTGGACAATCCTCCCCGTTCAGCTCCTTAAGAAGAAAGGCATTCTGACCCCGAAAGGCTGCAATCCTAAAAGGACCTTTCCATAAATTGTCAAACTTGTCGTGCTTGCCCTTTTCTTCATTTCTTGCATCCCACTTTAACACCACATCGTCCAGCTGAAATGTATCCGCTTTTGCTTTTTTGTCAAAAATCCTTTTAATTCGCTCCTACAACTTAAATGTGTTCTGAAGAACATCTTCCCGTGTCTGCTGCAAGTGGATCATTTGATTTAGTCTTCGCTGCATTGGATCCTCTTCACTACCAGCCTCTTGAAGAAGTTTGACTACCGGAGCTGCAAGAGAGGTAGCGAACACTGTATCAACTCCATAAACTAGCTCAAAGAGAGACATGCCAATGGATTTCTTTTGACTCACTCGATCTGCCCAAAGTGCGTGAACCAGCTTCTTATGCCAACTTTTCTTGTTTATTTCCAGCATTTTCTTAATGATATTAACCAAAGATTTATTGGACGACTCCGCCAATCCATTTCCTTGCGCATGATAGGCAGTTGAGTGTCCCAAAGTAATATGATATTCATTACAAAACTCAACCATCTTTTTTGACTTGAAAGCTGCTGCATTATCAGTGATTAACTTTCTCGGGCAACCAAAACGAGACAAAATATTATTCTCAAGAAATGAAACTATTACCGCATCCGTAGCTTTCCTGGTGGGAATGGCTTCGATCCATTTTGTGAAGTAATCCGTTCCTGTGAGGATCCATCTATGCTGACCTGAAGAAGAAGGATGAATTTCACCAATAAAATCCAACCCCCACTGCTGAAAAGGGGCACTCACCTTAATGGGCTTAAGCGGCAAAGGCTGTAATCTTTGTTTCCCTTCAAAAATCTGGCAATTATGACAACTCTTTACAGCCTTAAACACATCATCAAACAATGTCGGCCAATAGTATCCAACCCTCAAAATTTTATTTGTCGTTGTTTTCCAAAAACAGTGACTGCCACAATCACCTTTATGGAAATCTTCTATGACCTGTTTCGCTTCTTCTTCTACCAAACAATTTAACAAAACGCCACCGGGATCTTTCCAATAAAGTGCAGAATTTAAAACACAAAACTTAGCAACCTTCAACTTAAGAGTTCTTTCTTTTTTTCCTACCATTCCAGGCGGTGCAAAACAATTTTGAAGAAGATAGATGATATCTGAATACCATGGAGAAAGAACAAACATTTATGATACCTGAAGCGAAGAGCTTTCATCATTTTCATCAGACAAGGCAGCGATCAAATTGATGTCTAAGACACGTAAATTTGATTCAGCCATGAATTTCGCCAACCCCTTACCTTTAACAAGCTTTGTGGGCTTTATCTCGACATCATACTCCAGCAAGGCTGCTATCCATTTGCCACGTCTTCCTTCCGGGTCGGTCTGAACCAAAACATCTTTGACAGCAGCATTAGAAACATAAGCTAAAATATGAGAATGCAGAATGTACACACGGAAATCTTTCATTGCTTTTACAAGCGCAAGGGCTTGTTTCTCGATAATGTTGTATTTCAAAGCAGCATCTCTTATGGTCCAGCTAAAGAAGGCAATGGGTCTTTCATGCTCTTCTTTTTTCTGCATTAACACAGCTGCCATAGTATGCTCCGAAGCAAAAGAAAACAATATAAAATCCTTAGTATAATCTGGGCTGATTAGAACCAAAGCTGAAGAAAGAATCAATTTAACTAAATTGAAAGATTTCACCACTTCTTCCATCCATGACACTTGGATATCCTTCTTAAGCATGTTTTTAATCTCTCTAAGGTGCTCAGCAAGATTAGGAAAAAAACGACGCAAAAAATTCATCTTACCATTGAACGATTGAATCTCCTTTTTATTCCTAGGCAAGTCAATTTGCTGAATTGCTTCTACACGTGCTGGATCGATACGAATGCCATCCTTTGAGATAATGTGCCCAAGGAGTTTACCTTCATCCATGGCAAATAAACTCTTCTTAGGATTCAGCGACACACCATATTTTTTGCACCTTTTAAAGACAATTTTCAAATGATGCAAATGTTCATCATCTGATTTGGAAAACATTGTCAGATCATCAAGGTACACCACCAAGAAGACATCCTTCTCATCTGCGAAAGCCAAGTCCATTGCCCGCTATTATAGACAATTTTGTGCCTTGCAGCATCAGGCATGAATTTTCAATAATCCAAGGGATCCAAAGTCCCTAAACATGATGTTCCTACCCCTAGAGGAACAAGGTCAGCAAACCAACAGCTCTCAGATCAGTTCTCCACCTGAAAACACTCAAAAACAAGCAATCCTGAAATCAAAGCAGGTGCTCCACTAGGCTTCTGCGCTGAAACTCAACTCCTCCATGGTGTACCTGCGTTGCAAAGCAGGTAGAACAAAGCCCACCTGCGCTGAGCGAGATGGGACAAGTGGCACACTGAGTCATTGCTCTGGAATCTTCCAAAAATTACACTTGGATCAGGGATTTCGCCTTGTGATGAGTCAGAGGCTCTGTTTCTCCAAGTGGAAGAAAGGTTCTCCAAGTGGACTCAAGAACTGAAGATCAACTGAAGAGAGAGAGGACACAAGGCAGCTACACATCAGTTGCAAGCTGACTCATCCTTTCTCAATTCATCTATATATTGAGCTCTCTCCTATGAGCTCAGGAGGCTGGAATTTTGTGCAAAGTAATGATATGCTATTGGTTTCACTACAGAGCTATTGGGTGATTGCTTGAAGGAGGTGAAGAGGAGAAATTCTTTCTGCTGGGAGGTGTTGCTGGATTGGGGCCTTCAATGGTTGTAACACTCTCAGAACTTTACTTCTTCTATTAATAAAAGCTATTGAGGTTCTTCTATATGCACTTGTTTCAATGATGTGTTGTGATAATTGTATATTTGATTTATGCTAATCCTTGAATCAGTTATGATTGCATGCTTCTTGTAGTTTCCTTCTTTGTTATTTTGCAGGATCTCATTGTAGCTGGGCCAGCAAAAGAGCAAGGAGCTGGGAGCAAGCAAGCAAAGAGAAGAGTTTGGATTCGACATTAAGCGCAAGGCAATGGTTAGTGCATTTCTTCATTCTCTCTTGCTTTCATAAAGAAGTAAACCTTAAGTAGTTTTCTTTACAGTTGTTGCTGAGGTACTATCACCCTTAGAGTGGGATAGGGTCATCCGAATCGGATACTTTTTCCTACAACACCCACTGAAAAGTAGCACCTGCATTCTTCAAACCAAAAGGCATTTTTGCATAATGGAAGGTTCCCCACAAAGTGGTGAACGCTGTTTTGTCTCGGTCATCTTCATGGACCAAAATTTGGTTATATCTGGAATAACCATCGAGTAGCGACATGCGAGATGCTCCAACTACTCGCTGTAGTATGTGATCCATTTTGGGCAGCGGATAATTATCTTTCAAGGAAACTTTGTTGAGATTTCAGAAATCAATGCACAAACGAATCTCACTGGTTTTCTTTCGCACAGGCACCAAGTTAGATATCCAATCAGAAAAGCGGATGCGAACAATTATTCATGATTTGTACAACCTATTTATCTCTTTCTCAATTGATGGCAACAATTTTGGATTAAGCCTTCTTAACTTCTGTCTAAAAGGTTTTTGATTAGGCTTAATAGGAATGGTATGCTGAATTATATTTGTATCATATGTCTTCAAATCAGAGTAGTTCCAAGCAAACACATTAGCAAAAGATGTCAACAAGTTGATATATTTGGCTTTTACCTCTGGTGGCAATGTTTTGGAGATCTTTACCATCTTCGAATGCTCAGTTGTTCCAAGATTTACGTCTTCAACTCCCTTTTCTGTTGGCTGTAATGTTGGTTTGCGGGCTACGTCATCATGATCAAAGAGCTCCTCTAAAGGTATCAAGCCTTTAGGAATCACATTATCTTTGAGCTGCAACACTTCCATTTGATTTATCTGCACATCATTGCTACCATCATCATGTTCTACATCCATTGAAGTATTCTTGAATTTACCTTTGTTTTGCAGAAAATCATTGATCTCCTCATCATCTTGGAAAACTTGCCAATGTCTTTGATTGTCCGGAACAGTCGGACGGTGCTTCACATGGATTTCAAATTTATTGCTTGAGTTCATAGGAATTTTCAAATTGCTGGCTGCCTTAGCAAGTGCATCTGCAATGCTATTTTGAATACGAGGCACACACGTCAATGTATAATCTGAAAACACTTTCAAGATATCTAAAACAACATTCTGGTATGCCTGCATCCGAGGGTGTTTCGTTTGATATTCGCCTTTAACTTGCTTGATCACCAATTCAGAGTCACCATATACTGCAATCCTCTTAGCATTTAGCTTTCTTAGAATTTTCAGGCCAACAATCAAAGCTTCGTATTCAGCTTCATTCTTCGAACAATCAAAAGCAAGTTTGTAAGAACATACCCAGACATTACTAGGCACTTTGTCTGAGGCGGAAAAAGGACTACGTACCCAAATACCAATCCCAGCACCGTCATTACCTACTGCTCCATCAAAATCCATGGTCCACAAACCATCTTCCTCTTCTACCAAGTGCTGAAAAGTTGTTTGCTGTGATTTTTCTGCTTGCTGTCCATTACCTCCAGCTGATTGCTCAATGATGTTTTGCTGTTCTTGTCATTCTTTCTTCAAAACTTCTCTAAAATTCTCTATTATTTCTGGAATATCATCTACTACAACTAACTGACTATCAATATCATTAAAACTATCTGAGTACAAAACAAAAGACTCTAGATCTGTATGTACATAACTGGTCGGATGATTAATTGGTTTCTCCTTGCTGGTGATCATATATTTCATTTTCTGTTCCCGGTACAACTTTCTCATTTGGCCAAACACGGGAATCGTTGCATAGGAGAAATCAAGCTGTATTGTTCCTTGCAATTTTGCCCCCCAAGATCTGGAAAGGAGCATACCAAAGCGAGGAGGAATGTCAGCCACGACAACATCCATCAAGACATTCTTTGCAGGGATCTGATCCAAACTTACAACCAAGTCTTTAATTAGCGCTATACATCTCACCCTGTTGGAATCAAAGGAATAAAGATCATGATATTTCCTGGTGATGTCCAAACCCAACTTCTCCATGATAGCTTTTGGCATAAGATTGTGGGAGGCACTGGTATCAAACATAGCATTATGGAACACAAACTCATGCACTCTCAAACTGATATAAAAAGGAGGTACCTCAGACTCACCACTCAATGATGGTCCAAATATCAATTCCAGTTGATCATCCTCCACACTGACCATATCAGACATTGGGTCAAAATTAAGAATTTTGGAGACTTGACCTTTGTAGCTACTGTTCTTCATGAGCTCAGTCAAAGGAATAGATACCTTCAATTTAGAAATTTCATTCTCTAATCTAAAAGTAGAAGTCTTGTCCACTCCTTTGGTTGGAACATCTTTCTTTTCAGGTTTATCCTTTGATACAATGGTTTGATTCACCTTTTCATTTACTAGTGGAGGCCTGCTAGTCATAGGGTCAGCACTCTCTTTACCTTTCTTTGGTGCAGCCGGTGTTTCATCTTTAGATGCTAGAACTTCCTTTCTTTTTTGGACTGGATTGATGGGAACATTTCTACTTCTTAGTGAATATTGATGCTGCTGAGCGGACAAAGCATGCATATAACCTCTCTGATACTCATCCAACTCTTCCTCCAAAGCGATATCATTTGCCAAGATAAAACCTGCATCATGTTGTACTGCTGAACTTGCTGTCTTTTCATCATCTTCAATGATAAATGTGGGCATATCATCGGGAGTAAAAAAGTGATTTTCTTCTCCAACTACATTATCGTCATCATCGGACTCGGGACCAACAAAATTCTGCTGAAGAGGTATCTTTACCTGCTGCTGTTGTGATGCCGTGTCTTGTGCTCGCTGCTCACACTATTTGATCCTAAATTGTGGCTATTGCTGACCATGAAAATTAGGATTCCGAATCTGCGGTTCAGGATTATCAAGAGCTAACTTTCAATCATCTTTTCTACCTTGTGGAGAACTTGGTTTGATGAAGAGGCCTCTTCTTTTATTGAGACTTTCTTCTCGGCTTTCATTCTAGCTCTCTTGTCATTCAAATTTGCCTCAACACTAACAACAATTTTCTGCATTTCTTCTAAGGTAGCCGGATCTCTCTCCCTTAGTTGATAAGCCATGTCCGGATCAAAACCATCCGGGAACTTAAGCAACGCTGATTTTCTAGTTGGTTTTAAATCATCCAGAATTGCATTATATAATGCATTGAATCTAATGCAATAGTCTTGAACGGACTCTCCAGCATTTCGTTTGATCTTAGTATATTCAGATTTGATTTGCAGTGGATCTTTCTTTACTTCCCAACATTCTAAAAATTGTCTCTTAAGATCTTCTAATGTAGGAATACTTCTAGCCAGTAAATTTCTAAACCATTTCCTTACCTCTCCACCAAAAGTCTGCACGAATAGCCTCATAGTCACATTCTCTTCATCAATTTCATGGAGATCAAAGAAATCTGCCATTTTGTCGACATGTTGTTGAGCTGTGATATTCTGAGGTGTGCCATCGAACAAAGGAATTTTACTTTGATAATCTATGGGCATGTCATTCAAAACTTGAGGCAGAGCGAGAGGTGCAAACCGGGCAGCCATTGCTCTTGGAGGATTTGGTCTGGGGGTTGTTGGAGGAGTGGGTGTAGCTGAAGTATGGGGAATATGCGGAGGAGAAGACACGTGGGATGAAGAAGGGGAATTGGCTGTAGACTCTTGATAAGTGATTATAGGTTGCAGGGGAATAGTGGGGATGAAAGGGGGTTCGGTGTGATCGTTTGAGGCGGAAGCCGTGATAGAAGATCTAATTTTGGCAGATGCAGCTTCTAGGAAATTTGCAAGACTTGAAAACTGAATGTCTCTCTGAAGGTGCCGCAAGATAAAATTTTCAATTAACTTATTGTTCCTTTCAACTTCAAGGGCTGCAGCAAAATCAGGATTTGGAACTAGAGAATCAAGTGCACTTTCGGATTTAGTTTTAAACAGTGACAATTCAAACTTCTCGTCAAAATCAAGTTCTTCAAGATACTTAAAAATTGCTGGACATGAATGAGATTTAAATACAGGAAGCACAGAGTTCTCTTGACGAAGGCGTCTTGGAATCAAGTTGGGATTTTCATAAACAGGAGGAGGATTAGGATCTGGATTAGCTCTGGTATATCTCTTTGAAGCCAGTGTGTTATTTTCAAAAAATCAAAGGAACATAAACAACTTCTTCAGCCTGTGAAAACCCTAAACTTATCATCCAGAATCTTAGATTTTACAGATGTACTGGGGTGTTTCGAATGTCACGATCAAAAGTTAGACCGGAGATTGACTGAAGTAGCGTTTATCTACTTGCGCTAATGCAAATCAAAAGCGTTTCAAAGGCTACCTGGCTAATCTTCAAGCTCCGTCTGTAGCTTATAAAACACAAGACATCGACAAGCAAACCATTTTGTCCCCAGTATGGTCGCCACTATGTTAGAGCCTAGATTTGCCTCAGGCTGAAAAGGCAAGGTTCCAGGGCCAACATCAAACCACGCTCAGCCTCGTAGCTAGCCCTACGAGGACAGGAGAGGGCTCTCTCCGGGTCAATCTCGGCAAAAGGTAATCAATGAGGCTCGAGATGACTAAATTTGCAACTGATCTTAGGCTAGGTATTAAGTGCAGGGGTTTGATTTGATTTGGGTTTTTAGGGTTTTGTTGAAAACAATGGGAAAGGCAGATTTGGGCTCGGGGATGAGGCACAGTTTCTGCAGAGATCTGATTGGAGCAAGGAAGGCAAATTGTCTTTATGCCTTAAAGCAAGTGAGGTGGGTAGATCAGATAGGTGAGGAGCTAAGGAGAGCAAGGGAGTCTCAAGGATTCTCCTTAAACTGAAGAAAACATGAAAATTTAAACAAATTCAAAGGCAGAGCATAACAGCTATGAATTCCACCTTAATCACTCATTTGTTTTAAATTCAGAAGAAGAAGAATGAAGATGATACACAAAACACTAGATAAACTTACAATTACTTAGAGAGGCACACCATCAAAACATAAATCCACATGAATTCCAAACAGTGCTGCAAAACCCTGGTCTTTCCTTTGCCAAAATGCAGAGATAGAATGTACAATAGAGTGCCAAGCTTTTCCCAAGAGTCCAACCATGAAAATGACTTAGAAATTACATAATATAGGCAAGCCAACCCATTCCCTTGCCTCTAGGGGTCGAGCTCATCATCCTAGGAGCTGTTTCAACCAATTCTAAACAAAGCACTACAATCTAGGCAGTCAAAAAAACTTGCCTCTATAAGGTAGGAAACTGATTCATTCATTAAATTTTCACTCTTTGGTGAATGAATCTTCTAGAACAAGTAACTAAGTGCCAAAATTACATCATGTTCACTCAATTACATCAATATAAGTCAAAAATTACATTAAGAATAAAAAATAGTCAAACTGGCCGAATTTCTGAGCTGGAAGATGAAAAATTAGGCCAAAAACCTCTGTGCGCCTTGCTACTTTACTGCTGATTTTGAGGCACTTGCAGAAGTCCAAATTGAGCTCAGGTTGGCTTTTTGGAAATCCATTCCTGTCTACTTTCCAACCCAAGTGTAATTTTCCAATTTGGTGTCCATTTGCCCCTCCAAAAGTGCATTCTCCCAAGACTGCTTCCTGTGTGTCAAAATAGGGGCAGTGAGGTCATTTTTTGCATGTTTTTTGACCTTTTGGGGACCCAAACCTTGCCCAAATTTCTTGTCCAAGTACCAAAATTCATGATTTCTCATGAAAAATCCAAAACTACAAACCATTTGTAATTTGGAGCTCCCAATCCTATGCGTCGCGCAAGGTGCGCGACGCATATAGGGAAAAACCCTGTTTTTTAACCCAAAAATTCCAAAATGACCAAAAATGCCCCAAATCTCTTGAAATTTGGGCTGGAGTTTCCTTTTCAAGTGTGATGATGAACTAAAGAGGCCTCGGCCAAAATCTGAAGACGATCGAGCTCCCTTTGCCTCTTTTGTTTTTTGACTGCCTTCCTCAAATTTGCCTTAAGATTTCTAATCCGAGCCTTGCAAACTTGGTTCCGGGCCCTGTAGTGAATAGCCATGTGTCTCAACAATGCATTATCTCTATTGGCCTTGTTCAACTGCTTCTCCAAGTAAATATTGACCCTTTCAAGATTAGATTCTCGATCCTCATTGACCTGTCGCTCTAGGGAAGTGAACTCAATCCTCCTATGTCGGGCAGCTTGGCGATTCTCACAGATGTTCTGTAACTCCATGATCGCATGCTAGTCTTCAAGCTACTTATTTCTCTGCTCCAGATACCTGATGTTCCACTTGGCCATATCCAACTTGAGTTGCAAGGCTTGAATGTCTGTTTCTTGCTCTTTGATAATCCTTCTATATTGGGCCTCCTCTGAATCTGTAGCTGTCTCATCATAATGAACGAGAACGAAACCTGATGGCTCACCTGAAGGCCCCTCCTTATGCTTGGGCTTCTTGCCCTTGTCCTGTACCTGTGGTGCTGATGTCGGAAAAGAGGCCCCTTCCACGCCGGGTGGAGATAACACTCGCTTTGCTGCTGCAAACAAAGGTCTGGTGCCTTTCTGATATGTGATGAAAATAGGCCTGGTCTCATGATACTCATACTGCTGAGAAGGTTCACCCTCGTGTTTCACCTCTGATACTCTTTCCGAAGCTCTGAAGAAATCACGAGAGATGAAGTCATCCCAAGTGATGCCCTGCAATCCAAGTTGATGAACCACCAAAAGATTTATGAGAGAAAAATGATAGACACTGTTAAGTTGTTGCTGAGGGGTTTTATGTTGTATAAAGGTAGTCATCCTCTCTATATTTCGACAGATGAAATACAAAATATTCATCATCCGCACCTTGGTGAAGTGCATGAGTAACCTGATGTGATAAGCATAAAGACGAGAGAATCGCCCCTCACAGCTGAAATATTTCATGATCAATCTCATGAGTGGAGCATATTCATCTTTCAGGTACCTGAACGGGAACACTCTTTTGAGCTGCCTCAAGAAATTGGGTTTGATGTATGGCTCATAATGCTGCCTATCTATCTGTTGTTTTTTGTGCCATAGTTCACCAATATTAGGTATACATGTTGCTAATGAAACAGTTCCTGGTGTGAGTGTAAAAGTGACACCGACCAAGATGACTTGATCTCCATGCAAATGCAAGAGAAAGAGCCAAGCCAACTCATAATGAAACTGGACCTCAGCCACCATTTGACAAAACTCATAGCATGACTGATGCTCAAAACACTGCATAGCAAGAGGAGAGGCATGCAGTTCTATAAGGGTGATTGGTTCTTCCCTGACATGTTTGTCACTTTTCCGAGGCCTCCGGGGTTCCTGTTCTCTCAAGGGAGAATCACTTTGGGTCTCTGCCTCATATTCATATGAATGAGCAGATGACATGATTTCTGATATACAAACTGCCTTGAATGAAACTGTGGTGTGCAACTGAATATGGACTGTTCTTTTGATCTAAACAATGTTGTGACCATGACCAAGGGGAAACAAATATAGAAGGGGATGTTAGTGTTGGAAATAATACTGAGAGGGGGGGTGAATCAGTATTATGAAGACAATTAACAATTTTTCAAAATCAAATGATATACGCTACTTCATCTAATTAAACCCACGTATATACGCAATTATGCAGAGGGAAACCCGCGTATACAATGCAATCTTTTAATTTACTTTATCTTCGTGATGTTGATTGTTAATTTGTGTTTCAGAAGCAAATAACCAGTAACCAGAAACAGTAAAACAAAGCAGAAAGACAATCCCACACAAGAACACATGATATAAGGTGGAAACCCAATGTGGGTGAAAACCACCTGCTCCAATTCGTCTCTATCTTTCTTTAATTAGAAACTTCTTTTACAATGTACTGGTGTAGTCCTTTACCAGTACGTAGGCTACAACCTGTAGAGAGCTACAACTCTCTCTCGTTCTCCAGCTTCTCCTGGAAGGGAGCTACTACCCCCTTAGTTCTTGTACTAGCTTGAGATACTAGTACGCAGGCTCCTACCTACAGAAGGCTACAACCTCCTTTGCTTTCAGGGACCACGTTTCATTAATTTTCAGACTGGATCCATACACATCAATAAAAATTTCTTCTATACCCAAAACTCCTTTTCAACCGAACAAACAAATTAACACTTCTATGAAAGTTGCACCCAGAACACAATAACAGTGACAATATACCAAATTCTGAACCCAAAACACTGTAGCAGTAAGAAGAGGCAGTTAGATCACAATGAGATACATATACACTACTTACACAACCTGAAACCTGCGTGTATACGCTCCTGTGAGTGGAGCAACCTGCGTATACGCAGTTTACCTTTACTAAACCAGCGTGTATATGCACCTTCACTTCACTGAACCTGCGTACAGATCTATAAAGGATAATTTATACTTTCAGACAGTCAAATACAGATAAACCCAGATTATCAGATTTATAGATCAAGCGTTCGCCTCACAGAACAGATCAAAATCATACAGAGATATTAACATTCAAGCATCAAAGATTATGACCCCTCAATAGATCTTGCACACAAGTTCTTCCTTCATTCAGATCCAGATCTGCACCATAACCCTAATCACAAGAGATTCAGATCTACCACCCGATTGATATTCAATTGATTCAAAAGATACAATGTCAAATGAATTCCTTCCTCCTTTTATAGTCTTAGGCCTTTCTCAATACCACGAACGGAAACCATAGTAACACAATACCACATGCTCAATACTTGGGATCAACACGTCTGACGAGATACCATGGTCCAAAACCATAGGTTCAAATACCGAGGACTAACTGCCATGGACCAAGGGTAAGATTTCCAACATATACGCGCTTTCTCTTGCATGAAAGTGCATGTATATGCATACGCACCTTCAAAACTTCAAACCCACGTGTATACGCGATTTTAGCTAGTTGAACCTGCGTATATGACATTTCTTTCATTCTGAAGTATTGAACTAAGATCTGTCACCAGATAGAGTTGCCATCAAGGACAACACCTATGTCATAGCTCCAATCCTGTACCATAATGCCAACAATCTCCCCCTTTGGACTTGATGGCAACTCCAAGATCCTTAAAGTCATTCTCCCCCTTTGACATCAAGAGCAAAGGGCTATGCTCCCCCTGAGTACACGCTGAATTCTCTGACCGTGCTCCCCCTGACTGTAGGAAAAAACTGCAACAAGATGTACGTCAAGAAGAACCATGACAAATGACCTTCCTATCACCAACAGACTCGATACATACATCCATCACCCAACCAAGTGAGGATACATCAGAAATTTACATATGACAACCAATTACATTGCATCAATCATCCCAGGCATAGTGGGGAAACCAAAATAGGCCGTTACATGACCTTGACACCATAAAAGAGATATATGACATAGAGACGAAATATCTAGAGCAATACTTATGAAAGACACCAATAATTGATAGCAGCAGCATCTGTCAATCACCATTCAGATCATCAACCAAGATTTCCCTCTGTACTCCTTTTGCCTCTGATCCACCTGATCCAAAACAGCTTGAGTATTTGAACCAAGAGCTTCTAAGGTAATGCCAACAATGCATTATTAGAAGGTTATCTACTCCCCCTGAACCTGTGCCAGATGAACTCTGACAGACCCATATCCGACTCTCTGCGACGAGAGTCTGTTCCGCTAATTTCCTTCAGAAACTCCATATACGCGACTGCACCTGCATAAACCGGCGTATGTACACGGATACCCCTGATCCAACTCGTGTACACCAATTTTTCTTTGAAACAAACAAGCTTTAACAGTAGGATGAAGCATCAACTACTCCCAGCTTCTGTCTGAGGTATTCGAAAGTTTCCCTGGGCAGTGGTTTGGTGAGTATATCAGCAACTTGTTCCTTAGAAGGAACATACTCCAACTTGACTTTTTGCTCAAGCACTTGTTCCCTGAGAAAATGATACTTGATCGGTATGTGCTTAGTCTTTGAATGCATGACTGGGTTCTTTGAAATGTTGATTGCACTTGTATTATCACATAAGATGGAGATAGGTGGAGTACAAGTGATTTGAAGATCCCGCAAGGTCTGCATCATCCAAAGAAGTTGAGAACAACAAGATGCGGCAGCCACATATTCTGCTTCAGCTGTAGATAAAGCAATCGAACTTTGTTTCTTGCTGAACCAAGATACTAATTTGGAACCCATAAAGAAAGCACCACCACTTGTGCTTTTCCTGTCATCCACACTTCCGGCCCAATCTGCATTTGTGTAAGCATGAAGTGTGAGATCTGTATCTCTAGGATACCATAAACCATAGTTTTGAGTTCCTTGAAGATACTTGAAAATTCTCTTCACTGCCTGAAGATGAGTTTCCTTTGGATTTGCCTGAAATCTTCCAACTATTCCCACTGCATGTGTAATATCTGGTCGGGTACCTGTCAAGTAAAGTAGACTTCCAATCATAGAGCTATAGGTTGGCTGATGCACTGCTGCTGATTCATCATTCGCACTAAGACTGCATCCTGTAACCATAGGGGTACATACTGGTTTTGAATCTTCCATGCCATACTTCTTCAGAATCTGCTTGAGGTACTTGGTTTGAGACAAGAAAATACCATCTTCATTTTGTTGGATTTGCAATCCAAGAAAGTATGTTAGTTCCCCAAGCAAGGACATCTCAAATTCTTTCTGCATTACTAAGGCAAAGCTTTGACTCATAACTTCTTCATTGCTGCCAAAGATAATATCATCTACATACACAACAAGTATTAGCAATTTGTCATTTTCAATTTTTATATAAAGATTGCTATTTGCTGACCCTTTTGAAAAACCTTGTTGGTGAAGGTATTTGTCCAAGCGGTAGTACCAAGCCCTTGGAGCCTGTTTAAGACCATAAAGAGCCTTTTTCAGTATACATACAAGATTTGGATCATTCCCAAGAATGAACCCATCTGGCTGCTCAATGTATACTTCTTCTTCTAGATCTCCATTCAGAAAGGCTGACTTCACGTCCATTTGAAATACTTTGAACTTCTGAAAGCTTGAGAGAGCAAGGAACATTCGGATGGCCTCAAGTCTAGCAATGGGAGCAAAGGTTTCTTCAAAGTCTATTCCTTCTTGTTGAGCATATCCCTTACAAACCAGTCTTGCCTTGTTTCTAACTACTTCCCATTTTCATTCAACTTATTTTTGAAGATCCATTTTGTCCCTATGAAATTCTTATCTTTTGGTCTCGGAACCAACTCCCAAGTGTTGTTCTTTTCGATCTGCTCAAGTTCTTCATCCATAGCCTTGACCCAACATTCATCTTTGCATGCTTCTTTTACATTTTGTGGCTCAATGGAGGAGAGCAATGCCAAATAGCTTGAGGCTTCTGCTATTGTTCTTCTTGTTTGTACACCTGACTCTTTCTGCCCCAAGATCTGATATTCTGGATGATTCTTTTGAACATACCTGGATGGAGTCTTTTTTTCTATCCTTATCTGTTCTTCTGGTGGCTCTTGAGGCTCTTCTTCTTCATCATCAGTCTGATTTGGAGGGTAGTCTTCATCCTCTTCGATATCTTCATGATTTACTTGCCTAGGAATGTATCCTTTTTCATCAACCACTACATCAATGTTGTCAACAATTCTTCCAAGTCTTTTATTGTAACACTTATATGCTTTGCTATAAGGAGAATAACCAAGGAGAATGCCTTCATCTGCTCTAGGTTCAAGTTTGCCAAGCTGTTCATCAGTATTCTTAATATAGCATTTTCTTCCAAAAATTTTGAAATGCTTTACCGAAGGATTCTCACCATACTAGAGCTCATGAGGAGTTTGAGTGCCATTCAATCAGACATTTGTTTTGTTGATAATAACAACCGCGGCATATGCAGCTTCACCCCAGAAGGTTGCGGGAGTTCTAGACTCATCAAGCATGGCACAGGCCATTTGTTGGACTGTTCTATTCATCCTTTCCACCACTCCATTTTGCTGAGGAGTCCTTGCTGTAGAGAATTCCCTTCTTATTCCATGTTCTTCACAGAAATCGAAAAATTCATTTGAGGTAAACTCCCCACCTCTGTCAGACCTGAGGCACTTAATTTTGTGATCTGATTCGTTTTTGACCAAGGCTTTGAAGGATTTGAATTTTTCAAATGCTTCGTCTTTGTGCTTCATAAGTCCTAACCAAACAAACCTGGAGAAGTCGTCAATGAATAATATAAGGTATTCCTCTCCTCGAGGTGTCCTTGTCCTAAATGGACCACATACATCTGTGTGGATAAGTTCGAGAGGCCTGCTGGCTGATCCTTCCTTCTCAGGGAAGTTAGTCCTGGTTTTCTTACCAAACTGACATGATTTGCATATTGTGTTGTCTGTAATTTTGATATCTGGAAGACCACGAACTGCCTGGTATTTGCATGCTTTCCTTATTTGTGAAAAGCTTAGATGCCCCAACCTCCGGTGCCATAACCAGTGTTCATCATCCTTGCTCAAATAGCATTGTTGTTGTCCTTCTTCAAATATGTATAGATTATTTGGAGTTCTTCTGCCTTTGATCACTGTTTCACCTGTATCAAGATCACGAAAACGACATCCATTTGATCTAAATATTACCTCGGTTCCTTGATCGCACATCTGACTGACACTCAGAAGATTATGCTTCAATCCATCAACATACAAAACATTTCCATCTTTGACCTTTTCTTTCAACTGAGCTATACCTTTTCCTTTTATGGCTGCAGGAGTATCATTCCCAAACGAAACTTTCTTTCCCTTTTCTAAAGCAGTATATGATTCAAGTTTTTCTTTATCACCTGTCATATGCTTCGAACATCTGTTGTCGATGTACCATTGATTTTCCTGTCCTTCTGCATAAAATGCTATCCCACATCTTTCTGGTCGAGGTTCCTTTATTCTCCATGTTCTGGTGCTTGAAGCTTATTCCTTTGTCTGCCGAAACTTGCTCCTGCATTCAGAATCTTCATGACCAAAGTTATTACAAATAGAACATTCAATTTCATTTTCAAGAGCTGAGAAGTTGTTATAGGTCCTTTTCGTAATCCCAGTCATACTTCTTTGTTTTTGAGCTTCTCTAGTCATGATTGTCTTGTAGGCAACACATTGAGCTGCTTTGTGACCAAAGTTATGGCAAGAGAAACATTGGACATTGAAGAAACTTCTGCGATTATCAAATTTACCAGCCATATGATTGTAGCTTCTATTTTCATCCATTCTTGAGGTAAATTGAGAAGATCTTACCTGTGGCTAATTGTAGCTTTTGTTCACCCTTAAGGTGAATTGTCCCTGATTTACCTGGTAGTCTTTGTTTATTCTTGTTTTTGGGAAAAGTATCCAATACAGAATGACCCTATCCCACTCTAAGGGTGATAGTACCTCAGCAACAAATGAATGCAAAGCTATTCAAGATTACTTCTTTATGAGATGAGAGAGAGAAGAGAAGGATGATCCACTAACAGTTATCTTGGGCTAATGGTTGATCCAATCTTCACTCCTTGCTACTTGCTCCCAGCTCCTTGCTCTTTCACCAGCCCAGCTACACAAAGATCCTGTAAAAGCACAAGAAAAGGAAACTACAAGAAGCATACATCCATAATCGATTCAGGGATTATCATAAATCAAATATACAAGCATCGATTCACCATAAAGACACATGCATATAGAAGAACCTCAAATACTTTATTAATGGAAGAAGTAAAGTTCTGAGAGAGTTACAACCATAATAGGCCCAATCCAGCAACACCTCCCAGCAGAAAGAAATCTCCTCTTCACCTCCTTCAAGTAATCACCCAATAGTTCTATACACAAACCAACAGCACTTCCTTACTTGCACAAAATTCCAGCCTCTTTAGACCTCATGAGAGAGCTCTATATATAAGAGATTTGGAGAAAGGATGAGTCAGCTTGAGGTTGGCATGAAGCTGACTAGTGTCCTCTCCCACTTTAGTTAATCTTCAGTTCTTGAGTCCACTTGGAGATTCTTGCTTCCACTTGGAGATCAAGACCCTCTTACTCATCACAAGGCGAATTCCTTGACCCAAGTGTCAGTTTGGAAGCTTCCTGGGCAATTGACACCTTGCAGAATGACTGTGCCACTTGGCCAATCTCGCCCAGTGCAGGTAGCCTTCATTGCTTTTGACATTCAGCGCAGGTACATAGTGGAGAAGTTGACATTCAGCGCAGATGCTCAGTGGAGCAGCTGACATGATCCAGAAACAGCTTGTTTTTGAGTGTTTTCAGGTGGAGAACTGATTTTTCAGTGCTGTGGTTTGCTGACCTTGTTTCTCTAGGGGTAAGAAAAACATGTTTAGGGACTTTGGATCCCTCAGATTATTGACATTTCATGCTTCATGCTGTTAGGCACAAAAATGTCTATAACAGTTGCCCCCTAAAGTATGAGGTCGTTTATCGGGTGAAATGCTTTATCAGGAGGATCCAAAGTTCATTCAATCGCTGAGAGGTGCCCTGTAATAAAATACAATACAATACATTATTTTTCATTCTGCTTTCATGATCTAGCTAAGGCGGGCATTCCCATGCTCAGCTTTATAAATTCATTTTGGTACATGGAACAGACGATCGTCTGGTGGTAGACTGATAATTCTCTGCTGAAATTATCATCCTTTGAGTAGGATGATCATCTGCTGCAATGATGTACATAACAAATGTCTTTATATTTCCTGAATATAAATCGCAGCCCGGATGGATGAAACTAGATCCGGGGTCTTCAAACTCGTTCGATCTTCACTCTAAGTACAAGTCGATCCATGTGAGAATTGCGTTGAAGTCGAACATGGAAAGACATCGCTTGATTACCGGCCAATAATGTAAACCGTTAACAAGCGCGAGAGGAATCACCAATAATGACAATGACCCTCAAGGTACTGCAGCACAATTCACGTGGTGTGAATAAAGTACTTGGCATCGAACACCACGCAAAATCTTCTGGTCGAAGCTCATTGATGTATACCTGTCGCCGGAAGTGAGAAACTTGCCATTGAGGCATGCAAGCTTCAAAGTACTGGGGGTTTTGTTCCTAGATCAACTTCTTGGATAATGATCTGAAGTCGACAAGAAGCGATCCGTCAAAGGAGGGCCTTAATGAATCCCACATCAATGACACGGAACGGAGCTAATGATTTTAGTGGAGGTGAAAACAATCTGTGAAATATGATTCAGGGTGGCGATCATGGGTGGATGAAGGATAATGTATGGTAGTGGATGGGACACGGTTGACTCTTTCTGAACAACATCTCTTGAACATATAATGACACTGATGCGATGGATCAGTAGCATTACCCCAAATGTGGATGGTTTGGCGAGGACCATGGTGATGAGACCGGTGAATGAAACAACCCAACCCGATGTGATACGGAGGACAAAGTGTCATGTTCAAGAGCGACTTGCTACCATTAAAGCTTTGAGGTTCTCCCAATTTTTCCCCAGTCATTTCTAACTAGTACCTCTTTATTTTTGTCAAGCTTGAGGAGGATAACATATGCTTGTTCTATAACCTGCCCTTCGGGCAAGCCCATCGCTATGTTTTAACGAGCCTAGCGATAGGGAAACTCGTTCTCGTCTAAAGACAAGTTTTTCGCTATCTAATCATTTTAACGAGTCTAACGACAAGGAAAACTCGGTCCTTTTCATTTTTAGAGAGTCTGAAAAGGTACAGAAAGTTAACTCCAAAATTCCTTTTTTGTCATCTAATCCCTTAAGTCCGAAAAAGTATAAAACAATACAGAAGGGATGAGTTTTCGATTACTTTAACGAGCCGAATAAAACAAGCGCTCGACCTTTTTGTGCAATAATCCCTCAGGTCCAAAAAGATTAAAATCTAGAGGAGGGATAGCTCTTCCGGTCACTTTAACGAGCTGGAAGGCCAAAACTCGGCAAACTTTTCATATTTTACGAGTCAGGAGAAAAGAGCTCAAATAAGACTCGTGTTTTGAGGAACGAGTGATAAACAGGGATAGCAGCAGATTCCAGGTACAGGTTGGAATTTTCCAATCACGGCAGTGTCACAAGGATGGCTAAGTGAAATCACTCTTCGCAGCTGTTCCTCAAAATCGGTAAACAATCATATGGAGGTGAACGATAGGCCAAACGGAATGGAGGTGGCAGGTGCAAAACACGACCAAGGCTTTTTATGGCTAATAAATTTACGATCACAATGGTTATTTACCAGTATAGGTTCTTTTTTTAAAGAGCTTGAACGCGCCAAAACACTGCTCAAAAGCTTATGTTTATTTTTTAACGAGCATGAACTATGACGCTAAAACTGCTCGGATCTCACTTTTCTATTTTTTAACGAGCATAAATTCCGCGGTAAAACTGCTCGAATCTTGCGTTTATTTTTTAACGAGCATGAAATTTATGCTAAAACTGCTCGATATACCAGTCATAGGATAAGAAATGTCTTCCTGCAAGATTCCAATTTTTATAGAGCTTGCACCTCACATAAGCTATGCTCCATCTCATCCTTTCTTTATGAAAGTTCGGAAACGGTTAATCCCAAAAATAGATAAATAACTGCCCCTAGCTTGCACTCCAAAAGGTTTGCATGCCCCCAGGTATAAAGTACAATTTCAAGGCTGCCCCTACTTATCCGATAAAACATTTGTTTTAAAGGGTGAGGCTTGCCTCTTCCTGGTTACCCAAAGATTGTTTTGTTAACACCATCAAACGAAAACACTTCCTCGGCACTGTCTACCGAAGTAGACAATGGTGAATGACCTTTGTCAGACAAGTAACCTTATCAAAAGAATCTTGTTCTAGAACAACCCCTCTTCCTTTTCGGACGGGGTACGGACTAGTCATATTCTTCCGCGGAAATTCTACCTTATACCCAGGGTTTCCTCTGCCCGAAGCAGACCAGGATGCATGCCCCCTGGGTTCCAGTCCCATCTTTCCGAATTACTCGCACTCATCGGGAAGGAGGACTGGGGGTGGAGACATTTCTTGGGTGAATAGACCATTGAGGGTTGGTATTTGACTATTTGCGATGCGTGATCCTGGAAATGAAAGTTGGTCTACGAGCTTGACCATTCTTCCTTCGTGTGGAAAACACATTACTCTAAAGAGTGAGGAGACTATAGCTCCCATGCAATATATATAGTCTCGTCCAAGGAGTAGGTTATAATCCAAGGGTGCTTGAACGACCATCACGTTCATTTGAACGGTCTTCCCTTTCAATGTAACAGGCACATTGGGGAGGATCCCTAATGGTCAACTGGTTCCTTTATCAAAACCCGAGAGATTTCTTATCTCAGGCAACAGCTCTGGGGAACCCAGTGCTTTCCAAGCAATAGAGGAAAGGATACTCACAGATGCCCCTTCATCAATGATAGTTCCAGCCATTACCATTCTGTAGATTTGGACTATGATTCTGAATGGTATACTGGCTGGTAACCGGGGTCTGCCTAGTTGGTTCCAATCAAAGGACACAACCAGGTTGCTTGGTGGTGGGACCGAATACACGGCCGGATACCTTCCTGCGATAAAGGAATGGGCGCATTGCCCTGATGCTCATCAAAATCTGCGTTGATGAAAAGAATCTGGATGGTGTCATCCTTATTCTCTTTAGTGAGGGTGTCATTTGAAGATGAATCTTCAGTGACGGTGTCATTTGAGGATGAAATCTCTGAAGGAAGAACCGGGTCAACTGCCGTATCGACCTTTAGACTGTCGTCTGGTCTGGATTCAGTAGGTTCATTTTCAATGACTGACGCTTCAGCTGACCACTTGAGCAGGCCAGTTGTATTTTCAACCAACGAAGGACTTGGCACGAGGTTTTTGTATCCAGGAGGAAGCATTGCCGGTGAAACCGGACGATCTTCCAAAACTCTCTTCGCTTCGTCTAAGAAGGGACAACGATGGATGGCGTGACCGCCTTCACACAGTCTGCAGGGGGATCTTACTCCCCCTCTTTGTCTTGAACCTTCACTTTCGCTGGTTGACGGTAAGCACTCAACCTGACTATCAGAGGTTGACGCTCCCGAATTGTGCAACCGAGGGGACCAGTCCCTTAGTATCCGGGGAATACAGGGACAATCTCTATGGAAGTGGTCTCCTCTACATATGACACATGGCGATTTAGGCCCGGTCTGTGCTGTGTGTGGATTTTTGTCAGATGTCTTTTGCTTGCCCCCAGTCGCCTTAGGCTCCTTCTTCTTCTTCTCTCTCTTCTTCTTCTCCTTTTTCTCCATGGGAGCTTGGCTTTTGCCAGCCCCACCTTGCGAAGATGAAGGATTGGAGGAAGAGTTATAGGAAGTTGAAGGCTGGTGGGCAGCTCTTGACTGTTCTAACTGTTGACTCGACTACTCAGGAACCATGGTGGTCTGAACTACATTAGTTGAGAATAGCCAAATAGGCAGGCCAATTGTCAGTCCTGGAAGCGACAATGTGGCCATGTGGGGCGCACCAACTTCTCCCCAAGAGGAGAAAGGACTAGTATTTCCATCATGTGGAATTCCTTGGTTGGGGCGTTCCATGTTCTCAACCTAAGATCAACGCGGGAATAGGAGGTGATTATGTTCCGTTTAAAATAAATTTTATAACGATGCTTAGACACAACTTGCTTTTTCACTTTTTAAGAGTCGAGAAAAAGCTAAAGATGACTCTAGTCTCCTTCGATGTTTTAACGAGCCCGAAGTGACAAATGCTCGGACGGACTTTTTCAGTTATAGAGTTTGAAAAAGGCCAAAAGAAACTGCTCTGGAGTTCTAGGCAGAGGGTGTGCCAAACTTTTCGCAAAACCACATAATACGTTTTACGGTACGGGTGGTCGAACTTCGTGAATGCTATGTTCACTGCATTGCGATCAGTAGGGCGGCCGACACGGTTTCCTATGGATAAAGGCTTTGATCCTATAGGGGTCTCCCAATATATACGCGACGGTACGTGGGAGCACAAGTCCATATTGATACTTATCGCTTCACCGTGGAGGAATCACCCAACCACTCAACGCTAAGATATCACGTTTAACGACGCCGGAACACGTCTCTAGCTTAGACCTCTATGTGTTTGCGTTATGTTTCAATGCGTTGTTATGTAAATTCAATTTATTTTAAGGTTGATCTTGTTTAGCAGTTTGCCTTTATGGATCACCACGAGATGTATGATAACACTCCTAAATGCAGTCTAAGATGATAAGCAAGCTTTTTCAATCTTTCAACTTTGAAAATCTTAACTACTGAGGGAAAAGAAAGATAACATCTTTTCACACAGATAATGGAGCACACACTAATGCACGTTTTCCTAAATCAACATGCAAGCTGTCATAATGCACATGCACAATGCAAGTATTTCTTTTCTCTTTCTTAATGTTGGTGAAATACAAAAAGAAAGTTGTTGTATAACTTCGAATTCAATTTCAAGCGAAAGCAAACAAGTTTGTCCAAAATCAAAAGACACCTTAAGATCTACTTGTTTCGACACTACAAATATATAAATTCAAACCATATGACGAAAGCGACAAGCTCAATCAGCTATGAACAGCAAACAAACTAACTCTTAAGATCAAAACGACACTTAATCACAGGTCTAGATCTAAGAGGCCACAACAAGACTAGTTCACTTTCGTTATGGGAAACTGTAAATGACACAAGAAATACAAAAGAACAAACACAGTTTCTTTATACAACCGAGGCGGAATAGTGACAAGGAAAGTTGGTTTCAGATAGGCCTACTGACTGGTAACAAACAACAAAAACAAGAGTGAAAACAAGGCAAGAAACAGCAGGAAACCCCAGTAGCACAAGGCAAGACTGGTCCAGCGTAGGTGGAACACTGCCTGTTTGACCTTCAGCGTAGGTAGCCCCTTCGGGAACTGCACTGAAATGAAAACAGCCTTTGTACAGCCTGCACTGAAGAACGAAACTTTCGTTTCTGGTGGTTTCCGGGTCACAAATTGCTCAAAATTTCACAGTTTTTGCTCAAATCAGAAGCTATCAGTCAAGGACACACTAAGGAATGATAAGGAGGATGAAAAGCTATCACTAAGAGCTTATTAGAGTCCTGGTGGATCAGCTCTTCAAATTATAAACTTGCCCAGAAACTGAGCTAGAGTAGCTGCCCTCTACTTTGCATTCGAAAGATTCAAATACAGTTCGATTCGGTACTCCCTTTGTTTATAAAATGAATAGCAAAAAACACAAGTAACCAACAAGATACGATCCCCAACGGAGTCGCCAATTTGTTGTTGGGAAAAGTATCCAATACGAAATGACCCTATCCCACTCTAAGGGTGATAGTACCTCAGCAACAACTGAATGCAAAGCTATTCAAGATTACTTCTTTATGAGATGAGAGAGAGAAGAGAAGGATGATCCACTAACCGTTATCTTGCACTAATGGTTGATCCAATCTTCACTCCTTGCTGCTTGCTCCCAGCTCCTTGCTCTTTCACCGGCCCAGCTACACAAAGATCCTGTAAAAACACAAGAAAAGGAAACTACAAGAAGCATACATCCATAATCGATTCAGGGATTAGCATAAATCAAATATACAAGCATCGATTCACCATAAAGACACATGCATATAGAAGAACCTCAAATACTTTATTAATGGAAGAAGTAAAGTTCTGAGAGAGTTACAACCATAATAGGCCCAATCCAGTAACACCTCCCAGCAGAAAGAAATCTCCTCTTCACCTCCTTCAAGTAATCACCCAATAGTTCTATACACAAACCAACAACACTTCCTTACTTGCACAAAATTCCAGCCTCTTTAGACATCATGAGAGAGCTCTATATATAAGAGATTTGGAGAAAGGATGAGTCAGCTTGAGGTTGGCATGAAGCTGACTAGTGTCCTCTCCCACTTTAGTTAATCTTCAGTTCTTGAGTCCACTTGGAGATTCTTGCTTCCACTTGGAGATCAAGACCCTCTTACTCATCACAAGGTGAATTCCTTGACCCAAGTGTCAGTTTGGAAGCTTCCTGGGCAATTGACACCTTGCAGAATGACTGTGCCACTTGGCCAATCTCGCCCAGTGCAGGTAGCCTTCATTACTTTTGACATTCAGCGCAGGTACAGAGTGGAGCAGTTGACATTCAGCGCAGATGCTCAGTGGAGCAGCTGACATGATCCAGAAACAACTTGTTTTTGAGTGTTTTCAGGTGGAGAACTGATTTTTCAGTGCTGTGGTTTGCTGACCTTGTTCGTCTAGGGGTAAGAACAACATGTTTAGGGACTTTGGATCCCTCAAATTATTGGCATTTCATGCTTCATGCTGTTAGGCACAAAAATGTCTATAACAATTCTTGATGGAATTTCTCCCTGTTTTACCTGGGGATCTCCATTTGGCTTTTGTTCATATCTCCTTGCTGCATCAAGATAACTCTTTGAGGTGGATGCTTGAGATGCTTCTCCATTATACCCCAGACCTGTCTTAATTAGTGGAGAGCGTTGTACATTGATGATCTCATCTAGAGTTTCAGATCCTTTAACAAATTTAAGATTAAGAGCCTTTGTTTTCTCAATTTCTTTTCGAAGCCCAACAATTTCACCTTCTAACTTTTCAAGAGATTGTTCCTTTTCATCAAGTTGGATTTGCAGAGTCTCAATGATCACATTCTTTTCTTATAAGCATGTCTTGAGTCTAGACATCTCCTCATAATAGCTATCCATATCTATAGCATCCATGTAATTATCATCTTCAAAAGCCATTAAAAGTTTATAGGGATTACCTCGTTCATCTTCATCACTATTTGATAGACCATCACTGTCTTCATGGGTGTAATAGCTCTTCTTATTTGCATTCTATTTCTTGTTCCATCTAACAGGTTCCTTCCCTTTGTCAATCTTATCCTTATGAGGACATTTGGCAGCATAGTGACCTACTCTTCCACAAGCAAAACATTTGAAAGGTAACTTACCTCTGAATCTTCCAGTACCCCGTTGAAGATTTCTGACAAAATTTGATTCTTCTTCTTCTTCTGACACGTGACCTTATTCAAAGTACTCTCCTTTGCCTAAAGCCTTGAAGGCAGCTTCTCTCCTGTCTGATGGACCTCCTTTTCTCATTTCATAAGCAGTTAGAATTCCATGCAGCTGTGACATTTTAAGGTTTTGTAGATTCGCCTTTTCTTCTATTGCGGAAACTTTGGATTCAAACTTAGTGGACAAAGATCTTAGAAATTTTTCAACCACAACAACCCCTTTTATTTCTTCACCCAACTTTTTCATACAATTAACAATTTCATCTACATGAAGAAAATAGTTAGCCACACTTTCATCATTGTACATTTTGAGATTTTCATACTGAATCCTGAGGGTTTGAAGTTTTGCTCTTTTTACCTGATCATCTCCTTCATAGCTCAGAACAATCTTGTCCCATATTTCTTTTGTGGATTTATACTGCATAACTTTGACAAATTCTGATTGCGATAGACATCCCAATAGAGTATTGACCGCCTTTGCATTTGTTTCATATTTCTTCTTCTCAGCCGGATCTGTAGGAGTTGCTGAAGGAAAAGTATACCCTGTATCTATGATATCCCAGACTTCTGTACCCAGAGATTGAAGATAGGCATTAACTCTTGCCTTCCAATATACGAAATTTGTCCCATCAAAAGTCGGTGGCCTGATTGATGCTTCCCTCTCATAGTTGCTCATGATGAAGGATCTTCCTTCAAGCGATCAAGCTTCTTCAGAAGGACCTGCTCTGATACCAATTGTTGGAAATAATACTGAGAGGGGGGTGAATCAGTATTATGAAGACAATTAACAATTTTTCAAAATCAAATGATATACGCTACTTCATCTAATTAAACCCGCGTATATACGCAATTATGCAGAGGGAAACCCGCGTATACAATGCAATCTTTTAATTTACTTTATCTTCCTGATGTTGATTGTTAATCTGTGTTTCAGAAGCAAATAACCAGTAACCAAAAACAGTAAAATAGAGCAGAAAGACAATCCCACACAAGAACACAGGATATAAGGTGGAAACCCAATGTGGGTGAAAACCACCTGCTGCAATTCGTCTCTATATTTCTTTAATTAGAAACTTCTTTTACAATGTACTGGTGCAGTCCTTTACCAGTACGCAGGCTACAACCTACAGAGAGCTACAACTCTCTCTCGTTCTCCAGCTTCTCCTGGAAGGGAGCTACTACCCCCTTAGTTCTTGTACTAGCTTGAGATACTAGTACGCAGGCTCCTACCTGCAGAAGGCTACAACCTCCTTTGCTTTCAGGGACCACGTTTCATTAATTTTCAGACTGGATCCATACACATCAATCAAAATTTCTGCTATACCCAAAACTCCTTTTCAACCGAACAAACAAATTAACACTTCTCTGAAAGTTGTACCCAGAACACAATAACAGTGACAATATACCAAATTCTGAACCCAGAACACTGTAGCAGTAAGCAGAGGCAGTTAGATCACAATGAGATACATATATGCTACTTACACAACCTGAAACCTGCGTGTATACGCTCCTGTGAGTGGAGCAACCTGCGTATATGCAGTTTACCTTTACTGAACCAGCGTGTATACGCACCTTCACTTCATTGCACCTGCGTACAGATCTATAAAGGATAATTTATTCTTTCAGATAGTCAAATACAGATAAACCTAGATTATCAGATTTATAGATCAAGTGTTCGCCTCACAGAACAGATCAAAATCATACAGAGATATTAACATTCAAGCCTCAAAGATTATGACCCCTCAATAGATCTTGCACACAAGTTCTTCCTTCATTCAGATCCAGATCTGCACCATAACCCCAATCACAAGAGATTCAGATCTACCACCCGATTGATATTCAATTGATTCAAAAGATACATTGTCAAATGAATTCCTTCCTCCTTTTATAGTCTTAGGCCTTTCTCAATACCACGAACCAAAACCATAGTAACACAATACCACAGGCTCAATACTTGGGATCAACACGTCTGACGAGATACCATGGTCCAAAACCATAGGTTCAAATACCAAGGACTAACTGCCATGGACCAAGGGTAATATTTCCAACATATACATGCTTTCTCTTGCGTGAAAGTGCGTGTATACGCATATGCACCTTCAAAACTTCAAACCCGCGTGTATACGTGATTTTAGCTAGCTGAACCTGCGTATATGACATTTCTTTCATTCTGAAGTCTTGAACTGAGATCTATCACCAGATAGAGTTGCCATCAAGGACAACACCTATGTCATAGCTCCAATCCTGTACCATAATGCCAACAGTTAGGAAGAGGAAAATATCAGGGAATTAGGGAATTTCAAAATAAAATGTAAGTAGGTAAGGGAGGGGAAATGTAGATATGGGATTAGAGTTTTTGGGTTTGGGGATATTGAATAGTGTTTAAGGAGTTTTCATAGGGGTGAGGGATTAGGGATTTAGGGATTATATGATAGGATTATGAGGGGATTAATGAGGAAATTTGATGAGTAACTTTGGGAATGAGGGACAAAGGGAAATGAGGAAAAGAGAAAACCTTGGTGACAAAACTGTTTTCAAAACCCTAAGCAATTTTTCTTATTGGCAAAGGGAGGTTTTCAAAGTCTTGTTTTGGTAGCTTATTATCCATGAATCCACCACATTCACCATAAAAAACAAAGCAAATGCGATGAAGGCAAGCCTACCTGGCAAATTGATGTGAGGATTGGGCGATTTGACGAGTTTTTACACCAATTTCGGGCTCCAAACTATGTGCGTTGCGCTCATCACCCAGTGCGCCGCACAAGTTGTGTGCGCCACGCTAGTTCAAATATACACTGGCTGGAAACGCTATGTGCGTCGCGCAAGTTATGTGCACCGCGCAGCCTGCTATAAACGCCGCGCAGAGGAAATGAGGACCGATCTTCTCCCAAACGCGCGAACTTAACTTGGAATGACTTTCTCCACCTTTGGAATGCACAATGGTTTGAAACTTCATCGAAAAACCTTTATATAGACACCAATTTGATTTTTTCCTTTTCCATAACCCACTTTGTAATGTTTTGCAATTGACACTTTTTCAGGATTAATAGACTTCTGAATTTTTGGTTTCCTTCTTAAATTTGGTTGAAACAATGATTTTCTTTGATACTTTTTGCAAGGATAGCTGTGATATGATCTGGCAAAGGAGACCAGGGTTGTGCCTGGATATTTCAAGAACTAAAATTTTTGAAAAATTATTACAAAATGAAATGTCGACTTATCTTCAAAACAGAGTTTTGAAGAGAAGTCATAATCTATCCGTCTGATGATAAAAATCTTTGAGATAACAAAATATCAGGGACCTCCCTCTGGCCTGCTGCCTTTATTAGACTTTGCAAAGACCAAATTGACTTAACCCTAGACCTAATGACCGAGAACACTTGTTATGACCTAGAAACTAAAACATGACTGCAATAGACTTGTCAAGACTTTGATTTTTATAAATAGACCTGAGCGAGCAATGCCAGGCATGAGGGGAATGAGCAACAGAAACCTTTCCGTCAGATTTATGGTATGATCCTAACAAAATTCAATTGATCGAAACTAATGGGACACCTAAACATGAAATGCAAAAAAGAGTTTTGATCTCTGACGGAGGGATAACCAGACCGACTCTAACATACTCCACAATATCCTATTGTTGACACAGCTATCAATGCCCCCATGAAAGCTATCCCATTAAAAAACATTCCCACCTTTCATGGGCTCACTTTAGAAGATCTGGATGCATTCCTGTTTGAATTTGATGTCCTATGTAGGGGTTATGATTACACTACCGACCCCCAAAAACTGAAACTGTTTCCCTCCACTTTAAAGGGAGCAGCCCTGCGTTGGTTTATGGGACTTGGTGGAGGTACCATCAATGATTGCAACCAAATGAAAACATCCTTCCTTAAAAAAAATATCAAGATTATTGCATATCTACATAACTAAAAGATGATATATTCCAAATGGTAGTGAAGCCTAGCGAGACTCTAGAAGAATATGTGGAGCGTTTCCAATATAATCTCCAAAGGTCTCCCTCAGCAAATCTGCCTGATAATGTTCTAAAAAACATGATGATCAAAGGTATGAAAGACCAATGGATAGCAACACTAAATACAATAGGTAAAGGTGATATTTATGAAGAAGACTATGACAATATTATTGATTTGTGCATCAGGTGCTCAAGGGGCAGTATAAGATTGAAACCAAACAGACATCATGTGATCACCAGGGACAACAAAGTCTCCGGAGGAAGTGTTACCCATGCTGAAATTTGTGATCTGTTGGAGGATTTAAAGACGAGTATCCTGGGGACTCTGACAGCATAGTTAGATATCATGCAAGCCAAGCAGAAGCAGTTTGAAACAAAGCAAAACCTAGTTATTTTCTTCCCTTGATCTAGAAAGAAACACAGTTATAAAGAATGCCCACTAGATATGGTACAAACCTATGCTATATGCACTAAGGAACATGCCACGGAAAATTTCCCATCGCTCCCAAGATTAAAAGTGGTCTTCAAGGAAGCAAAGGAAGAAGTAGAACCAGTATATTTGTTGAACCAGCGTCGTTAATGGAAAGCAAGGAAAATAGGTATGCCTATCGACCCAACTTAATTATTTCAGCCTTCGCAATATAATTCCCAACAATATTAAGGAGAAGCATGGCAGAACCATCCACCTTTTCCTAATTGGTCACCACAATAATTCTCTATGCCACCTTGGTCCAACCAGTCAAATCCGAACAATAGTTGACCAAATTCCTCTTACCTTCCATCATTCTTGCAGGAACAACCCATATTCATCTCAATGGTCCCCCTCCACCTCACAAAATCAAAACTGGCAATCAGGCTGGGAAAGACTCACGAACTAGGCAGTAGGAACAATCCCCCTGCCTCAACCCACACTACCAGCACCTTATACATTGCATCAGAATTCTCAAACCAATATACGACCACAACTCCCAGCCCAGCCCAACCCAAATCCTAACAAGAGACAAGTCCAATAGGTACAAAGCATTGAGATTCTGGACCCGGAAACCAAGTTGAGAGAATGTAATGAACTCAAATCAAGGTCTAGGCAAATAATCGCTCGAGAGGACGATACAAATCTGCAACTTAAAGAACCATATCCAAATAAGCCTTTAACTATAGATGATGAACAAACACCTCAGGGGGAAAATACAGTCAAGAAAAAAATTCACAAACAGATCATTACCTCTTCCCCACCATTCCTAGAAAGATTGATGATACCTCGCCCAATTCAATATCCCGACTTTGATCTCCTAGGCGAACTAAAAAATGTTTGCATAAAAATACCCCTCCTCCAGGCTATTCAAGACATTCCAATCTATGAAAAAACAATTAAGGAATTATGTGCCAAAAAGTCTATGAGAAAAATAAAGGTAACACCAACTATCCATGTAGTCAGAACTTTGTCTAATCTATTATTATGCAAAGAGAAACCTGTGAAATACGAAGATCCAGGAAACCCCATTGTCACAGTCCAAATAAATGGATGCTCCTTTCCCAATGTGTTAGTCGATTTATGGGTAACCATTAATATTCTCACAACAACAACCTACAAAAGGCTTGGCATCATAGCCTTAGATCAAACTACTACCTTGATGGAACTTGCCAACCATTTAGTTATTAAGCAAAAAGGAACATTACAAGATGTGATGGTGTCTATAGATTCTTGGGAATATCTGGCATATTTTTTTATTATTATTCCTAGAAACCAGGTAGATGGACATCCTTTAATATTAGAAAGACTTTGGCTAGCAAAAACAGATGCTTATATAATCTGCCGAACAGGCAGTATGACCATAACTAGAGGGAATGATGTGAAGAACCTAGCTTTATACCCTCCGGCTCAGCGAAGCCTAACCATAATAAAAACTAGGAAGCATCTTGTAACATATTTAACAGAAAATATTCTATCACCATTGACTGTGGCAGATGTTCTTGAATTTAAAAATCAAACAGAAGACGATATTATTAACACTTGCATTAACCACACTACTGTAGTAACTAATCTAAAATGTCACATGATTAAAGCAGTCCTTGATAATTAAATTGAAGAAGATCCTCTAAGAGATATCAATGACCAAATAATACCAATGACCACTGGCTATAATAGAAAACCTATTGAAATTGATCCACGGAACATCCTCAACATTAACAAAAATCTGAGTGATGACCTACATCAGAAGCTTATTCAAATCCTTAAAAAATGTAAAAGGGCTTTCACTTGGGATTACCCAGATATAAAAGGGATTGACCCTCAAAAATGTATGCACCACATCTACACTGAAAAAGATGCAAGACCCATTCAACAACATCAGCATAGATTGAATCCTCACGTAAAGGATATTGTTAAAGATGAACAGCAGAAACTATTAGATGTGAATTTTATCTATCCTATATCTAACAGTAAATGGGTCTCTCCATTAGTTGTGGTTCCAAAAAAGAATGGGAAATGGCGTATATGCGTTGATTACAGAGAGCTCAACAAAGCAATGCAAAAAGACCACTTCCCCTTCCATTTATCGACCAGTTTCTAGATACATTGGCAGGAAAGAAATTCTTCTCTTTCTTGGATGGCTTCAGTAGCTACAACCAAATCCAAATTTACCCTAAAGACCAAGATAAGACTACTTTCACCTGCCCTTCGGGGACTTGTGCTTACAGGGTATTGCCTTTTGGATTATGTAACGCACCTGCTACATTCTAGAGAGCCATAACTAGTATTTTTGCATACTTGATAAATGAAGGATTAGAGGTATACATGGACGATTTCACACCCTATGGAGATGACTTCAACTAGGCATTACAAACACTGGAGAAAGTCCTAGAAAGATGCATTGTTACTAGGCTATTCTTGAGCCACGAGAAATGCCATATGATGATGACAGAGGGTTTGATCCTGGGCCATTACATCTCAGCAGCTGGAATTCAGGTAGTTTCAACGAAAATATAGGTAATCCTCTTACTAGCTACCCCCTACACTCAAACAGAGGTACATAGTTTTATGGGATTTGTTGGATATTATCGGAGATTTATAAAAAAAAAATCACAGATTATTGCACCATTATATGCTTTGACAGGAAATATTGATCTTATATGGACTGACAAATGTGACATTGCCTTTGCAGAATTAAAACGACTAGTATCACCAACACCAATATTACGAGGCCCGAATTGGGATATACCATTCCAAATTTCATCAAACGCATCAAATACAGCCATTGGAGTAGTTTTTGGCCAAGAAGAAGACAAGAAACCCTATGCTATATACTACATTAGAAAAAATTTAACTCTTTCCTAGTTGAATTACACAGTTACAGAGAAGGAGTTTCTAGTCGTGATTTATGCTATTAATAAATTCAGACATTATATAATGGGATACCCTGTAGTTCTATATACCAATCACTCTGCTATCAAATATTTAGCTAATAAACCCATTACGAATGGAAGAGTGACACGTTGGTTAATACTTTTGCAAGAATTTAACATAATAATGAGGGATCGACCAAGAAGGGAAAATCTGGTGGCAGACTTCCTCTCCCAAGTGCCAAGAACAGACGATGCAGTGGCGGTAGAAGACCAGTTCCCTGATGAACACCTCTTTGTTGTGACTGTAAAAACACCATGGTAGGAAGATGTGGTGAATTACTTAGCAATGGGAAAACTACCCAAACATCTAACATCCAGAGAAAGGAAATTGATAGTGCAATGCAGCACTTAGTTCTCCTGGATCGAAGGATACCTCTTTCACATAGGGGCTGATATGCATATCCACAGGTGTATCAAGGAAGAAAATTTTTATGATATCTTAAAAACCTGCCATGATGGACCTTGCGGTGGAAATTTTGTAGACCGCATGACTGGACATAAAATTTTACAGATGGGCTATTATTGGCCCACGATTTTTAAGGATGCTAAGAAATTTTCTAGGCATGCGATAGCTGCCAAAGAATGGGTTGCCTTGGCTAGCCTAATGAGATGCCCCAACATCCCCAACTGGTCATAGAATCCTTTGAACACTAGGCGTTAGATTTCGTCGGCCCAATAAACCCATCATTTAATCAAAAATCATATATACTGGTTGCAATGAAATACATGACTAAATGGGTGGAGGCAATGCCGTTACCAAGGGAAACAAAGGAAACAAAAATTAATTTTCTCTTTGAAATTTTCGTGTAATATGGTTTACCCAGAGAAATAATTACAGATGGGGGGCCAAATTTGTAGGCCTTAAGATTGTTGCTACACTAAAAAATCATTACATTTTGCACAGAATCACCTCTCCGTACCACCCGCAAGAAAACGGCCAGGTAGATTGTACCAACAAAGTAATCGAAGCCATTCTAACAAAGACAGTCGCCTCGCACATACGAGACTAGGCTACTTGACTGCGAGAAGCCCTCTGGGCATATTGCACGACTTGGAGGAATACAACAAGATACTCCCCATATCAGCTAGTGTTTGGTAAGGAACCTATCTTCCCCATAGAATTTTAAATACAGACATTAAGGATAGCCCAAGAAGTGGGGCTGGATTTGAATGAAGCACAAATTAACAGACTACAACAAATAAATGAATTAGATGAAATCCGGCTATTGGCTCTTTAGCATATTGCACTTATTCAACAAAAAAGAGCAAAATGTCATGATGCCCTCATCAAGAAAAAGACATTCCATGAGGGCGACTGGGTGCTTCTATACGATTCTAGGTTCCAAGATTTCCCAGGGAAACTCTAGACTAAGTGGTTAGATCCCTACAAGATAAAAAAAAGTGCACGATAATGGCACCCTTACATTGGCAACATTGATGGGTCTGGCTACTCCTTTAAAGAAAATGGACATCAGGTGTGCCTCTACCACAAACCACTTAAACGAGAATCCTTTTACCAACAGATACACAAGGATTCTATGATACAAATTATCGCTGCAAAAGGAAACTCTTCGGCAGCCCCAATTCTGTTAAAAGTTATTTTTTGAGAATTGTAAATACAATTGCTTTTTTTTCTGTTTTTTTCTATTGTTTTTCTTTCTTTTTATGATTTCCCTTATGTTGTTTAGAGCAATAAGGATGAATTTCTTGTCTGTGTTCTTTTTTTTTCTCTATGTTTTTGTTGTTCCCTCGAGGGAACAACACTTTTAGAGTTTGTTGTTCCCTTAAGGGAACAACACTTTTTTTTGAGTGTTTTTGTTGTTCCCCCAAGGGAACAACACTTGTTTTGAGTGTTTTTATTGTTCCCTCAAGGGAACAACACCTTTTTTAGAGTGTTTTTTGTTGTTCCCTCAAGGGAACAACACTTTTAGATTTCGTTTTTCCCTCAAGGGAACATCACTTTTTGAGTGTTTTTTGTTGTTCCCTCAAGGGAACAACACTTTTAGAGTTTTTTGTTCCCTCAAGGGAAAAACACTTTTTTTGGAGTGTTTTTTCATTGTCCCCTCAAGGGAACAACACTTTTAGAGTTTTTTTTTCCCTCAAGGGAATAACACTTTTTTTGGAGTGTTTTTTTGTTGTCCCCTCAATGGAACAACACTTTTAGTTTTTTTGTTCCCTCAAGGGTATAACACTTTTTTTTGAGTATTTTTGCTATTCCCTCAAGGGAACATCACTTTTAGAGTTTTTTTTCCCTCAAGGGAACAACACTTTTTTCGAGTTTTTTTGTTGTTCCTTCCAGGGAACAACACTTTTAGAGTTTCCTGTTCCCTCAAGGGAACAACACTTTTTTGAGTTTTTTTTTTGTTCCCTCAAGGGAACAACACTTTTAGAGTTTTGTTGTTCCCTCAAGGGAACAAGACTTTTTGAGTGTTTTTTTTGTTGTTCTCTCAAGGGAACAACATTTCTTTTGAGTCTTTTCATTGTTCCCTCTAGGAAACAACACTTTTTGAGTATTTTCGAGAACAACACTTTCTCCCCCTTGCAGGATCATTCCTAGCTCATCCCGGCCCATTTCTCTAATTCCCTTTATGGTATAAAGTACAATACATATATGAGGAAAACAAGTATGGAGTCTATTGAAGCAGGCGAATATCCTCAATATTATTATCTTTAAACAAGACTGCTTGGTGATGATCGAAAAAAAAGGGACACAATTATCTATATCACTTTATTGTCGCATTTCTGCTATAGATGATACTGATTGATTATCTTCACCATGTTGGTTCTACTCCCTCTGGTTATAATTCTCTCTTCCTATTATAAATAAGATTATGGGTATATTTTTTTCTATTGATATGTTCAAACTTCTTGCACCATCCTTACTCTTAAGGATAACTGATCCACCCTCTATATATAAAACAAGGAGTGTATTCAAATATATATATATCTATATATATATATATATATATATATATATATATATAGATACTAACAATTTTTTTGATCTATAGACGGAGGATAGGGGGTCTCATCACGAGCCAGCCTACCATGTTCATAGTGATGTGGCAAAGTGGCATTCCCACTATGGTCACCACACCAGGGTTATGATCCTTTGGATGCCTCAAGAAAGAAAATCCTTGGAACAGGAGGTCTCATCATGAGCCGGCCTGACCACTTTCGCTACTTCCCAGTGAATGGCAGTGTGTTCATCTAGTTACCATGCCAACACATTGATCTCTATTGTGGACATCATAATGCACTTCCCCAACCATAAATAGAGAATCCTGGCTCATAAGGGTTCGAAAGCAACTCTGTCGAGGCTATGGATTCCTGTTGGTAGCAGAAGCTCTGCTTATGGTATTGAAGTTTTATTTTCTACATCAATAATTATTACAATACCCTCTTCTTATTTTTCTATATTTTTCTGCGGAGAAATTATTTCCCTAACTTACCTTACTTTGAACCTTTATGCATGAGTTAATGTTTTCTAAATCAATCATATCATTTTCAAGTGGAATAACGACGGTAAGGTATCATTTCTTACATATTGTTGTCCTTTTTACTTATCGCATGACATCTTATCACTTATTAATAATTATCATTACACGCCTCACTTTCATTACTCCTATACCCTTTTACTATCCTTTCATTAATATACATACTTTGCTGCCTTTACTGCCCAATCTATCACCCCTGTACTTTGCCGCCAGAATGTCATATTTACGTCCATTCGGTCTTAGGTGACCTCTCATTTCGAGAGGGGGCAGGGACCTCCAGTACACCCATGCATGCAGTGTCATCATTTTATTGGATTTTATATGTTAATATGACATTCCATAATCACGCAACGTGTGGCATAGTAATAATCCTCGAATTAATAGTATTAATTTTCATATAATATCACCTGACAGTGTTGTTACAACATCTCATTGTTCTATCTCTCTGTTGTTGCTCATTGATGTGTTTTCTCCACTGCACTAATCATTTGCAGAGTAGGAAGAACTCAATCATCATGGGAGGTGAAACAGTGTGCTGAGAACCTTTAATACTAGCTATCACCGATGGAGCCAGGGAAATTCTAGCCGATGCAGGATGGACAACATATTTTACAAGATTTCAGCCCCCCAGTGAGGAAATCGCCATTGAATTTGTACAACATCTACAAAATGGGCAATCCTTGGTGAGAGGTAGAAAAATTACAGTATCAGATGTTGTGATAGCAGCAGTGTCTAGGCTGCTGGCAGAAGGTGCAGTATGGTCTGACAAGCGAGTAATGCTGCACAACACCATGGAGATTTTTAGGGACGAAGGAAAAGAACTAATCAATAAGGGCAAAGGCATTCAACCATCCTCTCTCAGAGAACCATGGGGAGAATTGAAAAGAAGTGTCCAAAACTATATTACCTGCGATGGTCATCGAGACATGGTAAGGCAGCGTCAACTAAAAATTTTAGCAATCTTAAAATAAAAATGCTTTGTTATTTTTCCTGCACTTTTGAATTTATTATTGCATGACACTGCCAATAGGCTGAGACGGGCTCAACATCCAGACACTATAGTTAGCCACCATTTTTTGATCAAGTTAATAGTTATTCATAACCTTTCTCAACAACATTTAACATGGGATGATCTCATAACAGCCCTTGTAAGAGGTGAAAACCTTTCAACACCTAACCCTGTTCCAAAAATAAAAAGGAATGCCCCTTCAGGAAGCAAACCTCACAAGCTTAGATGGTCTACAAGATTTAATTCAGTCCACGGGATGCTTGAGAATCCTCAAGGAAACACTAATCAACCAACAGAATCATCCAGCCCAACAAATATACAGGACCCGGAACCAGAGTTAGAAGGATAAGGCAATCCTGAGTCAGAACCTGAGGGAGGAGACAGACCGGACTCAGTGTAGGAAAGAGCACAACATTACAATGATGAATGGAAAAACGAAGTAGGGCCTCCTCCAACACCAAATATGAGCTCTCAAAACGATCTTTTGCAAGATTTCGAGGTAGGGATGGCCCAGGTCCTGGCGAATATGAACGTTTACATGTAGCCTGAAGAACCGCTTAATCCTAATTTAGGAGAAGCCCAAGCTCCATGGAATTCTAGCCATACAGGAATTCTGCCTACCCTAGAAGATACAAACCAAGAAGAGGAAGAAGATATAGAGGCTATTCAGGAATCAGGTAACCAATCTGGTGACACGCTCCCATTAGAAAATAGTCATGATCAACAGCAAGAAGGTCTAGACACAGAGGCCATAGGCCAAGAAGAGGAAACAGACACAGAGATTATTCACGAATTTGATAACCAATCTAGACACACGGTCCTATTGGAGCAAAGCCAGGATGAACAACCAGGCTCTTTAGAAATAGAGGCTATTAACGAGACCATTAGCAGAAAAGTTACTCCTCAGAAGAGGCACAAAGCTAGAACGAAACTAAGGAAGCTAAGAAAAGAAAACCAAAATCTTCGTAAGATAGTCACAAGGCTCCAACAAAAGATAAAGGAAAATGAAATGGGAAAAGCTCCGAGCACTACCCTTGAGGTAGCCACTATGGCCGTCCAAATATAATTATGTGACGGTAAGGCTACAGGAACCCAAACTGAGCTCATACCTACTCGAACAATAGCCATTCAGGAAATATTGCATGCAGACTTAGTAGATGTATCTGCTCAGACGAAGGGTTGGAACTCCCACAATAAATAAGTGTAGACAGAGGATATCCCCTCTTGTAGCACAGGAACTCAAACAGACATACAAGCCAAAGACATCCTGACATACCATGACCCCATTTTACTAAATCTTTTGGAGGAATTGACAAAAGCCTGGCTCGCTTTAGAACGTTATGAACATGAGACAGTTCCCCTACAGAAATATCAAGAACTGCAGAAATAGTTTAGGGAACTAACTATAACGGAGAATAAGACCTTTGACAGGTTTAGAAAGGAGGAAGAAAATCTAGATAAGGTGAAACTCAAGCTAGATAGAGTTATGAGTTAGATAAACACCATATGCTTGCTATATTCAAATGTCCTGACATATAGGTCTCCCGCCACCAATTATGCCTTGTTCTTATTAGAACGGTACCTATTATTAAATATTAAGGTCGTAAGAGCTGGTAAACCAATTGAATTAAAGACAAATGAAGATTTTATAAATTGTTGTAAGGAACATGGGGCAAAGGTCCAGCAACTTCTTTGTGAATTCTATCTACATAATATCATATTAGAAAATGAGGTGGAAAATAATCCTAATCCTTTTGTTGGAGACGTTCAATTCTAGGCTTTTATCTCTTTTGCAGTTAACCAACTCAAGTGGTTTAAAGCTTATAATTTATTCCAAAGATAGGAACATGGATTGGATCTCTGGGTAAGGAGTGAGCCTAAACACCCTCTGCAACTATTTTCCAAACATAAAAAGTTGATGACAGGAGAGGTTGTGATTAAAACTTTAGGGCCCATACATAGGGAGATTGTGCAGAAGGGAATATCATATTTCCTCTCCATCCAAGAAAGATCCCTGACTGCTTCTAAGCTCAGATGGATGATCCCCACTAACAGTGTGAAGGAAAGGGAACCATTTAATTATAGGAATTTTAAAGATACTACAACCCGAATGATCACATACAATAATCTTATTTTGAGGGAATGGAATTATTCGTTGAGGTGTTGGTTCCGAAGTCCCATTATTTGGTATCCTCCTAAAGGGTATCGAGCTGACTATGAGTTGCTTGAAGGGTAGGAAAAGGTTGCCTTTGCACTCCTGGCTCAACATCGGCTCTAGGCCAATTTTTGAAGCTTTCTCTCCAGCTTACTCTTTAACTACATTGCATAGGAACCCTTGATTTTTCATGAGGACATGAAACAAGGTAAGCAGGGTAGTATGTTGAGTTATGCAATGGGTATGTATTTACTCTCAATTACATTTCCTTTTTCCTCTTTTCTTATCTCTTTCGTACCTTGATACGCAAAAATATTGATGGATTGTGATAAGGTATGAATGAACTACTCTCAATTAAGATTTAGCCATCCTAACTAACTCTTATTCCTTTTTATGTAGAAGAATGATGAAAGGAACAGATGTGGAACAGCATAAACCAACAAAGGGGAATGAGGTGCATTGGGTGTGGTTAGGCTAGAGAAAGAATCATGAGGATCAATGCTACATAAGAAGAATGTCAGCAGATAGCATTTAGTTTTGAATCCCTTAGGATCGGCACATTTATCTTTTACCTTTCGACTATAAAAGTGAAAAATTGTAGGAAGAAGGGGGATCGAACACTGTTTATTTCAAATTGTAATTTTAGTTTATAGAAGTGTGCTTTTGGAGAACATGACCATATTGTAATGAGGATTGAATTCAATGGTTAATACATAATCTACGTTGTTGTTCATTCATATTCTCTGAAGTAGCTCAACAATATTCACTGGTGGCTAGGGCCTAGCCCCTGGTGGATCAAACTACTATTCTCTGTGTTATATCTTTCTAATTCACGTGAGTTTAATTGGTTTTGTGTTTTTCCATTTTCTACCAGTTTACCCTGTTTGATATTTTCTGATTTCCTGTGAGTTTACATTGCAGTTAGTTTACTTTCCTTTATTCTGATCTCATGTACTTCACAACTTTATCATTTGATTTCATTTATGCTCACTGTAGGTTGAATTAATTATCAGTTAAGACATTGATTTTCGTTAATTATGATAAGGGCGTGGTTAGTATAGAATCAGATGCAAGAGATTGGTTAATGCTACTAAACTCTCTATTGAAATCATTTCCATTCGAATTGCTTAATTGAGATAAAGTGTGATTCTGATAGAATTAGCTGAAAGAGATTGGTTAATGCTACTGTGCTCTCGGTTGATGCTATTTTCAATTGAATTTCTTGCTTAAGATTTGATTATGATTTTAGTTAGAGATTAAGTCTTGATGCTTAGATGTAATATTTCAATTAACAGTTGTAGCTTGAGTTTTATAAATGCATTCATTTAGTCTTGTACCAAGTTTTATAGTTCATTTTAAAAATCATTACTCTCTAGATTTATAGCTTGCACATATTGTGTACACTCTTGGAATAAAATGACTTGCCCGGGTTGATAACTAATGCGAGGAAATTAGGAGTTTTAACAGACACCTATTAGCACCCAAAAATAGCAAAAAGAATGCACATGACGTTGATGGAAAAGGAAAGAAGCATGCTCAGTGGTGTTGGCTTAGGACATGAATTCGGTGTAGAGACAATGGAGATTGCATGTTACCTGGTCAATAGATCACCTTCATTAGTGTTGGAGGATAAGAATCCACAAGAGGTATGGACTGGTAAGAAACCTTCTCTTTCAAATTTGAGGGTATTTGGATGTGATGCATATGTACATGTTCCAAAGCAGAAAAGAACAATGTTGGATAGTAAATCTGGAAGGTGCATCTTTATTAGATATAAGGATGGTTTAAAAGGTTATAAGATTTGGAAACCAGAAACAAGGAAGGTTGTGTACAACTGAGATGTGGTGTTTAGAGATGTGAAAGATGTTATTAAACATGAATTCCTACCAAAGGAACCTAAGAAGATAGAGTTTGAGATAAAGGAGGAAGAATCAAAATCTGCAACAGAAGAGGAATAAGAAGATGAAGAGACAAAAACCCTAGCTATGAGAAGATCAGTTCGAGAAATAATTCCATCTGCTTTTTGTTCGAATTTTTCTTTATCTATTACTAATTATGATCCCATAATTGTGAGGGAAATAGTAGATTCGGAGGGTGAAAAACTTTGGAAAGAGGCCATGGTTGATGAAATGGCATCTTTGCACAAAAATTAGGCTTTGGATCTAGTGGAGTTGTCAGCTAGAAGGAAACCCATTGGCAGCAAATTGATGTTTAAGAAGAAGATGAATGCAAAAATAAAGGTGAAGAAATACAAAGATCTGTTGGTAGCAAAAGGTTATTTCAAGGTGTCAGGAATTGATTTTGGTGATATTTTTTCTCTTGTTGCCATGGTAGCTGCTATTATATTACTTTTATCTATTGTTGTTGCATTTCATTTTGAGGTAGAAAAGATGGATGTGAAGACAACATTTATTCATGGGGATATGGAAGAAGAGATCTACATGAAGAAACCTTAAGGATTTTCAGTGAAGGCTAAGAAAAAATTGGTATGCAAGTTAAAAAAGTCTTTATATGGGTTAAAATAATCACCAAGGATGTGTTATCAAAATTTTGATACATTTATATGGGGACTTGGTCTCACCAAAAGAAAAGCATATCACTATGAGTATTTTAAAGTAATTGGTGACTATCTTATTTATGTGGTATTGTATGTAGATGACATGTTGTTGTTTGGAAATGACAAAGAAATTATCCAGGATTTGAAGACACAATTGTCCTCCAAATTCGACATGAAATATCTTGGTCCTACAAACTATGTTTTAGGCATGGAAATTAAACAAGATCCGACAAAGATGAAGCTCTGGTTAAACCAGAGGAAGTATGTTGAGACAATACTGCAAAGGTTTAATATGCGGGATAGTAAACTAGTGAAGATTGATATTCCTATAGGTGTAAAGTTATATTGAAATCACTTTCCAATGCATCATCTTGGTAATTTTACTACAACTGTTTTCTTGAAAAGCTTCAAATATCATTTTTTTGTGAAACTAAGGAGATATATCAAGATACATGTGGTGAGTTTTTAAGTACATATTATTTATACTCTCAAATATACCACTTGTGGAGGGTAGGGTTGGTAACTAGTTCAAAAATCAGTTTTAGATAAGACATATTGGTATTTTTGTTATAAAATTTCTTAGATAAATTTTATACAATGAAATTTTTAGGGATTTGAAATAAAATACTAAAGTACCTTCAGTATAAATTTCATCATCATATTTTAAATTTTGGAGATGCAACATGTTGTATAGGTTTGTTCATGAGAAAATGTAAAACCAAACAAGTTTGGGAATGTTACTATAAGTTTCTCTTAGAACCTCAAATTTTTTTCATACTTATAGAATTGAAAAGAAGACATACCATCATATCCGATACCAAAATTTCTCACTCATAACTTATTTCTGTTTTTTCTTTCATGTTGTGTGGTGGTAAGGGTTTAATACTGTCATTGTTTAGCCACTGAGACTAGATCTCCTGACCTACTATATAGCTTACATGCTTATGTCCAAGCATTCCTTATGAAGGCTTGTGGTTCCATGACTAATATCAAAGACACTTAAAAGATTTTTGAAAAAAAATTACAATTACACATCGTCTCATCATACAGGCTAACTAAGCCTACATGTATCAAGCGTATTTGCCCTAAATATGCTAACAAAAGAGTAGGGTAATATTTGACCTTGGCTAGAGACTTAGCACTTGCTACAAAAATCTGATGAAAAAGAGAGATGCATGAATGTTAGGCTTGAACTTATCATGACATATGATACCCCACTCTAATACCATAGACAATCATTTATTGTCGACCAACTCCCATAGGCTCCCATCCATTTTACACAAAGTGATGTGATTTGAATTATTGAATTTAGGGAGCTGATTGGGATTATTTTGTTCCACGAGTGGAGGAAAATTCCAACAATAAGGTGTTTTATAAGTGCAAGAACCAATTTTTACAAAGATTGAATGAAGTCATAAGTGCAGGAAGCACAAGTGAAGGTGCCATGTTTCACAAGCTGAAGAAAAATGGTTTGGCATTTCTTCTTGTTTGATCCAAGTTGCCTTATTTCAGTAGAAACTTTTTTAATGTAAAGAAATGATACATCCAATGTATGCTTCATAATTTTTTATTTTACTAATTTCATTTTCCCTAATCATCATATGTGGTGATAAACAACTCATATAGTCAATTTTTAATCATGTTTTGTAAAAAATGTAAATAAATATGGTTTAAACATTGGATTTAAACAAACAAGGAAGTAATTGTTGAGAAGTCTATTAGTTGATTTAGAGATGACTAGAAATATACCAATTTTTTTATTCTCAATATTAAGATTGGAATTTGTAATTAAGAAAATAATTAATATGCCCACTTTCAATAGGAAAATACCTATCAACATAAAAAAAAACTTGATTTCCTATAGTATAAATTAAAGTTTATATATCCAAGAAAAATCCAATTGATTTTGGACATTAATAATATACCACACATATCAAAACTCCATTATCTCTGGGACTTTAATAATATAAAATACAAATTAAAACTCCATTATTTGAAGATAATTTGATGATATTTCTCATTTCTAATGAAAACATATTACTTTGATATTTATCAATTTATAAATTAATACATAGTTGTTAGGCCCCTATACTACTAGTGTAACCCCTTATTGTTATTAGTACAACCCCCTTATTATATTGTTGTACCCATGTAGTCCCCATATTGTTATTATTGTGCCCCATAGAATCCCACTATTGTTATTAATGTGCCCTTACATTATTATTGTTATGTCGGCTAATTATATTATGACCCCTTAGACTCCTATATATGGAAAGGAGGTCTTGTCATTTGTATCATCCAAGAATTTTTCATTTGTGTAATGTAAAGGAGGTTGCCCCCTTGAAGAGGTTGAATTATAAGGCATTGATCTATCTTTTCTATATTTTTTTTAGCTGGTTTCATAACATTTGGTATTACAGCATTGGGATTCTAGGGTTTCGCTGCTCCAAATAGCTCATTGTGGCAGTTTCACTATAACTTCTTTTTTTTGCAACGTTTCTGAAGCGAAAACAAAAACACATTTGAGAAGAATGTGTGCTGAACCTCAGATCTGAACTTTAGATATTTTCTCACTATAGTTTCAGAGATATGATCTGAGGAAGTTAGGGTTTTTGCAAGCTCCAAAATTTCAACTAAAATAGGTCATAATGGGATTTTTGCTATAACACTTTCGCTACGAAGTTTCATAAGTTAAACAAAAACCCATTTGAGAAGAATTCATGCTAAACCTCGGCTCCGAATTTCAGATCCTGTCTTGCTATAGTTTCGGAGATATAGTCTAAGGAAGTTAGGGTTTTTGTAGACCCTGAATTACATTCCAAATAGGTCACGTTGGGAAAATCGTCATAACTATCTCTATGAGCATCAGATTGAAATTGCATAAGGTGTTACAGAAAGTGGACGGACTCTAGCTTCTTGTGTATATTATTTAGATCTGGAGGTCAAAACAGTGACACATGGAACTTCGTACAAGTTCACTCTTCTGAAAAGGTATATAATCAGACCATCTTGGGAGATTGTGCATAACTCTTAGAATCCAATTTTGATCAGACTGGTGTCATTAGAAAGAGGACACAGAGGGCTACTGCAGGTCATAATTTCAAAATTGGGAGAGCCGAAATTACATATTTATAGTCATTTCAAGATCGAGCTCCTAAACTCAAGAAAAGGCGATATGAGGAAGTTTGATGGCAAGGATCCGGTAAATTGGATACTATAGATGGAGCGATATTTTGATCTACATGAGGTGAAACTATTACAAAAGGTACATATTGCATCTTCATATTCAGAACTGGATCATTTTTTATGGTATAAAGGGCCTTTTTCTCGTAAACCACTTGTTACGTGGTTAATTTTCATGAAGGAAATGATAACACATTATGAGGATACAAAGAGAAACACCTTCTTTATCCAATTGATAAATATCAAACAAAAATGTTCAATGGTAGAGCACATTTAGGACTTTCAAAAATTGAATATAATGGTAAATGATATTCCAGAGAAGCAAAGGGTTGATGTCTTCATAGGCACTTTAAAGGATAACATTCAACATGAGGTTCATCTTTGGAACCTGATTCATTGGAGAAGGCATTCAAGTGGTCAAGAAAAATTGAAAGCGAAATTATGGAAACAAGGAATCCCAACACTCATGACTATAATCATGGAAGTGTTTCTTCTTCTAGCCTTCCACAACCTATAACGTTTCCAAATAACAATTGGAAGAAAAAAAAGAAAAGGGGCTTTGTTACAATCGTGATAGAAAATGAAATAAAGGTCATAAGTGTGCTCAGAAGAAATTATTTTACATAGAGTATGAAGAGGAGGAAGAAAAGGATCAAGAAACATCGAAAGAAGAGGATATAGGCCAGGACCCAATCCTAGAGAAAGAAGAAATGAATCCGACCATATCTTATAAAGCATTGGCAAGAATTACCACTGCTCAAACTCTCAAGATAGAAGGACATATCAAGAAGAAAAAGGTTCAAGAAGTGAAAGATCACATCAAGAAAGAAGAAATGAATCTAATCATATATTGTAATGCATTGGCTAGAATCACAACTCCTCAAACTATCAAGATAGAAGGACATATCAAGAAGAATAATGTTCAAGAAGTGAATGATCACATCGAGCATCAATAAATGAATCTGACCATATCTTGTAAAGAATTGGAAGAAATTACCACTCCTAAAACTCTCAAGATAGAAGGAAATATCAAGAAGAAAAAGGTTCAAGCAGTGAAAGAAACCCTCAACAACAAGTTCTCTAACTTTTAAAGGATAACGCCACTTTGGTGAAGAATTGAATGAAACAACCGGTAGATCAAGATCGCAGTGAAAAAAGTTTTGATGTGGGTGATTGGGTATTTTTACGACTACATATCAAGCAAGATATATATGAGAAGGAAATGTTGGCAATACTACATGCACTTAAGAAATAGGGACCTTACCCAATGGGAAGACACTTCAAGGTAAAAATGGATCATGAGAGTCTTAAATAATTTTTAGAACAAATATTATCTTTAGAAGAACATAAAAAATGGGTCACAAATATGTTAGGTTATGACTTTGACATCATCGACAGAAAGGGAAAAAAAAAATTGTTGCAGATGCACTCTCAAGAAAGGATGAGGATATGGAAGCATTGTTTTGTGCTATTTCTATTATCCAACCAGATTGGATAAACGAAGCAAGGGATGAATGGAAGAAGGATAAAGAAGTGTGTCCACTCATTCAAAAGTTGCAAAATATCCCAATTCAAATAATATTGCCAGAACTTGAAGAGGAAGGAAAAATCATATTGGAACCTGGAGCAGTCACAGAAACAAGAACCCGATAGCTATGAAATCAATCAATTTCATAGTATCTCATCAAGTGGAAGAACTTACCCGCTGAAGATTCCACATGGGAGGACAATAATTTTATACAAAAGCATCAATAACTACTCAAGCATTGAGGACAACACTTTTTGAAGGAGAGGGGCATGTTAGGCCCCTATACTACTAGTGTAACCCCTTATTGTTATTAGTACCACCCCCTTATTATATTGTTGTACCCATGTAGTACCCATATTGTTATTATTGTGCCCCATAGAAGCCCACTATTGTTATTAATGTTCCCTTACATTATTATTGTTATGTCGGCTAATTATATTATGACCCCTTAGACTCCTATATATAGAAATGAGGTCTTGTCATTTGTATCATCCAAGAATTGTTCATGTGTGTAATGTAAAGGAGGTTTCCCCCTCGAAGAGGCTGAATTCTAAGGTGTTGATCTATCTTTTCTATCTTTTTGTTAGCTGGTTTCATAACAATAGCTACTCAAGCTCGAACTACAAGCATTACAAAAAAGATACACCTTAAAACAAAGGCAATGCAATTCCAAATGTAATCAATTATATATACTAGAAATTTCCCCAAAAGGTGAAAGCAGAGGCGGATAGGATTGTTGAATTGGAAATGTTTTACTTTGATTTAAAATAATAAGTGTTGCATTAGATTTAGGTTGTTTAGTGTGTTTGTGTAAAGTTGGTAATACACAATTAAAATATTAATTGAAATATTGATATGATGAAAGTTGATTGAGATATAATTTACCAATTATTTTACCAATGAAATATTTAAAACCATTGTAAAGAAATATTGATTTTCTAGAATGGGTAATTTTTACTAAGAGGAAACAACATGTACAGATTACCTTTGCCTCATTTTAGGCATTCTATGTTGCTTTATGAAGGGAGTTTAATAACTTGTTTTGCATATGTCTTATATGGTTGCATTCAAAATGTATTTTGTATTCTTATTCTCATTTGTATTCCCTATCATTGATGATTTTCTAATTTAGGAAATTATCTATAATTGTTGTAAATCAATACAATGTATTATTACTCTGCATCAAGTTGAACTAGACCCAAAGGATGAAAAATTAAAAGAATCCTACTTTTGTTGTATATTGGTTGCTTCAATAGTAGATTTTGGATGACATTATTTTCTTAAAAATATCTTTCCTTATTGGACCACAGCCAATTTCCATATATATATTCATAGTGCATAAAATTCTACATATGCAATTGTGGAGTAACTTAGAAACAATACATTACCCATTGCCATGGAGTCCAAGGCTCCCCAGACTTGTCTAGCGGGAATTTGGGTTGATGAATGGCCAAGTCACATCATGCATGGTGAAGGCGCCTTGGGTTTACAGATCGAGGTGAGTGACGAACACTCTATTGATGGCCACAACCCCATTCACATTTCTCGTGACCATGAGGTTCTTGTTGTGGAGTATGTGGGTATGCAAGAGCTGCGTTGCATGGAAGACAACGTTTTCCATAGAAGCTTGTGGATGGAGGTGTGGTAGTGGAGGAGGTCCATCATGAACCATAATGGAAGAAACAAATTATTAAGGGCATTGTCGATGAGGGTGAAGAACATGCAACATGTGGGTGACAAGATTTCATCTACCAAGATTTCCATAGACATGGCGATGATGTTGTAACCACCCACCACTCGCAAATATCTTCTTGTGTTCATCACCATCTCCTTCATGGTCACCTTCTCCTTTGCAACTGAAACACTACCGGGAAATATGACCACTGTAAAGGGAAACAATATGCTCCAGAGCCTCATCCTACAATAGAAGAATTAGCAATAAAATATCCAAGATAATGTAACACCCCTCAATGAAAAGTAATTATTTTCTTTACTTTTACTACAAGTAACTTGGAAGACTATCAACTATGTGGAAGGTATAGTGAGAAATTTTAATGTTTAAATTTATTTAAAAAAATTAATAAGTTGGTTAAGGAAGCCAAAAAAATTATGAGGAAATGTCACTAAGTGAAAGTTTCACTTACCATAAAATTAGAGACAGTTACTCCCATTCCTATAGATAAATCATCTCAGCTTTAGTGAAGGGGGAAGAGAGTCTAAAAGGGGAAAGAAAAAGAGGCCAAACCATTTGGCAGGACGCTGCCAGAGGGATACAGGAGGATTCTAGAGGGAGGCAGGACACTGCTAACATATAGACTTCCTAAGCTGGCTGGTCAATGAAACTCCATCTGAAGCCTAAGTTCTTTGGTTAAATTCCCGAGGATGTAGCTAGTTGGGACCAGGTGGTCTTGGGTGAACCTGTGAAGGTTCTTGACTTAAAAATTGTTTTGGAAGTGGAAGATGGCATGTGGGGAGAACTGGTAAAGGTACCATTCTCATGGTCATGAGGTGTGATCTTAATCCTCTGTTGATTTTCCTTGGCAGTCTGAACCTAAGAAGATAATTATTTAATTGTGTATCTCCAGAACTTGAGTTGTTTTATGTAATTGTTATGATATAGACTAGCTCTTGTGATGAATTAATGTAATGATTGTTTGTAATAATTTTTTTGACTTTATTTGCAAATAAATTCTAAGAAATTGATAGAATGAACATGTAATCATTGGTCATAAATAACGTGAAGTATTACCGAAAATATTTTATGTTAGACATATCTCTATAATTATAAGGAACATGTTAGTTCCAAATTGGATAGGCCAAAGTTTGTCACTGGAAGAGTACATGTTCCTGCATATGTATGTATCCATGTCTTTGGAAGGAAGTATTTGATTCATATTTCATCCTAGGCAGTGGATATCAATAGTCGGGAATCTTTTTGTGACCTTCTTTACAAATTGAGACCCATGACAAGTCAATGAATGTTGTCCTAAACTTTCAAATTAATTCTCTATTAATAAAATTATTAAAAGACATATTTCAACGCGAGTTTATGACAGCAATAAATGCCCAAAAATGTATATGTATTATGAAACTTCTAATGATGTTAAAAAAAAACTAAGAACCTATCTTGACACAAATTAAATATGTAACTATTTATACACTACAAGTTATACATATAACAATCAGTTACGCAGAGCCAGGCTGCCCAAACAAGTGAACCCTACCAAAACAGGAAGATATTATGTTTTACGAGGAAGATATTGTAGCTAAAATAAAGTGGTATTTCGACCTATATAAAATGAAAAAAAAAAAAATCCTTTTCCAAAACAAAAGAAAAAAAAATTGTGTTAATATAGAGTCGATTTGGAGCCCTCTGTGCGTAGAACATAGAAATTTTGTCATGAAATCTAATTCCACTTTTAAGGAATCCAATTGATAAACAATAATGTAAATAGTTCAAAGTGACAAAGACACTCGGTTGAACAACAAAACCCTAGTGAACTATAAATCTCGAATCCCTTGTGCCAGATCTCCAATACAAGAATCAGACATAACAAGAATGGAGAAACCTATTGTGAGTTGGATAAATGTTGAAATTGAAGGTAAATCCATTTGCACAATAGGAAAATTGTACACATAGAAGGAAAATTCCAGTGGTTAGGTTATCTATACATATTTTTGGTTGTTGTAAGAATGAAGCACAGTAATTGGGAAAAAAGAAGTATTAATTGCCTTAGATATTTCTTCTGCTACAAAACATCAGATAACACCCTAGAATAAGAAAGAGATCATGTCTTTAGTCAGATGCTACTACAAAAGGAGTAGTCATTGTTAACTAGCATAGTGTTTTTTTTATAAGACGACAATAAAATTTAACTGTTTAATTACATTAATTGTTCAGTGCAAAAGACTCAATTTATTTGATAATGCTAAGGAGAAACGTGTTCAGTCGGGGGGTACCCACTTTTTAGCCAAAATTAAAAGAAAAATTACAGATAAAACATATATATAAAAGGTAAGGCTGAGGTAAAAAAATATGAAGCCTATAATGAGACTACACTTACCTAATGGGACCTGAGAAGTGGTAGCTTCGCTGGACCAACTACAAAATAACTGGAATAAACCCCAACCTGCCTATGATAGTTAAGAACGAGGAGGCGATAGGGTAATTGAGTATGAGAAAATTATGCCATTTTTGTAAACTTATTGGGAACACTGAAAAATGGAAAGATAATACTTGCATCTTTGCCGAATAGCGAGAACCCTACATCACCGGAAAATGAGTTGCAAACCAGGAACTCCACAACAAAATTGTAGAATGACAGAGTGAACAACAAGAGTGTGAGATGGGTAGTTACCCAAGAAACCACTTCTCTTACCTAAACCATCAAATGAGGCATTGGAAAATCCATGGTCATCCGTAATACAAATGTCTCTCGAAGAAACATCATCAAGTCAAATCTTAGCATACATATAACCTAAGGTTGTGATCCAGTGTTTAACTTGACCTTAGTCTAGTAGGAACAAATTAAGAATGACAGATAATGTATAAACCATACATATGTTCCACTCCATCTAATATATAATACTAACCCATTAGAGCGAGAGTGGGGGTAATGAAACTATCGACTAAGGGTAAATATTTCATACTTACATGACATGTATAGTTAAATTACCCATACACTATTGCCAAACATACGACATGCTAAATGTCATGTAATTATTTTAGTAAATGTCTTTGTTTTTGCTTGGTATCTTTTTGGTGAATACATGTACATGTTATAGATAAATAAATAAAAAACACCATCAACAAGTTAGAGGGTTATCAAATAACCTGAGTAGTATATCTTTGAAGAAATGCAGTAGCATTTTCTGTAAACAAGAAAGACTCGACAATGATAATTACCAAGAGAGTAGAATGAGATGCTTAGAATCTTTCTTTACAAACCCTAGTTCATTTATGTAACTAAAGTTGAGAGTGTGGTGGAATATATATAGAGGGGGTAGATTATGTATGTCCTTGTAGACTTTAGTAGCCAAATTATTGGAAGGGATCTCATACATCAATCTGGTATAAGTAAACTATGGTATTAAGAATTATTTGAGGGGATCTCATACACCAATCTGGTATAAATAAACTATGGTATTAAGAATTGTTGGAGGGGAACTCATACACCAATCTGGTATAAATAAACCATGCTATTAAGAATTTTCATGATAAAGTGAGAGTGCATGTAATGTTTCATCAGACCTCACAAATACCTGAGCGTCGCAATCTCATGGCGAGTAGCTTCATCAATTTGTAGGCTTCTTAGTGGTTTCCTTAGCTTTAGGCAAGCCACTGATCTATAATATTCACTGAGTAAGCTCGCTTGGGTTCCTCAACTTGAAATAAATGAAGTGTTCTCCTTTGAATAATATTTTCATAGTCAGTCCTCTTAATCATGTGATGCTCTACTTCTTACTTCTCAGCGCCCCTTGAACGAATGAATCCTCTCTATTTTTCACGGACCTCTCTAGTCTCGCCTTCTCATCGTGGTTCTAATTGACTGAGGATATTTTCTGTTTTTCATTTCAATAGACAAAACCATCTCTTCCTTCATGGTTTGCTTGGACCCCTTTTCCTTGGACACCATAGCCCATCCTCCTTTTATTTTTTTTTCGCTGCTTGTAGTTTTTCCCAACAGAAACATGGACACATCCTTGTTTTTAATTGAATAAATAACATAACCAGATCCATTCAAGACGAAATTCAATTTCCCTAACTAGCATTTATAACAACTAGGTTTCTCAAGCAATCTCCTTCCCCAAGCTCTAAAATATGTCCCTTTCTCTCAACGAGTTAAATGTGACTAAATAATTATAATAAATATTTACTAATTTTACAAGAGTGAGTTTTCAAAATTAATATGTCACATTAACCATAGTACACCAAATAAAACTTTACTATTGACAAACCTTTTATCAAGTTTCAAATGAACGATTAACCATTTCATTAAGATTCAAATAAATTTTGATTAGCCATAACATCTCCCTATTTTTATTATTAATTATTATAATATATGAAAAAAATAAAAAAATGTGAGACATAAGATAATACTTTAATTATTAGAATATATGAAAAAACTAAAGAAATGTGAAACATGAGAAAAGGTTGCAGATCTTATTCAAGCATGTTGTTGTGGGAAAGGTTATTTGTAATATATTAAAATTTGATCTTTAATTCTTAACATCAAAATCAAGAAGAAAATATTCATGTCTTTTTAAACCTTGAAGTAATGTATACACTTCAATTATTGAAAAAGGAGCCCCGCGTTAGTGACTAATAAGCCCATACCAAAGGAAAAACCACTACACCACCAATTACTTATTTCAACATTTTGGCATTTCCTCATCCCTGCTCTTGCCACTCGAAACCCCACACACACAAAAAAAACATTTCTTTATTTCCACACTCCTAGATAAGGTATTAAGTTTTTACCAATTATTAAAAAATTAATTTAAAATTATTTAATCTTTTTAAGCGAAATAGTTTATTTCCATTTTTATTCTAAAAAATAAAAATAATTAATTATAACTATAAAATTTTTATATTTAATATTAATAAAAATTAATTAATTAATATTATGAAAAAATTTAATAGTTATAATTGTCATTAATTATCATCATTTTTTATATTTTTATTCAAATCTATATTTAAATTCAAGTTAAGTTGTTTGCTTCATAGCCTTGCAAGGGTAGGCGAGTTGGTAATCACACTACGGTGAAGTTCCTTAGAAAGGTGGGCTCCATATTGAAGGTCACGAGTTCAATTCCCTCAGACTAACCCAGTGCTTGGAGAGGGGTGAGTGCAGTTCCCAGTGGTTATAGAGGTAGCGGTTAGAATTGACCCCGTGTAACGCAAGTCACGAGGCTGCCCCTATTGCCAATTTCACTGTATACAAAAAAACCACAAAGCTTACTTAACAATCCAATATTTAACATGGTTACTTCATCCATAATCAAAAACCACGAAGCTTCATAACTAAAACTTTCTGTACCAACTTGTTTTATCATTGTTTTATCATTCAAAAATGGAAATACATATATATATATATATCTCAAAATACAACCATTAAAAAAAAATCCACTTCTATTGTCCACTCGGGCCTCCGTCTCTTACATAGACAGATGGAATTCATTATGACTTATTAGATAATTATTTGTGGACGTTGGTGTACACTGGTGTTCATTATTAGAACCATTTGTGGTTAGCAAACTTTCTCTGCCGGAGGACGTGCATTCAACGAACCAACGAATTTCATATAAGAGCAAGACATTGTGGCACATAGATGATGTCAGGTATAAATGTGGTCATATGATGCATACATGTTATGTGTAGAGGTATGTCATGTTATGTGTAGAGGTATGTGTAGAGGTAAAAAGTCGACAAAATTTTGAGGTGAACTGATTCAAAAGAAAGGTATATTAGTCTAATTAGTGATATGTTATAGTAGATGGTAATTACTAGCATTTGCACCAGATGTTGCAAAGGAAACGCCGTAAGGCATAAAATGCGGAAATTCATTATCCATGCAGTGTGTGCGTTATGTCAATGACCTAAATATCAACATATCTATTCACTTTTTCTAAATGTTGTAAACAACCAGAATTATAGAAATATTCTTAAATGTGTACCAATATTTATAGGCACACTCCCTATACCTTAAGATTTTTGGCTGCAGCTTCAGCATTGGAAGTCTTGAGATTTACCAAAGCTTCAATTCTTGCTTCTTCTGGCTGATGTTTGAAATTTACAGAAAACTTGAATGCTCACAAATTTTGCAGTGAGAATTATAGATAACAAATGCTATCAATCTATTAATTTAGAAAAAGCTTTGTCAGAGATAAAGGTCTTATCGTAAATAAACATGTTTATGAATACATAGCATTGTAGGCTAGAGCTCATTTCAACTTTAAAAACTGGAAATTGAAACTAGAAAAAGAAAAAGGAGAAAACATAAAAGAAATTTCACAGAATTGCAATACAATCTTTTAAATGAATTAACACTTAGATAATGATATGTTCTTTAAGAAACAAATAGGTAAGTTCAATGTATCAAAACAAACCCAAATTGCAAACAAACAAAATAACAATCGAAATTTTCAAAAACGATCATAATGATTTTAGTCTAACTCTAAACTCCAACTGAGCTCCTATTAAACTAATTGTAAATTCTTGTAATCTATTAGCCCAACAAAGACTAACAATAACTTGGTATCTGACCAAATCAGTGAAGCCCAACAAAGACTAACAATAACTTGGTATCTGACCAAATCAGTGAACCCAAACCAGAACTGAGCACCTAATATGTAAGGAAATAGTTAGACCATCATAAGCACAAACATAATAAAGTCCTAATATAATAGCTTGCTGCTAAGTTGTAATAACTGTAGATAACAGAGCATCTAGATAAAATATGGTTCATACCAATCAAAAATTTATGATAGAAAGCTCCTCTATAATGAGGAAATAAAAATGTTTTTGATTAATATAGAGCAATTTAAATAAAAATTATTGAAAAGCCCACAAGTATTGGAAAACTCCAGATCATTATAAACCTATAGAAGTATGTTAGGGTTAGATTAGTGTTAGGTAATGCCCATGATTTCTGGACTCTTTTCTTTTGTCTTGTTTTCATGTTTTGTTGCAGATAGATATGTGTTAGAGGCATTATAGTATATTCACATTCTCTCAGATGTTTGTTAATGCTTTTGGTTCATTTATCTCAGCTTCAAATGAAAATGGTACATAACTCATAATACATAATATATATGAATTGGATGATGATGCACAGAAGTTATATAAATAAACTGTAAATTTCATTCAAAGTCTCGTTGCTTTGTACAATAAGATAAAACTCATTTTCTTATCATTTCTCTTCGGGTTTGAAACTTATTGGAAGAAAACTGAGTTACATTATTGTCCACATATAATCTCTTATTGCCATTCTAGCGACCAGAGTGCTAGAGAAACTATCCACTCTGAACCAGCCACATACTCAAGTAAGACTTCTACAAACCCTGCGACTTCAGATCCTTCTCTGAATCATCCACTCTGGGCATGTGATCTTCCAGGGCATATAAGGCCACACCAGTGTTGTAGACCCGTTATCTCTAGACCTGAAAGATCCAATCAATAGCATAATCCAGAATAGACAATATCTCACACTGCACTCACATATCTCTGCAGTGGTTGTTGTAGATTTTAAAGAAAGATATTGAAGTGATATTGAGTCCACATGTGTAGATCCAACCTTCCTCTTATCAAATTTGTAATTGAAACGACCAGACTGTGATAAAATTAAAAAACCTGTTACCGTTTCACCCAATTCAAGTTCTACTGAAAGCAAGACTCGACAAGCACGCAAGGCAGCCAAGCAACCTTAAAATCAACCACTGCATCATAAATTAGTTCTCCTGTCAAGTTTTGAATACACCCACATAGAACAAATTTGTGGTGAAAACTGCGAAAGTGCTTGTGCACGTGATTCCTACATCTAGAGATAAACTAGCAATTGCCCCAAAAGGTGCAAAGAGAGGCCGATAGAAATGTTACATTGAAAGAATTGTATTTTGGGTCAAAATAATAAATATTATAATAATTTAATCATTCAAACTAAACCTAGTCAATAAATTGCCCAAAATAAAATAAATCATTAATCAAATTATACAAATTATTATTCTTCGTTTCTCTCAATTATTTATATAATAAGATCCAATCAATCATTCAAAATTTTGTAATAATAACAATCCATATGGTTCACATGTGACTGTTGAGAAAATTTGAGCCACTAAATTACAATTTAAGTCCAACATAACCTAGAAATTCAATATAATCCAAACATATTGAATCCAAATATCATCTATATAGCAGTTCCATGGCAGTTAAACGCACTTTGTAGCATAGGTGTTTTTCTATATAGCAGGTCAAGGGAGTCTAAGAAACACCTTGAAATGTATACACTAATTAGAATGCACAATGTATAATGGTAGTTCAATGCTATCATTTGTTAAAGTCTTGAATGAGTAAACATTGATCAACTGTTACGACCCTTTAGCCAATGTAAAGGATCATTTGTGGAAGTAAATGGTACGTGGATTGATTGTGAGATTAGTATATATAGGAGACACTCTTCTGTATATTAGAATTTGCAGGCGCCAGTAAAATTAAGATTAGTGTGTTTTCTCTTTACAGATTTTACAGTGTAAGTCATTAGTAGAAGAGAATTCTGGAATATTTGCGTTTTTACCAACTGAGTTGATGTTTCACACTACCAATCAAGGGCCCACTTACAAATACAGTGGAGAAAACTGTGTTGGCTAAAATGAAAGAAAACCTAAACCAACACCAAAGATAAAAAGTCAAGCTAAACAAGCTTAAAGGAAGGAAGAAAATGATAAACAAGAAGCTAAAAAAATTTAACACCTAAGCAACAAGAAACAATTAAAAGTTAGAGCAGCGCTAGGGGATTGCTCAATCAATTGAACCAAAAATCTGTTTTCCCGTGTAATTTCTTGTGTGCCTGTCTCTTCATGTTTTTCTGTTGTACTTCTCTGTATAATTGTTTTATGTTGCATAATAAATAAGAGAAAATATCAACCTGAGTATAAAATCATAACAAACAATTATTGAGTTAAGAGAACTACAAAAAATTCAATAGGTAAGCTGTCCTGTGGCAAATTGAATTGATTTAAGTGAAGGTCCTCTTCTCAGCATGTAACATAATATCTGTTGGGGAGATCTAGAAAAGAAAGGTGGGACACGATCATTTGGGTCGGTGTATTCTTTGCGAGTCCTCAGACCTTTGAAGAGCCCAGATAATAAATAATCACCAAGTTGAGATACGCAAGTAGCCCTTTCATACTTCAACAGCAGACTGGCTATTCTTCTATGTGCAGATAGAAAAGTCACGCAGAGATTTCTGGGAAATTGACATGTCAAAGTAAGCAAATACAAAAGGTGGAAGCAAACTGTATGATACTCTATGAGCTGGCTCTAGGCCTAGCCAGAAGCTCACACTTAAATGAAGACACTACACATTCTAGGGTCATCCCTCAAAAGGCATCCATTGGCTTGTTTTGCATTGTAGTGAAAAATGAGGGAACTGTTCAACAAACTTCTTGTGACACGGAGATCAGAAATACAGCTCTGGAATTCAATATTCCGGCAGCCATCAAGCAAGAAACCCTTGGCAGACATGATTTCATTTAGGTTCAGGTTTTTATTATTTATTGCAAAGTAGTTTTTTTACCAGTTCAGTATGCTAGACATTGTACCTGTTGGCTTTACATCTATACCTCCAGAAAGTTAAGAATAGACAGCGAATTTTAAATTTTGAATCTTTTTGAAAGACAATTGGCATACCATTATTTTTGTTTTGTTATCTTACTGTATGGCTTGGCCACAACCATTTTTTAATAGAAATGATATCCTTTCCTGTTAAAATCAACTGTTACGGCCCTTTAGCCAATGTAAAGGATCATTTGTGGAAGTAAATGGTACATGGGTTGATTGTGAGATTAGCATATATAGGAGACACTCTCCTATTTATTAGAATTTGCAGGCGCCAGTAAAATTAGGATTAGTGTGTTTTCTCTTTACAGATTTTACAGTGCAAGTCATTAGTAGAAGAGAATTCTGGAATATTTGCGTTTTTACCAACTGAGTTGACGTTTCACACCACCAATCAAGGGCCCACTTACAAATACAGTGGAGAAAACTATGTTGGCTAAAATGAAAGAAAACCCAAACCAACACCAAAGATAAAAAGTCAAGCTAAACAAGATGAAAGGAAGGAAGAAAATGAGAAACAAGAAGCTAAAAAAATTTAACACCTAAACAACAAGAAACAATTAAAAGTTAGAGCAGTGCTAGGGGATTGCTCAATCAGTTGAACCAAAAATCTGAACACCTAAAAAGAGCCCCAAGGGTCAGCTCAATCATTTGAACCACCTGCCCAAGTATTGTTGTAGATAGGATAAGCCATAAGTCATATGGTCAAATACAGTAGGGTCCCTCAGGGTTACCAGCTATGATGGCTGGCAGTTGAGCTGCCCTCTATTTTGATATTCTAGGGAAGGGGGGGCAATCATGAGAAGTTTTCCATAGAAAACAAATATAGAAGCTAAAGGAATAAAGGCTAAACTTAAAAAACAAATTAAGTAAAAATATAAACTAAAACTAAGAAACCAAACTCTGAGGAAGAAACCAAACTCTGAGGTGGCAGGTGTAGTAGGGATCCTCCTTGATCCCAAAGGAAATCAAGAACTAAGTTTAAGAAAGGGGTTTAGGAGAATCCACCAAACATCAGGCAGAGGCGTGCCATTGTTTCAAGGGTTGAAAATTCCCAAGCCGAGAGAAATAAATTGACTTAAAGTACTTGGGGAATCTACAGTTATAGTTCAGCATATTCAAAACCAACCAAGCCCTTGAGATACGTGTCTAGGTAGACTCGTTCGTAGTGCTCAAGTGCCAGCAAGGAGCTTCAAAAAAACAGAATTCTACCAGGTTTAGACCTTCAGGAAAATGAAGTAACTTTGATGGACAATGGAAAGTTATGCATAAATGGGCGGGGGCTCGAACTATTTCACGTCTTCCTTTAACATTGAAAATACACAATATATCATAAGAATGAAAGAAACACGCATATTCAAGAGAAGTTGAGGAGAATCATTATGGTGAAAGAATGGGCACTAAATCCCTCCCAATATCTGGTAACCTGTCATTTACTCTGATGCATGGTGAAGTATATCAATTCCGAGTGATGGATTGGAAGGCTGAGGGTGGGATTCTCAATCTCTGGAGAAGTTGATCACTAGTCAATGATCAACTGGACCTTGTATCCATGTGTTCTTTGTGGCATGGTTTTGGGTTTCTATGGTATTTGGTTCCTTCGTCTGTGGTAGGACATGGTTGCCTTTAAGTATCATTTGCTCTTTGTTTTCAGATTTTGCATTCCAAGTTGGATTGGGTAATGTTGGAGAATGTATAATATTATTTTATTGATGTTACTTTTGAATAATTAATATTATTATTGACCAGCATGTTCTTCATGCTTTGTATTGGTCAAAAGAAAAATATAGAAGGGCATGTTTATCGTGACCCTTTCAAAGGAAGAAAATTGAATTTTGTTAAGTGTCATTTACCCTACCAAGTTGCCAAGTCGGCCCTCCTAACCCTCATGTCGGCTCAGCTTAAGTGGAACCCTTTCGCAAGGCTTGGAGACTATACATATTGCCCTCTCGCATTCCTCATTTGATACATCTCACACACATATTTCTGATCTCAGAGGCCGAAAAAAGAAGTAAAACATATCTCTGATCTGCCCTTGCTCAAGGAGACTTGGAAGGTCTAGAAGACAAAGCATGAGGCATAATTCTCTGGGTTTTGTGGCTCGTTCCTATGGAAGTAAGTGTGAAGTCTGAGGCATATTACTCTGTGAAATAATGAGAAGTGGAACCATGTGAAGTTGGAGGCTTTTATTTTGAAATATAGTGCTAAGCTTTGTGGCATAATCTGAGGCTGAGGCAGAAGGCAAAATTCGGCTTTTGGAGAACTGAAGCAGACCTCTTTTGTGGACAGATTTGGAAGCATTTTGTCTTGGTATGCTCGAGGGTTAACTTGGCACTTGGAGGTTAGTTATCTTAGCTACATTACTGGTTGGTTTGTATATGACTTGATGTCTGGTTGACTTGATTCCATAATGAATGGATTGCTGGGTTTCTCCCCTTGGAGTGGGGATTTCCCGTGTAACTTCTTGTGTGGCTGTCTCTTCATGTTTTTCTGTTGTACTTCTCTGTATAATTTTTTTATGTTGAATAATAAATAAAAGAAAATATCAACCTGAGTGTAAAATCATAACAAACAATTATTGAGTTAAGAGAACTACCAAAATTCAACAGGTAAGCTGTCCTGTGGAAAATTGAATTGATTTAAGTGAAGGTTCTCTTCTCAGCAGGTGGCACAATATCTACTAGGGAGATCTAGAAAAGAAAGGTAGGTGGGACACGATCATTTGGGTCGGTGTATTCTTTGTGAGTCCTCAGACCTGTGAAGAGCCCAGATAATAAATGATCGCCAAGTTGAGATACGCAAGTAGCCCTTTCATACTTCAACAGTAGACTGGCTATTCTACTATGTGCAGATAGAAATACTTGCCCTTTCATACTTCAACAGCAGACTGGCTATTCTTCTATGTGCAGATAGAAAAGTCACCCAGAGATTTCTGGGAAATTGACATGTCAAAGTAAGCAAATACAGAAGGTGGAAGCAAACTGTATGACACTCTATGAGCTGGCTCTAGGCCTAGCGAGAAGCTCACACTTAAATGAAGACACTTCATATTCTAGGGTCATCCCTCAAAAGGCATCCATTGGCTTGGTTTGTATTGTAGTGAAAGATGAGGGAACTGTTCAGCAAACTTCTCAGTGACATGGAGATCAGAAATACAGCTCTGGAATTCAATCTTCTGGTAGCCATCAAGCAAGAAGCCCTTGGCAGACATGATTTCATTTAAGTTCAAGTTTTTATTATTTATATGAAACGACATGAAGCTTCTATATATGTGTCAAACACCTCTATATACGAGTGGAAGTGCATGAGTGTTTTTTTACATATCCATGAGAAACTACTTATATGTGCATACACATATATGGGAGTGATTTTTACATGTGCGGAGGAAACAATTTATATGTGATTCATTATATATCATGTATGGAAACACTGTACATATACCCTTCTATATATGTGGAGATAAATCCTACTTAAATACACATACACTTGCAAGTTACAATAAAGAGTGGAGCAAACTCATAAACTAAACTACTCTTTACATCAATCACAGATGTGGTTGCTTCAAAGTATGTGCCGCCTCATCCACGGGTGGAACTATATTCTTCCAAAACCAATGCTTTCTCCATTGAAAAATCATTTCTTCAATGGGTACACCCTTAGTTACACCCTTAGTTTCTGGCAAGAAGAGGTATACAAAGATACAACCTAAATTAGTCTTTACATCAATCACAGATCTGGTTCCTTCAAAGTCTGTGCCCCCTCATCCACGGGTGGAACTATATTCTTCCAAAACCAATGTTTTCTCCATTGAAAAATCATTTCTTCAATGGGTACACCCTTAGTTTCTGGCAAGAAGAGGTATACAAAGACAGTCATGATACAGATCCAGCCTGCAAAGAATAGGAAAATCCCATACTTGAAAGTACATAAAAGAGATAGGAAGGCCTGTGCAATTGCAAATGTGAAAAGAAAGTTCACAGAGACAGTTATGGCCTGTCCAGCAGAACGGGTTTCTAGTGGGAAAATTTCACTTGGCACAGTCCATCCAAGAGAACCCCATGACCACCCAAATCCAGCCACAAATAAACAGATAACTGTTACCACCAATGCCGAGAAGCCTTTGGATAGTTGTTTGTTTCCTCCGTACTTTACACTCAAGATTATGCCAACAGCAATCTGTCAAAAGATAGGACAATATTGTTACTGACGGGTCCAACAGGAAGCAACCCAAAAAGAAAGGCCAAAAAAACTTTCCATAAGCTACTACTAAACTTTTCTTAAACAGACAATAGTAATTCGAGGGCTTTTCTTCCCAGTGCAACCAGTTGTTGGGATTAAATAAGGGGTTTGGAATTTGGAACTTTGAAAACAGGTTCGCATGTCCCTGTTACACATGGCATGGCATATGAACTTGGAGTCACTACAAAATCCCTCTTTACAAGCTACTTAATGGATGTGGTCACAACTACTAATTTAATTAGAGAGATTTTACAACCAATTTCCCCCTAACACTTACAGCAATTCCTATCCTTTTAAGAAGTCATACAGGCTTCCATGCCGAATAAAAGAAACCAGGAATACAATTGAAGCATATTTATTCTAGCTTTCCTCTCACTTACTCGGCTCATTTAGGCAAAACTCAGGATTCCGATTCAACTCTGCAAATGTAAGTGGAACAGGCCACAAAAGCACTCAAGCACAGATAGCAACAATGGTTTCAACCAACCCCTAAAAGAGAAAGCATAATATCGGGAGCTTTGTTTCCCTGGTGTAAAAGTAAGGGACTGATGCATTTCCCACAGTTCAAGCCTTATTTTGAACTAATATTCGATTAAAAATCATCAAGTGCATTTGGCTCCTAGAGTTGAAACACAGGAATCCTCCAAAAATATAGTTTTCCTTCATGGGGCATCCCTAGCTATGGTGAAAACATGGGTGTCTATTATCTAATAACCCTGGGTTTCACCATATGAAAAGCCACATACATCGAGGATGTATGCTGACATGCTTGAAAACAAGATGCAACAAAATTAAAAAAGGTCTGCCGTGTGTCAGCGTTGCTCTTACCTGACATGATATCATCAGAATACCACCACCAAAAAACAAGGTTCTACGGCCCAACTTGTCAACAGTTGCAATTGATACCAGGGTGGAAAGTAGAAAATTTCCTCCATCTAAATGACAGAACTATCAGTCCAGTTTTGTATATTTTATCGATGCCAACAAAAAGGTTTTATTTACCTTAGAAAAATAATTAGACAAATTCAAACAAAATAAATTTCTGTGTTTTATTTACCTTAAAAAAACAGTAGACAAAATCAAACAAAATAAATTTATGGGATGTCATGATTGAGGTAGCCAATCAAAAATAAAGAAAAAGCAACCAGATACAAAGTACTGCAGTCTCGTTTTGGAAGTCCAAAAGAAATTAGTTTATATTTGAGTTATGCTTTGAAACATAATAATTTTCATACGTAACTCAGTTTTGGATAAAGGCACAATAACTTTCTTACTGCATTTACATTTCCAGTGTTCTTTCTGCAGCCTTTCATTAAAGCAGCTGGATAGCAATAGAGATATTTACAACGTTGTAAGAATAATTTCCAGACATACTATTGTTAATCACAAATCTAGTCCAGAATATTTTTCTAGCATCTAAATCTCAGAAGTAATAAAACAATTCTGTTTTGTAAATTTCCTTCAATGTCCATAAAATAAAGTTTATAACCGGAATGCCATGATTGAGGTAGCCAATCAAATACAAACGAAGTACTATTGGAAAAGCAACCAAATACTACTCTGACAAAAATGAATACAGAATACTGCATTTACATTTCCAGTGTTCTTTCTGCAGCCTTTCATTAAAGCAGCTGGATAGCAATAGAGATATTTACAACGTTGTAAGTCTGATAAGTAAAAGAAAATATGTATAAAAATCCAATGAAATTTAGCTTATACTTTAGCTCTGCTTTGAAGCATGTTATATACATAATTCAATTTTTGGATAAAGCCAAGCTATCCTTTGAAACATAGTAACTTTGATACACATTCTTCTTTTAAAAGGGCTGGATACCAACAGAGATATCCACAAATGTTGTAAGCCTGATAAATAATATCAAATATATAAAAAAATCTAAGAAAAAATAGCTTATAAATTATAATTTAATTATGCTTGGAAGCACAGTAACTTTGATACACATAACTTAGTTTTGGATGAAGGCCAGTTATGCTTTGAAGTGGATGGATACCAACAGAGATGTCCACAAACGTTGTAACCTGATAAATGATACCATATAAATGTGAAAAAATCGAAGAAAAAATAGCTTATGGTTTAGTTCCTTTGAAGCATAGTAGCTTTGATACACAACATTTAGTTCTGGATAAAGAACAGTTATGCTTTGAAGCACAGTAACTTTGACACAATTTAGTTTTGGATAAATGTCAGTTATGCTTTGAAACATAGTAACTTTGATGCACATAATTCACTTTTGGATAGATCTGAAATAATGAACTCGGATATTTGTCTAGAAAATAAATGTTAATCAGCCATATGCTCCTCACAAGGCTAGTCCAGAAATTTTTGGTCCATGAACAAACAACAGTTACAGTTCTGTAAATTTTCCTCAATGTTGATAGAGTAGTATAATCAAACAAAATACATTTGTGGGATGCCGTGATTGGGATCGGCAACAAAAAATACAAATGGAATACTAAGGGAAGAACAACCAAATACTACTCTGCCACAGAGGGCCACAGGATACTGCATTTACATTTACAGCTTTCTTTCTGCAATCTCCCTTGAAGGCGGCGGAATGAATTTATATGTGGAGATAAATCCTACTTAAATACACATACACTTGCAAGTTACAATAAAGAGTGGAGCAAACTCATAAACTAAATTACTCTTTACATCAATCACAGAACCTAAATTAGTCTTTACATCAATCACAGATGTGGTTGCTTCAAAGTCTGTACCGCCTCATCCACGGGTGGAACTATATTCTTCCAAAACCAATGCTTTCTCCATTGAAAAATCATTTCTTCGATGGGTACACCCTTAGTTTCTGGCAAGAATAGGTATACAAAGATACAACCTAAATTAGTCTTTACATCAATCACAGATCTGGTTCCTTCAAAGTCTGTGCCCCCTCATCCACGAGTGGAACTATATTCTTCCAAAACCAATGTTTTCTCCATTGAAAAATCATTTCTTCAATGGGTACACCCTTAGTTTCTAGCAAGAAGAGGTATACAAAGACAGTCATGATACAGATCCAGCCTGCAAAGAATAGGAAAATCCCATACTTGAAAGTACATAAAAGAGATAGGAAGGCCTCTGCAATTGCAAATGTGAAAAGAAAGTTCACAGAGACAGTTATGGCCTATCCAGCAGAACGGGTTTCTAGTGGGAAAATTTCACTTGGCACAGTCCATCCAAGAGAACCCCATGACCACCCAAATCCAGCCACAAATAAACAGATAACTGTTACCACCAATGCTGAGAAGCCTTTGGATAGTTGTTTGTTTCCTCCGAACTTTACACTCAAGATTATGCCAACAGCAACCTGTCAAAAGATAGGACAATATTGTTACTGACGGGCCCAACAGGAACTCTTTACAAGCTACTTAATGGATGTGGTCACAACTACTAATTTAATTAGAGAGATTTTACAACCAATTTCCCCCTAACACTTACAGCAATTCCTATCCTTTTAAGAAGTCATACAGGCTTCCATGCCGAATAAAAGAAACCAGGAATACAATTGAAGCATATTTATTCTAGATTTCCTCTCACTTACTCGGCTCATATAGGGAAAACTCAGGATTCCGATTCAACTCTGCAAATGTAAGTGGAACAGGCCACAAAAGCACTCAAGCACAGATAGCAACAATGGTTTCAACCAACCCCTAAAAGAGAAAGCATAATATTGGGAGCTTTGTTTCCCTGGTGTAAAAGTAAGGGACTGATGCACTTCCCACAGTTCAAGCCTTATTTTGAACTAATATTCGATTAAAAATCATCAAGTGCATTTGGCTGCTAGAGTTGAAACATAGGAATCCTCCAAAAATATAGTTTTCCTTCATGGGGGCATCCCTAGCTATGGTGAAAACATGGGTGTCTATTATCTAATAACCCTGGGTTTCACCATCTGAAAAGCCACATACATCGAGGATGTATGCTGACATGCTTGAAAACAAGATGCAACAAAATTAAAAAAGGTCTGCCGTGTGTCAGCTTTGCTCTTACCTGACATGATATCATCAGAATACCACCACCAAAAAACAAGGTTCTGCGGCCCAACCTGTCAAGAGTTGCAATTGATACCAGGGTGGAAAGTACAAGAACAGCTCCGGTTAAAACAGACGAATACAGGGAAGCATTTGAACCAAAGCCCAAACTGCCGAAAAGAACAGGGGCATAGAACAATATGGAATTGATTCCAGTCAAGATCTGAAACATGGGCAGCTGTGGCCGATTCCTCCTCTCCAAAATATTCCTGAATGGATGTTCGATGGCGTTAGCCAATGCACTTGCATCCGGCATATCCTCATACTCTGCATCTGCATGCTTGCTGCCCGTGGTCTTCTCCAGGATAGCGCGCCCTCTCTCTAGATGCCCGCATTCTATCAGACTGTTGGGAGTCTCGGGAAGGAGGATCCCTCCAATTGTCATGAAAAGTGCAGGAACTGCAGCCAAACCCAGAGAAAGGCGCACTGAGCATCTGCACACCCAGGAGTCTACACGAACGCTTCTCTGCACGCTTCTCTGCAGGTCCCCGCCCTCCTCTGGAGTGACTCCACCTGCGCCCTCCTCTACATCAAAAGTTGATATCCACGCGTCATGACGGGTTCGATAACGGTTTTTTTAATGTTTAAAAATATTTCTTATTAAATTGGACGGCTGATTTTACTTCAATCTTCTAACAAAAGATCCGACGACTATGGTTACGACAGAAAGGCATCTGGGAAAGTTCATCTCATAGGGAAACGCCTTACGGCGTAATTATGATGATCGTTAATGAATCTATGATAATTATGAATACCATGTGAAAGAGGTAAAGAAAACAATGATGAGATTGTATAGTATGTTTTTTAGATAGTTTTAGGATTTTATTTGATTTAATATCAATTTTATTTTTGAAATTTAAATTGTTTTATAAAATATGAACTGGAAAATATAATATTACAAAAATTATTATTCAAAATTAGATGTCACAAAAACTATTATGGAATGAAAATTAAAATTCATATCAATTAATTAATTTATATTAACATTGGTGTATTATCACAATTATATTTCAATTTTTTTTTGGACAAATACATAGAGAAGCTTTAATATGATAAAGGTCATCACTCTTAAAGTTTTACAAAAATGTTTGGAAGAGACTTAATATACATTTATATGATTCGGGTGATAAGTTCATATTAACATTAATTCTAGTTTACATATCATATAGATTTTTATTTTTCTTTCAATTGTTTTTTTTTCATTTTCTTTTTAATTGTTGTTTTATTGTTTTTCCCACTAAACCATTTAGTAAGTTAATTACTAATATAGTGTTTTTCAATTTATATATAAAGAATACAAAATAAATAAGCTAATTATTAATTTATAAAATAGTTCTTAGTATATGTCTATCACAAATAATTCTAGTGCTTTTCAATTTTTATGAAAAGCATAAAAAATAACCACTTTAAATTTAACTTAATTTTGGATCTACAAGGGCTGAGAAAAATCAAATCTTTTTCATTATAAAGGAAGTTTGCATCTTAAAATATTTGATATATCTGAGCATTTGGTAAATCTAGAATTAAGATAGATGTTTGATTATTTAATTATTAATTATAATTATAATTAAGATAGATGTTTACTTAATAGTGATTTAATCCCTATAATTTCTCTTGAAATTAAAAGGATTCTTCATCTTAGTGAGCAAATAAAGATAGGAGATTGGTATCTATACCAAACTATATACATATTACAATGTATTGTTGTGAGCTTCCTCCATAAAGGTTATGAAAGTGTGTACCTATCATAATTTTTGCATTGGAATACATCAGGAAGATGATAAATATGGATGAGATGCACTTTGTGTCAGCTAAGAGAAAGTCCCAATTTAAAATCAAAACTCAAGTTGGACCTTTCATCTGTAATTCTTGAAAAACAACAAAGAAGGAAGATATTCTCTTAAAGGAAATGAAATATAAACTTAGTTTTTCCTAGTCTTATGACCCCTTAGGGATCACTTCCAAGATAAGGGTATAACAAAATACTACTCCTTATGCTCATACTCCTAGACCAAAGATTGAACAGTATATGGATCAGGAGGAGGGGCAAGAGAACACATTGTAGAAAGTAGAAACGAAGATTTTTACTCCTATGACATCTCAGAATCTAGTTCCCCAAAAAAAACACGCAAAGAGAGTAAGGGAAACCAATTCCCCTTTAGTTACAGAAATCGAGCAAACCATTTTTGTGATGTACAAGAAGAAGAAAATTAATCCTCTTGAGGACTCTTTTCAAGAAGAAATCACATAGACTACACTATTCTGGATAGGCCCTCATGCTACTACCTTTCCTCGAATTGAGGAAATTTTTACAAGGTCACCAACATCTTGAGCTTCTAAAGAGCTATTGGAAACATCCCAAAAATTAGAATTAGCCCACGGTCAGACTGAACCAACCATTTTTTCTAGGTACGAGGAAATAAAAAGGAAAAATGAAGCATTGAAGGCTACCACTTATACATAATTCTAGAAACAAACTTTAGCTTCCCAGCAAATATTATTTTCTGCCTTTGACATTGAAAAGGGTTGATGCAAATGGCATTCCTTGAACCTAAAATCCCATTTCACAAAGTTGTTGAAGACTAATAGAAATCAATATTTTCCTTTGACTCAAAGGAGATTCATCCTATTGACCAGATTGATTTTCATAAACAAGTTGGGAAAATTAATTCAACTTTAACCAGTTCAACCATGGAAAAATCTAAGTTGCAGGTTTCATTGAGTAATATTAAGTCCCAACTCAAGATGGAAAATATTTATTCTATAGCAAGGGATACTAAGATAAAATCTTTGGAGGATCTAGTAATTAAATTGGGATATGATCATACCAATGTTAAAGTTGTTGAGGAAATGATTAACAGGAAAAATGCTGGCATTCAGGCACTGGGAAAACAATTAAAACTCCTTACTACTAAAGATCCTTAGACTAACGACATTGGTGAACTAGAGAAGGAAAAAGAGAACATGTTCACAATTATAATTGAACAAAATACATAGATACAAAATTTGGAGACATAATTAGAAGCTTTGTTAAAGGATAAAGAACAATAGTCAACTCAAACAACAATTATTAATTTAGGAGCAATTCCAATTACAGGTATTTCAACCACAGGGGCTTCCACTTCAGCAATTACAATAGCAGAAGAGATACACTCCATTGAACCTGTAACTGATCTAGCCAGGGCCATGAGAGATCTATCATTGAGGGGATAGGAAATTAATAAAATGAATGAACAACTTCACAACTCCAAGAACAGAAAATTAAGATTGACAATGTATATGTGGCAGAAATCCAAAAGAGTCACAGGTTGACTCAAAGAATAAACACTTTCGAAAATGAATCAACGATCCATAAATGAATCCATGACATATGTGTGCCCATCAATTGAAATTCTATTTGAAACGGAAGCATTCCTAGAAAAACCAAAGGAATTAATAGCAAAAGTTAAGAAAGAATTAGGTAACAAACCAGGAGATGCAACATCATTAGTGAGGATTTTGAATTCAAAAACAAAAGAAGAGATTGAAGAATATGACATATATGACGAAACTAAAACAATTCTAGAGGTTAGAAAGATTCATATCAAAAGGATTTTAATGTTGCAACTTGAAAACAAATGCCACAATTTAGAAGTGAGCCTCCAAAATATTCATAGAAAATTTAATGTGATGCATCGAAAGGGACTTCTAGGTTTAGGGGGAATTGGAGATAAGCTGATTACGCTTGAATAATACCAAAAAAGTTTGTATTCAATAGCCACACACAAAGCAAAATTTTCCAAGATCAAAGGGACTATTACAAAGAAGGATTTCATTGAGGGTTTGACTTTTGACTTGTTGATTCAGTATGAAATAAAAAAATTGTTTGCAGTCAAACCAAATTTTTAGAAGTACACTGAAATCGATGAGAATTACAAAAAGGTAATTGAATCCACCATTCGAGATGAGGAAAGATGGGAGAAAATATGCCTACTCATTGATTTCATTAGCAAACAGGTTTTACAACAGTAATTTTGAAGGTTACAACAACAACAGGTAGGTTTAGAGGATGAGGTCAACAAATAATCAGAAAAACAAAAACCAAACAATAGATTTTTAGGCCAACTCATCAATAGCAGCCTCGAGTTCAGTGCCAGAAAACTTAAGCAATTTTATTTTCCTATTTTTTCCTCTATATTTAGAAATATTTGTGTTTTCAAAACAAATATTATTTTGTAAATGTATTTAATTTGGAATTCGATCTCAGATGTAATATTTTTCTATAAGTACTTAGAAATAAGACTTAGAAATGGTTGAACCATTATGATATACTTTTGAGCAAACTTGTATCCTTCGAAGTTATTTCTAGAATAATAAAAGGATTCTAGATTCATTTCAAAACACATTGTGTTCCTGTAAGTCTTTGTTTGTTATTATTTTCACTCTGTTTTATCCACATATGTTTTGAAGTTTATGGGAGTTCTAGGTAAGATAATATTTAGTTTCAATTTGTCTAAAATCTCCCATGAAGTTATAATCTATTACAGAGATTAGCTCATTAAATTGTCTATTTGATTTAACTCCTCTACATCAACAAATTGCCATCTTCCCTTAAATTTTGTTAACCGTATATTATTTGGCTATAAAAGTATTTTACATGCATCCACTATATTATGGTTAGATAATCTATTTGATGTTTAAAAAATCATATAATTTCCAAAGTTTCAATCTTGCACATCTAATTCAAAGCTAAATTACAGTTTAGAGGTGAAGAATAAACCCTTCTATTTAATCATAAGTAATTAATAATTTCACCTATTCAGACAATTTAGAGATTTGGTCATCCAAAAAACTTTAAAAACCAGCAAAACATTTTAGATGTTTTGGCGTAATTCCTAACCTAGAATTATCTATGGTGGTACAACATCAGACTGGCGTTGTTGTCGGGGAATGAAATTCTTGAATTATTTTCCCTGTGACAATGATTAAAGTTTACCTTTTAATAGTGAATAAAATGTTAGTAGGCTCAAATCATTCACTTGGTGATTCCAAAAAAATAAAATGGCTTCACATAGAGACACTAGGTCTCTCTCATATCCAAAACTTTATTCTCCACTATTAAATCCCGAGAGACTAGTAAGAATTGCATCTACAAGACAAATACTAGAAGCCTCTACTTCTGCTTGTGTAATACATCCATTTAAAATTGTTTATGAAACTGATCCTTTTATACCTATTCCAATTCCTCTTGAACTATCATATCTATCACCAAAAGTGTTAGAAATATTATCTAAAGGATTTGATTTGCAGTCAACTTTCCTTATTTATCAGCTAGAATCTTATCCGATTCTTGAACCTCTTTCAAAATCTCCTAGATCAAAAAAATAATTAGGTCTAGAATTACCAGAATTAAAACCTAGTGATTTTATTTCTTCAATAATTCACACTTACCCATCTACTTTTGTTAACTTTGAGGACAATTTTTATGTTTACACAAATCCCTTGTTTGATAGTGAAGGAAATTTTGGTCCTGGAGAATAGAAATTAATAATAAAAACACCAATAAAAATAAAAAATTCCATAAATTCTTCCAGCTTACCCTCACTCCCTACAACTCCCAAAATTTCATCCTCATCCCCTTCATCATCTTCATATTCTCAAATCTCATCCTCATCTTCCTCACCTTCATATAATCAAATGGTCGGTATTCAACCCATCATTCAGGCTTGTTATGCAGCCTTAGTTCTTCCCAATCATCTAAATAATTTCCCAGATGTATACCTAAAGCACTTACCTAGATTCAATGGTGAAATTGGTTTGTCTACTGAAGATCATCTCACAGCTTTCTTAGACTTTACTGACAATATGAATATAGAATGAAGATGTCCACATGAGATTTTTTGTTCAATCTCTTGAAGGAAATGTTAGGATTTGGTTTAGATAATTACGAGCTAATTCAATCCCTTCTTGGAATGAACTAGTTGCTATTTCTAAAAACCTGTGGGGTGTTTAAAAGGATCCATTTTACTATCTAACTTAATTTGATGACCTAAAAAGAAACCTTGGTGAACTTGTGGTTGATTTTATAAAGTGATTTAACAAAATTTACAATAAAATTCAACCTGATTGTAAGCCACCATTAGCTGCTGCTAAGGTCAAGTTCTCTAAAGGATTTGATGATGAATTTGCATTTATGATCAGAGAAAGAACTTTTGTAACACTAGCAGACATGCAGACTAATGGTATTGAGGTTCAGGAAAATAGATCAACCTCAACCAAACTCAAAGCAAAGGCTAGAAAAGATGAAAGGAAAATGAAAGCTAGGGAAGAAGGATGTTCTTCTTCTAAAGGAAAAACTGAGGATCGAAAAATTGATGAAATAACTTCCTTAGAAATATTTCAAATAGGATTTCAAAGATTGAAACATAACCTAGAATTTTTCAACAAGCATCAGATAGACCTTAGGATCGATACAAAAGACCTTTCCAACCCCAGATATTACAAAAACCCAATCCTGATCAAGAAACCAAAGAAACTAGACGATTAGTTACTAATGACATAAATTATTTCAATAATAAATCATAAAAAATGTTATAATTCCATTTTCCAATGATCAAGCTTTAATTTAAAATCAAGAATGTTCACGGGTTTCTAAATATCAATCCTTCTTAGATTTTATAATAGATGAATTAAATAGAAGGTATGATTTGATGCATATACCAGGCCCTAGTAGGCCATCCAAGAATTTTACAATCAATGAGCCTCCAGTAAAAACTACTGAAACCAAAACAACTATAATTCAACCATTAACTCAACCCAATGAACATAATATTTTTGAAAAAATTGTTCCAACAATTTTCAATGTAGAAAAAGATTTAGAGAGAGTCAAAATCTTTGTTCCACTGTCTGAACTCTCTAAAAACCCAGGATAAAAAAACCAAGTATCAAAGTGGATCCAATCCTCGATAATAGATGCTAATAGGGATGTGAATAGTTTGCAAGATGAAAAACCATGAGTGCTTTTTCGTCCTAGCCCTGACATGATTGAAGAGAACATTACCCCCTTTTATGTCACTCTCAAAGTTCATGATTTTCTTTTATACAACTATATGTTAGACTTTGGGACCTCTCATAATTTCCTGCCCAAATTAATCATGGATCAATTACATTACAAATTACCAGACGTTACCATGATTTGTACACCTTTGACTCCAAGAAAGTTCCTTGTCTTGAACTGATTAAAGACCTAGTTGTAACTTTAGCACAAATCCCTGTAAAATTTGTAGTACTAGACATTGTAGTCACAAATATCCCTCCCAAATTTGGAATGTTGTTATCAAGATCATGTTGTTTAAAAATAGGGGGGAATATGTAGATGGACATGTCCTATGCTACTATCCCTGTATATGGGGGTGAACATCTTAGGTTATACAGAGAGGTAAGATTCATTAACACCATTTGTAGGGTTTATCAAGAAATAAATCATCTGATTTATGTTTTTGATCAAGATTTTGGATGCTTCACACTGTCATCTAATGATCTTCAAAATTCCTAGCTTAGCATTGAACAGATTGTGAACAAACCTAAATGTATAAAAATTGATGTGTGGAAGTTATACTTTGATGGCACTTTTTCTAAAGATGGGGTTGGAGCGGGGATTCTATTAATTTCTTCATATAGATAGAACATAACCCAATCATTTAATTTAGACTTCAATGTTACTAATAATGTAGCATAATATGAAGCCCTAATTTTAGGCCTTGATTTGGTTAAAAGTCTGAAAGTTCAAAACTTAAGTGTTTTGAGCGACTCTGAATTAATTGTCAAACAAGTAAGAAAACTATGCCAAGTAAAACATCCTAGGCTTATATCTTACTGAAATGATGTATGGGATTCTGTAGAAAACTGTTTCCAAGCTTTTAACATCACAACAATCCCAAGAGATGAGAACATTTATGTAGACTCTCTAGCAGTTTCTGCAAGCTCCTTTAAAACACCTGATCCAATGCAACTCCAATACCACATTCAGGTAAAATATAGGACTTCAATCCCTTAGAATCTTAAACACTAGAAAGTGTTTGAAGGTGATGAACAATTGAAGAGTTTCCTGAAGGTAATTGATGATTTTTCAGCTTTGGAAATTGAGAAAGAAAAAATTATTGATCATGAATCAACTCATGAAAATGAATCCTCACAATTTCATAACAAAATAATTGATCATAATAATCTCCAATTGCTAAACAATTACATTCCCAAAGGTGCAATCCCTCTTGAAAGGCTTTTTTATCATAATGATGTTTTAAAAACTTCATTATTAAACACATCACAAGAGGATGTAGAAGGCTATAACCTTGGAACCGATGAAGAAATTAAGAATGTGAAAATTTCAACATCCTTACCCAAGGATATGAAAGACAAGTATATCAATCTATTAAACAAATATAAAGATGTATTTGTCTAGTCCTATGATGAGCTCAAAACTTATGATACAAATCTTATAGAGCATAAGATCCCTTTAAGACCAGAAGACAAACCATTCCAATAGAAATTAAGAAGAATTAATCCAATTTTGATTTCGACCATAGAAAAATAACTGAAGAAATTGTTGGATGCTAATATTATTGTTCCTCTTAGCTTTCCTGAGTGGATTGCAAATTTAGTTCCTATAAGAAAAAAGAATGGTGAACTTAGGTTGTGCGTGGATTTTACAAATCTAAACAAATCATCCTTAAAATACAATTAGCCATTCCCTAAAATGGATCAATTAATGCAAATAGTTTCAGGTTCTAATAGAATTTCCATGCTAGATGGTTTCTCTAGATACAACCAAATTTTGGTAAGTCCAGAAGACAGAGAGAAAACAACATTCACAACTCCCTCATGTACATTCATGTATTCTAGGATGCCATTTGTCTTAACCAATGCAGGAGCAACATTTCAAAGGGTAACAGATTTATCTTTTGTTCATAAAATCAATAATTTTATTGTTATTTATCTGGATGACCTAACTATGTTTTCAAATTCTAATGAAAAGCACTTGAGAAAAGTTTTTGACATGTCCAAAAAGCCCAAAATATCGCTCATCCAAAATAATCTTTGTTTTCCATAAAGAAAGGAAATTTACTTGGCCAAATAATCTCAAAACAAGTAGTGTTAATTGATCCAAAATGAGTCTCAGTTATTGAGGTAATTGGTCTCCCCAGAAATAAAAAGGAAATCCAAGCTTTTTCTAAGGAGATTTATACCAAACTATGCTGAAATTATTAAAGATATTACTGACATGTTAAATAAGTATCATGCGATTAAATGTATAGTGTAGGCAAGATATGCATTTACACAAATAAAAAAGGCCATTTCTAAAGCCCCAGTACTAGCTAGCCCTGATTTTACAAAACCCTTCGACATTTTCTCTTTTTCCTCTAACACCACTTTTGTTGTTGTTTTATAGAAAAAGATTGATAACCAAGATGACCAGCCAATTTCTCTATTTAGTAAAGTTATGAGAGATTCAGAGCTAAAATATGACATCATTGAAAAACAAGCCTATGACCTTGTACAAGCTCTAAATGATTTTAGAACTTATGTCCTTCATTCCCCTATTACTTCCCATGTCCCAAACAATGTTGTCAAAACTGTTTTGAGCCAACCTGATATAGATGGGATATGGATAGCTAAAATTCTTGAATTTGATCTAGACATCAAATCCACTAAGCTGGTAAAAGGAAAGGGTTTAGCCAAGTTATTGGTTGAATCTAATTGTAAAGTTTTGGGAATAAACACCAACATGCAAATATCAGGAGAGAAGAATCCACAAGAACATTATTCTTCTAAAGACTTAGCTCCTTTTCCACTTCATATTGAGGAAAAAAATTATGTCATTTGAATGGTATGTTGATATTGTACACTTTCTTCGTGATTTTGAATACCCTCTTGATTTCGAAAAAAATCAATGCAGAACTCTTAGATTCAAGGCTATGAAGTATTGTATTATCAATGATAACATTTATTGTAAAGATCCATTAAACATCTTACTTCTATGTCTGACTAAGAGTGAAATAGAAGGAGTTATAGATTCATTTCATGAAGGAATATGTGGGGGTCATTATGCTTGGAGAGTAATAACACACAAGATTTTGAGAGTAAGTTCTATTAGCCAAATTTGTTTTCATAGGTTGGATAAAAGGTCAGAAGCTACATTCCATGTCAGATTTTTGCTAGGAGACAAAGATTAGCAGAACCCCCCCTTTTTCTAGTTTTTATCATGCACCCTTGTTATAGTGGGGACTAGATTTCATTGGAGAGATACATCCAGCATCCAACAATCAACACAGATGGATCTTAAATGCCACATATTATTTTATAAAATGGGAAGAATCTATCCTAGTAAAAAATGCTACATATGTTGTTATCATTAAATTTATTGAGGAAAATATATTATCTTGATTTTGATGTCCTCAATAGAGAGTCACAAATAATGCACAGGCATTTAGTAATGTTAAAATGATAGAATTTTGCGATAAATATCAGATTTTATTGCATCATTCTACTCCATACTATTCTCAAGGGAATGGATTGGAAGAGTCATGTAATAAGATTTTGGTAAAATTCATCAAAAAGGTACTTGAAAATCATAAGAGAAACTGGGGTAGTCATCTCAAGTATGTAGTTTGGGCCAATATAATTTCACCCAAAGAGCAATAGGTAAATCCCCTTTTCCACTTGTCTATGGGACTGAGGCTATTCTTCCTACATAGTTAGCTTTCCCTATCATGAAATTTTTACAAGAGTCAAATGAAGAACTTGATGATTTTCCTAGGAGAATTAATCAGATTATAGAATTAAATGAAGATAGAGAGAAAGTTCAGTACAAACTTCGCCAATATCAAAACAATATGAAAACTTTGTTTGATAGGAAAGCTAGAGAAAGATATTTCAGGGAAGGAGATATAGTTTTGAAATGGGATGCCCGAAGATAAGAAAAATGGAAACATGGAAAGTTTGATAACCTTTGGCTGGGGCCATTCAACATTGCAAAGGTTAAAGGAAACAATACTTTCATTCTGCAGAACATGGAAGGGAGACATTATTCATTGCCTATCAATGGATAGTATCTCAAGCACTATATTGGGTACTGAAAAATGTTATAGCCATAATTCATTGTACATTTCTGATTTTATGTACATTTTCATGGCAAGTGTGATTTCCACAGAAAAGACTCAATAACCGGAAGAGAAGGCACATGGATTTGCATGTTCTATGCATCTTACAGGGAAACACAGTCCCCAGTTGCACCCAATGTTGTAACAATATTCTTCATTTTACATTTATATGTCAAAAAAATAAAAAACAAAGAAAAAGAAAGAAAGAAAAAATAAAAAGGGATAGAAAATGAAAATTATTGATAAAAAAAGAAATAAAACCCTAAGAAAAATCAAAATACGTGCACCAGACTAAATTCTGCATTAGGTAGTTAATTAATTGTTTTTAATTAATTTAATCACAATTAGACCATGGTTAGCAAGTTGTAATAAAGTTTTAAATTGAAATGACATCCTTGTCGTGTTGTGATATCAATCTTCTCCACCCGATCAACATTGGAGAAAGCAATTCCCGCCCCCCCCCCCCCCCCCACCCACCTCTCTGACATTTAACAGGGGGGGCCAAAAAGAAATTTTAAGTCAAACAATTCTAGCAACATGTCAATCGCTAAGGAAGTTCAGACCCCCCCTTTCAACACCACTTAACACCACCCCCCCTCTAAAATTCGCCACCGACCATTGTCGAAACCACCCACACCTTTTTTTACTATTTTTGATCCCACCATATCCACTCCGTTGCTGCCACCTGTCCATTTCCCACTACATAATTTTAAAATCGTTACCCAACCGTATTTGTTGTCACCATAAATACCTTGCACCCATATCAAATTTCAAAAATGGTTATTTCCCCTCTTTATATAATAAACTGATAGTTTTCCTTTATCCCTTTTACACATTATGTTAAGGAAAGTTGTGTACTAAGCTTCAGTACAACCTCAGGAAAACAACCTAGCATTCAACACCTACAAGCTAGCTAATTACCTAGTAAACATCAGTTCATGTCCTTGTATTGTTTCCAATGTCTTCTTCGAATGGAAAATCCAGAATGACTCAGGGAAACCCCATGCTCTCGCCTATGATATACCTGGACCATTTTCCATTAGTGGACCGAGAGTACAAGATTTAAGAGACACAATGTGAATTTGATTTGTATGAGTTACACAACTAGATGAAACAAAAATTCGTTGATCTCAATGATGAATTGAACCTGTGGAATTTTTTCCTACCTCAATTTATATTCCCAGACAAAGGGTTGTTTTTCCACAGAATAACGACTTTGTGTTTACAGTTACATCCCAATCCATTTTTCAAATGTTACAGATTGAATCCTCAACTCCACCACATCCTTTTTCTATAGTATCCCTCATGTATCTCTACAAAAATCATACCTTCCCTCAACGAGCTAAGAGTTTTGATATTTTTCTACCTGAAAATGTTGAATTTCTTAGAATTAATCTAACTTAACTAGCTTCAATGTTTCCATAGATGACCACACAAATCATTTCAATAATTTCTTGTTTTCTAGGTTATCAATCTGACCAATGGGTTGATGACATCATCCTAGGGTTTTTGTCAGTATTTTCTAAAGATGAGAAACCTTCTATTATCTTCAATTACAGTGAATTCTTAGCACATACTATCCGTGATCAATTCATGAAGTTTTCTACCGAAGGGGCCTTCACATGGATATATGCTTGTATATTTGTTTGTATTCTATCAGTCAAACATGTTTTCAATTCCACTACAAAAGTTATATGAACAAGGAAACTGTAATCTGTGATTCATTGGACCTCACTTGTTAGGAAAAATACAAATGAATTCTCTTTCAGTGACTACCCAAATCAATTTCGATACACAGTTTCCTATTTACTTAATAGTTATTTAATCCTTACAATTTCTGCTAAAATTAAAAGGATTCTTCATCTTAGTGAACAAAAAAAGACAAGAGATTGGTATCTATACCAAAACTATACAAAGATTAGAGTGTATAATTGTGAGCTTCCTCCATATAGGTTGCCAAAGTTTGTACCTATCCAAATTGTTTCACTGGAATACATCAGACATATGATAAATATGAATGAGCTGCACTTTGCGTCAGCTAAGAGAAAGTCCCAATTTAAAATAAAAACTCAAGTTGGACCTTTCATCTGTAATGCCATAACAACAACAAAGGAGGAAATTCTTCTCTTAAAGGAAATGAGATATAAAATTAGTTTTTCCTGGTCTTATGATCCCTTGGGGATCATTTCCAAGATAAGGGTAGAACATAAAACTATTCCTTATGCTCATACTCCTAGACTACAAATTGAGGAGTATATGAATCGGGAGGAGTGGCAAGAGAACACATTGTAGGAAGCAAAAGAGCAGAGTTTTACTCCTACAACATATGAGACTCAAGTTCCCCAAAAAAAACATGCAAAGAGAGTAAGGGAAACTATTTCCCCTTCATTTACAAAAATCCAACAAACAAAGTTTGTGATGTACAAGAAGAATAAAAAGAATCCTCTTGAGGACTTCTCTCCAGAATAAAGCACAAATACTACGCTAGTCTTGACACATCCTCATGCTACTAGATTTCCTCAAATTGAAGAAATTTTTAGAGGGTCAACAACATCTTCAGCTTCTCAAGATCCATTGGAAACATCCCAAACAAGAGAATTTCCCCATGCTCATACTAAACCAAGATTTTTTTCTAGGTACCAGGAAATCAAAAGGAAAAATGAAGCATTGAAGCCTACCACTTATATAGGATTCTGGATACAAACTTTAGCTTCTGAGCACAGATTACTTTTTGCCTTCGATACTGAAAAATGGCTAATGCAAATGGCATTCCCTAAACCTAAAATCCCATTTCCCAAGACTATTAAAGACTATAATAAAACAATCTTTTCCTTTCACTCAAAGAATATTCATCCTATTTACCATATTGATTTACATAAACAAGATGTGGAAATGATCTATTCAACTTTAACCAGTTCAGCCATGGAAAAATCTAAGTTGCAGGTTTCATTGAGTAATATGAAATCCCAGTTAAAGATGGAAAATATTTCTTCTCTAGCAAAGGATACTAAGATAAAATCTTTGGAGGATCTAGTAATTAAATTGGGATATGATCCCAGAAACATTAAAGTTGTTGAGGAAATCATTAAGAGGAAAAATTCTAACATTCAGGTATTAAGAAAACAATTAAAACTTCTTACTACTGAATATCCTTAGACTAAAGACATTGGTGAACTAAAGAAGGAAAAAGAGAACATTTTCAAAATTATAATTAAACAAAATACAGAGATTAAAAAGATTGATACAGAAATAGAAACTTTGTTAAAGGAGAAAGAAAATTTGTTAAAGGAGAAAGAACATCAAGCAACTCAAGCAGTAGTTATTCCTTTAGAAACAATTCCAATTACATGTATTTCAACAGCAGGGGCTTCCACTTCAACAATTACTATAGTAGAAGAGATACAGTCCATTGATCCAGTAACTGATCTAGCCAAGGCCATGGGAGATATATCATTAAGGGGATAGGAAATTGAGAAATTGAAAGCACGTCTTCACAACCTCCAAGAACAGAAAAATATGATTGACAATGCATATGTGGTAGAAATCAAAAGAGTCACAAGTTGACTCAAAGAATAGACACTTTGGAAAATGAATCATCAATTTCTCAAACACTTACATAGGCCAAAGAAAATATATGGAAAGACATAGATGAATCCTTGACATATTTGTGGCCATCAATTGAAATTTTATTTTGTTAAACACACACATGGCAACAACAGAATATGAATGATAAACAGGAGAGTAAATTTATTATTAACAAATGATATACATTTATAATACATGGTGTGACCCTTGGATTCATATTCCAAGTGGTCTCTTGGACTCCTTTTGGCTATTCAGCTTCCACACCAACCCTTAGAGGAATAGGTGTCCAACATTCCACCCTTAATCCGGAGGGTTATGTATGAGTCCAAGAAGAGAGTTGTAATACAAAACGTGCAAAAATTCATGGTAGCACTAGGTTGAATGTGCTCTCTGAAATGTTGCTATGAAGGGTGGTGGTTTAAGGATGACCATCAACACTGGAATGCTTAGTGCAATTCCTAGAACTCTTCCAATTTTGGCAGGAAGCTCAAGTCTTTTGCTAGAGGAAGTGCTTCTGATGTTTTGAAGAGGGAAACCTTCAATCATGAAAGGGAGGTATCACCCTGCATAAAAGGGAGAACTTCAACCTGAAAAGGGAAGTCTCAACCTGTGATGGTTTAAGGATGAACAACAACTCTGGAATGCTTAATGCAATTCCTAGAACTCTTCCAAAATTGGCAAGAAGTTGAAGTCTTCTGCTAGAGGAAGTGTCCCCAATTCTTTGAAGAGGTGTCACAAACTGAAGGCATGCTCAAGGGCACATTTCTCTCTAGCAACAACTCTAAATCTGGTATGGCAGGTTGTGGCTTAGGCTCGCTTGATGTGACTTTGAAGCTTTTAGATGACCATCATTTCTCCCCCTATCAGATACAAGGTGAGATGATGGAGAAAACTCATCTTCTAGACTATTCAATACTCTAGAACAATTTCAGACATATCACTGAAATATCTTCTTGGATGTTGATGCCCATTTCCAAGAAACAATCCATCTAATATGAATATGTGTTCTTGCAGCAGGTTTGTTTTTGAAGCATCTATTTGAAGAATGAATTGTTTTATGACAGTGCTTACATGGATGAAGATCAAAATAGTGATCTTTCAAATGGCCAACTCAGTCACAATGTAGGCATTTCACAATCTATTGTTGTGGAAGAGGGGAAGAATCTGGAACAGCTAGAGGTGAACTGTCATGAGGAGCAGCTAAAGATAAACCGTCCTGAAGAAATCTAGCACTTTGAAATTGGATTGGTATGGAGTAGTCTAGAATATGAAAGGACACATCCTTGTCATATCCAAGACCAGTTCTATGATTTTTGTGGACAAGCTCTTCCCAAGGTCTGATGACCGACTTGAGAAGTGCAGGCTAAATTTCTTCTTTTGCATGCAAATATGTTGTTGCATTAGGCACTAAATCTGAATTTGCAACATTATTGACTTGTTGTTTATGGGAGTCTGTTTCATTGTTATGAATAAAAACAGGTTCAGAATAACGACTGCATTGTTGTAATTATGCTTGTTGTAGCTAAGATTCAAGCTACAAAAATTCAATCTTGTCATGTACATCTTGTAAACAACTGTGAATATAGGTGAGAAAATCCTTGCTGATTTTGATTGTATTATCCATAGTAGAGAGTATTAGATTATCCAATAACTCTAATATTGCACCATTTGGAGCCATTTTTTATTAACCTCAAAAAAATAGTAAACCAGTGAGGACCTCAATGCACTCCAAACTCTAATACAATGTCAATGGCAATAGTTTTCCTTTGATCGATGTCAGAATATTGTGTAAACAAGGTTGCTTGAATGAAACCCTAAATATTTTACACTTTACTGACAACTCTATGGATTCTTCTACATATGTTTCTACGTTGGAGGCTTGCATTCTGGACAAAGCTTTACCAAAAGCCAAAATACTACACGCTCACATTAATCAGATCAAAATTAAAGCAGACAATCTTTTATGTAATGCACTTGTTAAAATGTATGTTAAGTGTGAAAAGTTGTCAGACGCTCACAGAGTTTTCAATCGAATGATTCAACGAGATGGGTGCCCATGGACTCTTATGATGGTAGCCTATGCAAGGCATGGCTTTCCTGAGGAGGCATTGTCATTGCTTCACCAAATGAAACAAGCGGGCATCCGAGCCAATAACTTGACCTTCACCATATATTGCACCACCAGAAGTTTACAGTACTACACGTTCCATGGGTCCAGTGAATGACGTTAACATTGATTTACATACCAATGTACCAATTTTGTCAAACCGATACTCCCTCTGCGCAGACCATCAATCCAACATCTGTAAACTCCAGTTGGTTTATTGAGGATGAAATGTGAATGGCACATGCACTAGCCACTAAAGTGAAAATGCATCTGGAAACCCCTCAATCAAAGCAGACATCCTACAATTCCTAAAAAGAAAAGAATCATATGATTTTTGCAACAACGTGAATCTAGATATCAATTATTAGCTTCTTCCAAAGACCACAAAGCCTTTAGAAACATGACTATATATAATTGCTTATTAGATTTGGAGGAAAATACAACAAATCATAAATGTGTCATCAACAAATCACGAAGACCATCAACAAGTGTGAACAAGTTCTACGATCGATGTGGAAGGACAGTAACCAATGTCCCCATTTAGTAAATCGCTCAGCCCAACACATGGAGGAGGTCCCCAACAGTTCTTTTGCTCCACGTACAGTGACATGAATATAATATGAATATAACCGTTTCTTGTGCAAAATATTAAATTCTTGTCCAAAACATGAATGTGCCTTCCACCACCAAAGATGTTATATGCAGGTCCAAGAATTGTTTCAAAATCAGAATCAATAGTTGTAACATAAGAGAACCACAGGATTAATCAACAGTGCCTCCTTCCTCATCCGCATCAAAACTTCAATAGGTTGGGCTTTGTGGAATACAAAGAGCATGTTTGCAGTTATGTATTCCAACTCAACTCAATTGCTTCAGCTTCCATAGAGTATCTTTGTAACTATGCATTCCAACTCAATTCAATCGACTCCACCTTGGACATAATGTAGAGTCTCTCTACTTTCCATGCCGATGCGAAGCTGTTCTGCGGTGCTTCTGATTCTCCAAACTCAGGTAGTCATTTTTGTAAAAGAATTCAGTTCATCATACCACAATGGGAGGTAGATTTACCAATGGTGGCATGAAACTATGCATACACAACGTTTATACATGATGTTAAATTAATACAGTTGAATGAGAGCTGCGGGGAGGCACAACGTATCAGACAACTTTCAACTTAATGATGGGACAACGACAACATTCAACTTAATGTCGTGAAAATGTTAAATGAATAGATTATGATTGATGGTATGATGTAATTGCAACGATACTTCCTTGGATAGGCTGTAAAACTAGAGAGAGGAGGAGTCGGTGTAATACAATGTTAGATATATTAAAAAACACATGAGACAGAGAGAAACGGTGGTTTGGTGGGATGATGATATACGATGTGGTATGGTGCTAAGCCGTATGCTTCAACAGTTAAAATATGGTAACCAAAATAGATTTTACAATGGTAAGGTATACCACAAACCATTCAAACCAGCCTTAATGCATATTTCCCAACATAAAATTTACATACCATGCAATGCATCCTTTCAACTCTACGCATGGAACGCAGTGATCAGGCTATGATTCAATTTAACACCAAAATTCTGCAGCGCTGACAGAAAAGCACACAAATGATCTGTAGCAGGAGGATGGAGAATTCTAGAATGATAGGTTAGAATGACATGTAGATGAACCCCCAATCGACCTCATACAGTATATGCATAGAGAAACAATCAAGTGCATAGATGTTAGGAAGAGAATTCTTTAAGGAAGAATTAGGTATTGGCTCTCAAACAGAGAAACGATGGAGGGCATCAGTGCTGATAAGTAGACAGGGTATGGTAGCATGTTTGATGAGTAGAGGGCAGATAGAGAGTAACATCGATAGCACTAAGAGAAGGCCAACGAGCACAAGGTCAGACGTATTGTTGTTCAAGGCAAAATCTATAATAGAAACCATCCCTGACAACAATAAGAAAATAGATTTCTGACAAAGGCCAAATTAATGGAGCGTTAGCTCAGGTGTACATTGAAAACACTCAATTTCAGGCAAGAATGAACATATGAAGAATAATGGACATTCAGATCTTTGAGAGGCGGCGAATAGGAAAAACTGACAGGTACAGAGAGCAACGTATTAAGGCGGTTCACAAAATTCAAGGTATGTTATAACGTTCAATTCTTGACCAACTCATTCAACAATATAGGTTTGACAGAGATGGCAGTCTAGAATAGAGGTACGAGACTGAGATGTATAAAAAGCCCACAGAAAACAAGTGGCTCACAATTGAGCAAGGTAGGAGATAACCTGCTCTGATACCATGTTAAACACACACATGGCAGTAACAGAATATGAATGATAAACAGGAGAGTACGTTTATTATTAACAAATTATATACATTTATAGTATATGGTGTGACCCTTGGATTCATATTCCAAGTGGTCTCTTGGACTCCTTTTGGCTGTTCAGCTTCCACACCAACCCTTGGAGGATTAGGTGTCCAACATATTTGAACAAGAAACATTACTAGAAAAATCAAAGGAATTAATAGCAGAATTTAAGAAATAATTGGGTAAAAAGACAGGAGATTCAACAACATTAATCAGGATTTTGAATTCAAAAAGAAAAAATAGCTTGAACAATATCACATAGATGATAGAACTGAAACAATTCCAGAGGTTAGAAAGATTCACATCAAAAGGAATTTAATGTTGCAACTTGAAAACAAATGCCACAATTTAAAATCCAACCTCCAAAAGTTTCACAGAAAGTTTAATGTGTTGCATCAAAATGGACTGTTAGGTTTAAGGGTAATTGGAGATAAGATGATTACTTTTGAATAATACTAGTGAAGGTTGTATTCAATAGCCACACACAAAGCAATAGTTTCCAACATCAGAGGGACTATTACAAGGAACGCTTTCATTGAGGGTTTGACTTTTGAATTGTTGATTAAGCATGAAATCAAACATTTGTTTGTAGTCAAACCCACTTTTCAGAACTACACTGAAGTAGATGAGGCTTACATAAAGTTAATCAAAGCCACCATTCCATATAAGGATAGGATAAAATATGTTTACTCATTGATTTCATTAGCAAATACATTTTATAGGAGTAATTTTGAAGCTTTCAGCAACAACGGGCAAGTTTAGAGGAAGAATTGGACACATAATTAGGAAAAAAAGAAAAATAAAAGAGCATCTTTTTAGGCCTAGTCATCAACAACAGCCTCGAATTTAGTTCCAAACAGCTTAAGCAATTTTATTTTCCTATTTTCCTCTATATTTAAAAATATTTGTGTTTTCAAAATAGATATTATTTTATAAATTTATTTAGTTTGGAATCCGATCTCAGATGTAATATTTTTCTTAAATTGTGTTCTTGTATGTCTTTCTTTGTTATTATTTTCACTATGTTTTATCTGCATATGTTTTGAAGTTTATGGGAGTTCTGGGTAAGATAATATTGAGTTTAAATTTGTATAAAATCCCCCATGAAGTTATAATCTATTACAGAGATTAGTTGATTAAATCATTTGTTTGATTTAACTCCTCTACATCAATAAATTTTCATCTTCCCTTAAATTTTCTTAAACATATATTGTTTGGTTCGAACAACATTTTACACGCATACATTGTATACGATGATTAGATAATCTTTTTTTATGTTTAACAAACATATAGTTTCTGAAGTTTCAACCTTGCACATCTAAATCAAAGATAAATTACTATTTAGAGGTGAAGAATCAACCCTTATATTTATTCATAAGTAATTAAGAATTGCACCTATTCAAACAATTTAGAGATTGGTCATCCAAAACAATTTAAAAACCAACAAAACATTTTATATTCTCTAGCATAATTCCTAACCTAGAATTATCTACAGAGGTACAACAATAACAAAATAGATAAAATGATTTGGTAGATATGCAATAGGATGGAGAACCGACATTGGTCGTCACCTTTCCATCTCAATGACCCGAGGCGAACATAACCACACCAACTCACCACTTTAATGATAGATGGTGGTTTCGTGACATCGATTTCTATAAGCTAAATGTGACAAAATGCTAATATTTTTTGTTATTGTCCCCTTTCCGAGCATTTCCATTGTTCTGGTCTGCATGCTCGACGACATTATGGGACAAGGCCATCGGATATTAAATAAGTAGAATCTTTGGTTTATATAATATGTTTTATAATATTTAATATTCAATAGAGCTTGAGTGGGCCTAATCGTTAAGAGCACATGTTTCCTCCTACGAGGTCATAGGTTCAAAAACTAGAGGGGGGTAGAGTATGTATGCCTTCGTAGACTTAGCAGTCAAATCGTTGCGCAAAGGTGGGTCCATTGTCCCACAAACAAGGGGTTCTCATACACCAATTAGGTGTTTGGCTTGGCTGCTACCTTAAAATTGGATAATAATAATAAAAATATTGTATAGTGGTATGTGGTAGGGATATTGGTTATTTTTATAAAATTGGTATTTTATTTAGAATTGTGTGATTAGATTTTAATAAAGGAAAAAAATATTTTTTATATATTACTTCAATTTAATATAATTAAAAATTTCTTTTATTATTTCGTTCTAATATAATGATAAATTAGCAATTGCACCGAGAGGTGAAAAGGAACACCGATAGGAGGGAGTGAGAATAATGCGGAATGCAAAGGGATGCTTTAGATAATATTATCGAAGTTCTTTAAAATAACTCTAAGTGGTTATAATTTTATGCTTTCCATGTTCATATAGGAAAGTTATTACAACTACCTTCCAAAGATTTGGGAACACCATTTTAATCAACGTCTATTGTAGTTTCTCCCTCAAGATGGCATTGAAAGTTTCTTTGAGCTTGAAAAAAATCCCTCATATTTCTTTTCTAGGCATTGACAGTTGCTTTCAACTTGACAAAAAAACCCCAGAATTCTTTAGCTTCAGTGTCATAATTCTTTCTATGTGTGTGCGCTTGCTTGCCCAAGTGTGAGGTGATGGAGAGCTTTGGTAATGACAAACTTTTCCTTTCAATTTTTTAGTCATTTTTCTCTCTTCTCATTAAATGTATTTTTCATTTGTAATATCTATTATGAGTTTGGAAAACACTGGATTGATGATGATAGTTTTATAATTCCCTGCAATGTTTTGGTTTCATGTTTTACATATTTAAAGACCCATATAAATATAAAATATCTAAGATGTTGAAATAGTTTGTTCCACATACTACCTATGCTTCCCATGCATCAATGATATTCTCTCAGATTTCGCTTGTGTATTCCACTGTACCAAACCATGAACCCAATGTGTCATAGGTTAATAGACAATATAAGCTAAATATATGTTTACACTTTAAATTAATTTTGATTTGAAAAAAATTGTAGTTAGTGATGTGGTGCGGTGGGTGATAATGCTTCCTACAAACTTTGTTTTTTTTTTCATGGCTTAAGGAATATTTCACATGCCCAATGGCGAGGATTCACAATAACGTATCATAAGGTAATGCCCAATGTTGAGGATTCCAAATAACTTATCATAATGTATGCTTGAAATTACTATCTTGATAAACAATGAAAAAAAAATCCCAACTAATTTTTCTATTCTGAACTCCTAGTAATGTCCATTGTTCTTAGAATGGTTTTCCTTCCTGCAGCTCATTTTTTCCCTATAAATATGCAACCATTACTAAACATATAATTAACGCAAGGAATAAATTTTGACACACTTAAGAATTACTTCTTGGAAACGTCATGCTTCTGGTTGCATCTTCTCGCATTCTTACCATATGGCCTCGAACAAAACAATTGATGGATATCTCTTGCCAAAACTTGGAAATACAACTACAATCAATTTCCCTGAGTTCCTGGTCATTTTTCCACTTTAATTATTGTGGCTACAGTACCTCCTGATGAAATTCCTACCATTAAGCCTTCTTGAAGTGTCAGAAATGGAGCGCCACTCGTCAATGGTGGGATCATATGCTTCGGTGGAGCTAAAGTCGAAGCTAGGAGCCACAACGTTGTCTCCCACAACGTAGATGCAGTCTTCGATGCTATTTTCATTCTTTAATTCAATGGAAATTTCATCCTTTAAGTTGGTTTCTTATTAGTTGACACTTAATCACACCTTAATTCGATGGAGCTGGGAGCCATGTTGAACCCACGTGTATCAGGTTCTAATTGAATTCCATTAGCCCTGTTGGTCCTAAGGGAAACAATGATTCCAATCCATTACACTATTGAATTTTCATTGGAAAGATAATGTAGTCCAAAGAAGAAGGGAAATGAATACAGGCCAACATGTGAAAGTGAATTTGCACTGCACCAATGCTTAAACATAATGGTGTTGGTGTTGGTGTCCTTTGCAAAAGTCCCATTTGCACCAATATTGTATCCAATTTTTAAAACAACAAGCTGAGTGTCCACTATAAATAAAATTGTAAAAGCAAGATTAATATTCATTTTAGATCTTATTTTATGAAAACCAGATAAATGAAGGACAACAACTATGAAAGTATTAAAGCTCTCCCATATTAGACAAATGTTGATTAGAAAAAGACCCAGAAATGATCAATACCAAAACATTCAATCAACTTTAATCTCATAAAAGTTCATGCCTTGCAGGATAAATACAGGAGCCATGACTGACAAAACATACAAACAAATTATATCTAATAATCTTTTATTGATTTCTTTGACGGCTTGGCTCAAGAAAGAAAGGAGATCACAAAAAATTCTTTGCAGATAGGTAGTTCATTTTGTTTTGAAACTATCTGATATGTATTATATCAAACAAATATAAACAATACATGGAAATAAATTTGCTTCAAAGGAAAGTAAATTGTGGAAAAAAAGACTCGACAAATATACCATTACAAATAAAGTTAAATAAATTAAAGAAATGAACTCATTGGATAACTCCATAGCATACTTAAAAGCCACCTATGTTCAACTAATGAAATTATTAACACAGATTCATAGGAACCCTGGATCTATTAAGTGTCTAAGTGGATCAAAATAAATAATTGAGTGAAAACGTATATATTCCCTTGATTTATTAAATTCCCAACAAAATTAAATAATTGAGTACAAATCTCTCCATGCATAAAAGATCCAATGTATATATATTATCAATTTTATTTTTCCTATCTTCCACTATTAACTACCTCGAGGAAAAAGAATCAATATGAACCTCTTTGCACTTAAAGGATCTAGTATGTGTATCTAATCAATATTCTTTTATCATCAATCTTGTATATATAATCAGTTTTGTTTTCACTGAGAGAGCACCTAGCTTCTCTTAGTGAAAACAAGAGCATATGACTAGCAGACTTAACTAGGAATGTTTCTCTATTGAACAACACTAGGGTCTACACTATATTTTCAAGGATTGAAAAATCCAACTTCCTTAGGTCAGTAGTGGTTATGGTAGCCACAAGATATGATTTCCATGCCTATCTTGTGGTAGTAACTATCATAGGAATAGGAAGCATGTTGTTTAAGATTATTAGGATCATAGCAAGGTTGACCTTACAAAAAAGAGGAGAAATCAACTTGTCCAGGACGACATGCCCAATCCAAAGAAACTTGGACCAGTTTAGGGTCAACCACTTCCACTGATATTCAGAAGTCTGAATGGAAATTTCATTAGAAAGAATTGTACCAACATCTATTAAATGTAATGTGTACACTAGATATTTATCAGCATATAGAGTCCCCAATCCTACTCATAAATAGGACTTGATCTCATATCCTCGTTCAATAATTCATAAATGTATGTATTGACTAGTATGTCAGGATCCCTAGGAGTTACTGTGTTGTTGAGGACATGTCTAACTTGATTACTATGATAAGTGTCGAAATTGTCATCTATGGTAGGAGGTTCAATCTAGACACACTTTGAGGCCCATCTTGTCTCAAACACAACCATTGGAATGTTTGTGAAATTCAAGTCAGCCATGGCAAAGTATCCAACATCAATCATGTCATTGAAAACATTAGTGTAATATAGTGTTGTATAGGCATCCACTGCCTCTTTGTTAGTGGGGAGGGGCTAAAAAAGGGTGTAGTCCAATCCCACCACTCCATGAGCACAAGAATTGACTTAAAGCTCCCATTGAAGAAGGCCTGAGAAGGTGGAAAGGAATCTAAGATGATGTTAGAAAAATGAGGACTGGAAACCTTGACCTGCCTGTCCAGATTGGTTGCCACGAGAGTAGAATGCAAGAACTTCACGATAGACAATAGATCTAAGGAAACATTGGGAATAGTAGTAAGAACCTCGCCACCCACATAGATTCCTTTGAAGTTGGTGTTTGGAAGGTAGGATTCCACATTCATGTTCACCCAACTAGTTGCAGTGGAGCTTGACCACGTTATCCCTAGAAATTGGTTTTTTGGCACTGTTACTACAACATCTATTATTGTTTTAGCCTAAAATGTCAAAGTTCCTTGATCTGCATCATGGAGCCGCACATGGTTCACTTGTTGTACCTTGACATGAAGTGAATTGTTGCTACATTTGAGTTCCATGCCTTTGAAAACACTTTCATTTGCTTGAGTACCCAACCACACAACCAACTTCTACTCGCCCTTGACCTTTCCTTCATTTTTCTTGTCCTCAAGACGAGACCACTGAAGTGCAAGAAACCGCAGTGAAATATTAGGTTCACATATTTCCCAAGCTTCTTGAGGTCCATGAGATGGACAGTGAAGATGAAAAACCGCAAAAGTTTCTCGCCATCAATGATAAAAAAAACAACGACCACAACAAAAACCTTTCCACACGTACATTTTTTATCTACCAGAGGAGGACGAAAATGGGTCGTTCAGATTGGCTCGCATGAACAATGTTTGGACATAGAAATCCCATAGAGAAAATGCATTCGGCATAATTAAATGAATTCTATTTATAGATAGTGTTATAGTAGTTTGTATATATATATATATGCTAATTTATAGACGAAATGACCTTTTTCACAACATTTTTTCTCATTAATTTTAACTAAAAATTGCTAAATATTTTTAAAAACTTGAGTTTAAGTTGTTTAAGATGTAAAACTCAAGTGTCCAAGGGTTTATATGATACTCAATCCATTTATGCATTCAAAAATACATTCTAAACATTAAAAAATAAAATTCTTTCTTGAAATTCTTTTCCAGATTCTAATGAAAAAGTCTATTTCATCTATAAGTTAGACTATATACCTATATATAATATAAAAAATAAACTTTATAATAATATTTACGTTGATAGGAATTTTTTTGTGAGCTTGCAGTGGGACCCTAGCCAATCCGATCGCTCAATTTTCTTCTTCGTAGGACCAACTAGAAATTTCCATTTGGGACTAGCACCTAGACAGTCAACATTACCTATACCTCCACAGTCTCCCAGCAATCAATTTTCACTTCACATAGGTGGGCTCCAGTATTGTAGCAATAATGCTGCAACTCCTGGGACTCTCGTCTTTACTTTTATCAACCTGGTAGTTCGTAACAAACTTGGAAGCGACAGTGTTGTATGCACAAGTACTAGCTCTTGCCGCAGCTGTCACTTGGTCAGCTAGCACAAGTCTGCTAGGGGCTCAAGCCAACTTCTATGAGCTCTTAGAAGAAGCCTTTTTAGCTGATGGATGAAAGCTAACTCAAAGGAAGCCAATCTACTTGCGGAAAAAAACTGTAAGCCAAAAAGAAACGCAAACCCTAACAAACCCTAATTCTACCAGCTAGTCCTACTTATGCAAAGGAGAGAATGAAAACTACTGAAAGAGATGCCATTACTTCTATGAAGGTAAAATACATGTGTCTATACTACCTTTGTCTAAAGAAAACATCTTTTTGTATTTTTGTTTAAGTTGTGGGAATTATCATGCATGTGCTTCTAACTGGCTTTTTACTGTGCAGGGGTACATCAAGGGGAGAAATGCTTGGGAAAGGTTGGGAAGGTTCAGAGAGGGTCTAAGGGGTCCCTAACACCCTTCCAGAGAGTTTCACAAAGTTTGGCTACTAAGAAACCGCGTTTATGAGCTTCTACAGGAAGTCTGCAGGGGTTCTACAGGATGTTCAGGAATTTCTACAAGATGTTCAGAGATTTCTACAGGATGTTTAAAGATTGGATTTTGGAGGATGGGTGAGTGAGGGAAGATGACTAAATGGATATGGAGGTAGGATAGGGGCCTGAAGTGGCCCAGGTTCTGGTGGATGGAGTGGTGAGAGGATGAGGAAGGCTGACTTGGCTTAGAGAAGGCTAAGACAATGATTGAGCAAGAAGGTAGGGTTACGTGGGAAAAAAAAGCAAGTGTGAGATGAGGAACCTAGCTAGGAGATGGAACAACTGGTTCTGATGAAGCTTATGGGGATGAGAGAGAGGTAGAGATGCCCTGCACAATGTACATTTAACTGAATCAACAAAACCATACAATTGATCAAAGCCCTAGCTAATCTAATCTAACTGTCAGTAAAACGAATGAACAACAACTTTATTTGGAGATGAACCATGTATATCAAAGATGCAATGAACCATTTCAGAGATCTGAACACCTAACCAACTTCTGCAAATGAAAACAGTACACTTAGGAGTGCATGGTAAAGAAAACTAGTGGTTTTGTTGGGACAACACTGTTTCTCCAATTCCAGCCCCTGATCCAACAAGGATGAGGTGAGACCGAGAGTGGTGTTGACCCTTTTCTTGAAGCACTTCCCTGTTACTATTCTACCACCCTATTTTAAACATCTGAAGCAATTCTATTCATAAGAAGTGACCTATCTTAACCAACACAACTAAATCTGTTCAACAGAAATACGTTCAAATGCATAAAAGGAAACAAGGTTGCATAAAGGGAAAGTAACAATACAAGAAGGAAGCCCTAGGCTCTCAGGTTGGGCCCAACCCCGAGAGCTATGGCTCCTATAGAACACTCAGAGCTGATATGAAATCGAACTGCTTCCCATTATCAAATAATAACCATAAGTTCAAGAGTTATGCCAAAATGGCTACAAGAGAACAACGTAAGGCTAACAACACTGTAGTGCAAAAAAATGCAATGGTTTCAAAAGTCTTTTTACGAAGGTTGAGGCCTTATCCTTTATACATCACGAGGGCCCTAGCTGGCCTCCTAAATCAATGGGACTTGGCTGTTCAAACTGTGAGTAGACAACCTCTTCCACAATCTGCTTGGCTGCCTTCTAGATCCGGTTCTGGTGGCCTTTGGAGCTCGGAGTTGGGGGTGAAGATCCCGAGGAAGGGTTATTTAATGCCATAGACAACCCCCCTACAAATCCTCACCTCAAGCTTGGCTGTCTTCTAGCCCATAATTGGTCGGTTTTGCTCCAACATGTATCCAAAAACCTGAAATGAGCACGTGTTAGCCACCTAGGAAGAGTGACTATCCTTATTCGTACAAATGACATAAACATACTGAAAAATAATGCATAAGCTATGGAAAATGAAGGATTGAACAAGGACTGAACAAGGATAATTAGGCCAAATGAGCCCAACAAGTTACCAAAATTGGGGCTCATCATCAACCCCCTGCTAAAAGGGTTGCTCATCCTCTGAGCAACTAGTCCAGCTCCTCGTCCTTCATTGCTTTGATTGCCACCCTCACATCCCAGGCTTCTGAAGTAGTATCCTCCTCACTGTCATGGAATTCGGCTTTCCTTTCCACCTCTTCCCACTGTTTACGCTCTTCTTCTTCTGTTCTTCCTTCTAACAATCCCAAAAGTAGAGGTGGACTTAGCTTGAGGCCTATCCAGCTGGCCTGGAGGTTCTACATAGCCTTCTTGTAGAGGGGCACTCGTGCCAAGGCCTCTCTCATTCTAGTCGGAGTGTGATATTCCCTGATTTTGAGGCTGTGGGACAATGTGTTCCACCTACGGGTGCAAGCATGAACACAATTGTCCCCTAATAATCGCTCCATATCCTCGAAGTGTGCTATGGCCTGAGCCTGCCGATCCATGTACTCCAAGAATGTCTGAGAGTTGGTTGCTAGGTGCTGGTGAGCAGATATCAATGCTGTGGGGTCCCCTGGCTCTGCTCTGATTAGCAGAGGTTCATGTAGTTCTCGGTCCATAACACTTCTGACCTCTGTCGCTCTCTTTTCTTCGTGGTTTAACCAGGAGGTCATTGCCATCAGCTGCATGTCCCCCACTGCTGGGTTGGGGTCCCACGAGGTTACATTTGGAAGGGCCAAATTATGAAGGTAAAACTCTGAAAGCTTAGCCTTGTCTTCCGATGAACTGTTGTTACATAAATCCACAAACTGCTGGGGGTTTTGGATTTGGGAGATACCTCTTTGTGCCAGTGTGTTGATTTGGAATTGCAGCCACTGATCCCTTAAGTATAGGCCATAGGATTTGGCCGGCTGCCTACATTGCAGAGCTTCCATTGCCCAACTGGCCATGCAGGCTAGTTGGGCCTCTTTTTCTTGTACCAGTTGTTTCAGAGATTGGATCTCTATGTCTGCCTGCAATTCCCTTTCCCACAGTTGTCGGTTTAGTTCCTCGAGACCAACTTGCCTTCCTTCTTTTTCTTGAGGTTCTGCTATGGTGTATTTGTCCGTTGTGTCCTCTTCCTTCCTCTGTCCCTGTAGAAATAGTTGTTGTCTAAGCAGCTCATTCTCTTCCCTTAATTTGGCCTGTTGGGAGCTTTCCACATGTCGCACTCTTGCTAACTCCCTTTGTGTTTCCTTGAGCCTCTCTTCTAGAGGCCCTATATCTGCTACCCCCTTGGATTTAGCGATCCTCATCCAAGTGTGGGTTCGCACTCTTTCTTCCTCTAGTGCTAGAAACAGTGGCACTGTGAATTTTTGAGGAATAATTTTTCCAGCCTCTAAAAAGTTGTAATAGGAGCCCAGACTGGGCTGGGGGCTAGGTTCCAAGATGACCTCAGTCTTCTCCTCCTCTTGTGGTGACGTGGCTGCTCTTTCCTCCATCTTCTCAGTTTCTTTTAGCCTAGCCAAAGTTTCCTGTAGAACAGTCTCGGCATCCTGTAGAGAAGCTTCCGAGTTCAATTTCTCCATTCTTTCTCTCCATGAGGATGTTTTCAGGCTCCCCCGCTCATAAGTAATGGATGCCTTGGAGGGGGACGTATCCCTTGGTGTGGTAGGGGTATCCACAATTGTGATTTGCTCTTTTGATGGAGGTTGGGGTCTGCCAGTCTTAATTCTCACACTCCTTCTTGCTTTAAAATACAAAGGAGTCTCCCTCTTTCATTTTTCCCTTGGCTTGGGAGAGGTACTTAGGGTGGCCAGCACAGCTGCTACCTCCCTAGCTAGGATTTTGGCTGACTTTTCCTTCTGCTGTCTTTTTTCTGGACTTCCTGTAGAAAGTCCTGTAGTGGCTGGTTTCTGGCTTCCTGTAGAAGCCGTTTTTAATCTTCTTGTAGAAACATCCTTCCGAGTTCCTGTAGAAGCAGATGGTACGGCTTTAGCCTGCTTGGCCGAGGGTGCTTTGTCTTTTAGCTTGGCTGAGGCTGCCTTAGGGGTGCCCTTACTGGCTTGGACCTCCTCAGTCCTCTCTACCCTGCTTTGTAGCCTTTTCTCTCTGGGCGTTGGTGTGATTTTACCAACCCCTGTTTTGGTAGCTTGGCCTTTTTCTTGTGGTCCTCTCTGTTCCTTCTCTGATGTTTTGCTCGGGGTTTCTTTTCCTTTAACCTTCTTCTCTGTCTGAGTTTGCTCCTTCTCCTCGCTGCTGGAGGGAGTGAGCTCCTCGGCCAAAATTCGGATGTCATCATCCTTAGACATATTCCGAAAGATTTCCCAGGAGAGAGGGACCGTATAAGTGTGGAGTGCATCTTCCACGAGGAGCTTGATAAGCCCATGATGGGCTAGCTGGTCTGGTGTCCCCTCTCTTAGTTTGGTGGCACACTCAATCATGGATTGCAGGAGGAAGTAAGGGATGCTCAGTTTTTGTTTTGAGGGTAGGTCCATGTGGTGCCTGAGTTCCGTGAGCAACCGAAAATGGTAGCCATACACGATGCTAAATCGCCCCTCACACGTAATATATTTCATAATTTGGAGGCTGACTTCACTCCAGAACGGTTGTAGGCTAGTTCTTCGAACTCCATTTTTGTCCTCTGAATACTATTCCTCTGGCAGGAAGAACTCTTTCTTAGCTTTCTGACCCAATTTCCTCTCCTCCTTATCCCAGGGTACCCCCCATCGGTAGATCAGTTACCCTGCTAATGAGATGTGGGGTGAGTCTAAGGGTTAATCCTCTAAGGTTGACGACGGCCAGTGTCTTTGACTTCGGCTTCAAGGCCCTTAGGAATTCCTCCGTAATTTCATCATCGTGACCTTGAATCTTGTCACAGAAGGACATCCAGTGGGCACGGGAAAACAAGTCCACCACCTCAGGGGTTTCCTGTAACTTCTTGGAGTCTGCAGGTTCTTTTCGAATGAACCCTCCCGGCATGGTAAAACTCTGTGTTTCTCCTGTGCTATTCTAAACTTGCGTGCTTATGGACAGAAGGAGGACTTCGGGATTTCTCTACAGAGCATAGCTACAACTCCGTTATGCACACAGTCACATAAAATTCACGATTTTTCAGTGAGCCTTCCTGGTGTCTCAATTTTTCTACAGGAGGGCTTTTAATTCGAGACCCTGGAGAAAATCTCGTATGCAGACTACGAGGGCAACTCAGGCAGCGATAAAAACAGCTTCCACCACCCCCTTAACACGTCGAATTCACCACCTTTTAAATATTTTGCATGGGAGAGTATAGTTCAGGCCTACCTCATTTAGAATTTCCACCTTCGACGTGAACAGTCCAAGCTTCTTCGTATGCTGGATGTTTGTAGCGAAGCTTCTTGTAGAATTCGTGCACGGCTTCCGGAGGACACTACGGTGGTTTTGGACGAGTCTGAGCAGCAACAGGACATTGGAATCAGCCCGAGAACTCAGCTAACAACTTGCAGAGGAGGAGGACGCGTACTCAGCTGCAAAACGGTTGTGAATGGAATGACTGCAGTGTATCATCAATTATGTTACCGGCCAATTTTGAATTGCTGCGGAATTCGTGGCGCGGGGTGTGAGCTGTCCCGGTCGATCCGTTGGCCGACGTCACAGCGATCATTCCCCGGCGTGCCCCTAACTACCACATCCTTCCCTCTGCATTTACCGCCGCCATTCCTGCCATACCACCGCTCCTCTCCGACTGGACACTTCCCACGTGTCAATTTCCCGTTTCTTCGACATAACAAAGTTCAGTCGGATTCCACGAGGCCATTGGACTAGTTGTGGTGGCCAGTTGCTTGGCTACCAGACTTGTTCAATCCGTCCATCCTCACAGTCATGCATATTTAGAGTATAGCTTATGTAATTTGACGAAATAAGGTTAGGCACTTACCTGTGCGGCCGTGGACATGGTTTTTTTCAGGTTCTGGGACAAGGACTGCTGGATCTGCTTGTTGTTGCTGCGCGTGCGGGTGCTGGAGCTCCTCTTCATTCGCTACTGCTGGCTACGAGACCTTGAGACCCGATTTCCTATTGGTGAATGCTACATGCACCGGTTTCATGAGCTGCTGGTGTCTCCATGGCATGTTCTCCAGCTGGATCAGCTGCTACAGGATTCCTGTAGGACATCCTGTAGTCGTTTCTCCTCCTGGGGCGCATGCTAAAATAATTGAGCTGCTTCACAGGTGCAGGGTCCTGAGGTCGCCTTGATAGGTAAGGTGTGCGAGCCTCTGCATGCTTCATTTGCTACTTAAAAACAATTTTTTTCTGAGAAGGCAAGGTTCTGGTATGACTGCACAGGTACATTCGATCAGATGGCAGCAATGGTGGTGAAAGGAGGTTGAACAAGTGGAGGATGGAAGAAAAGAGTTGTGGCATGCCTCCTTAATGAACTTCGGGCTTCAAATGCTCCCCCATAATCGATTTCAGCCCGTCCAAAAGCTCTACAGGAAGTTTCCTGTAGAAATACAGAACTTCCTGTAGAAAGTCCTGTAGCTTCCTGTAGAAGGTTAAACCGTGACCAAATTGAGTCCAGACCTTGGGAAAAATGAGTGTTCATGGAGGGAATGTATGTGAGGTTGCCTGGTAGGTTGATAGGGACCCTTGCCCTTGAGTTGAGAGGCCTCCTTTTTCCATTGTGTTCCTGCAACCTGCAACAAATTTTTGGAGATTAAACTTGTTTTCTTCTGTTTTTTTTTTTTTTTTTTCACGAGATAGCAGGAGCGCCTCAATGAGGTTTTCATTCCTACTATCTGCCTTGGGCGCCTCAGAGAGGTTTTCGCCCAAGGATCTTTATTTTTTCAATTTTCAGAGGGACAGCAGGGGCGCCTCAATGAGGTTTTCACCCCTACCATCTGCCTTGGGCGCCTCAGAAAGGTTTTCACCCAAGGATCTTTTTTATTGCATTCTTTTTTTTTTTCTTTTTTTTTTATATATATATATATACCTCATGATGCTCAGGGTGTGCCCAAAACAGAGGCAGAACCATTTTCTATGACCAACACTCACTTTTCCACGGTTTTGATGAACTCGTGCCTCGAAAGAGGTTTCCTGTAGATCTTTAGTCGATGCCCACTGACTAGCATGGGGATAGCTTCTTCATCAATGGTCTGGATAAGGACAGACCCATTGTCATTAAACTTCTCCACTTCATATGGTCCCATCCATCTTGTCCTTAGCTTTCCCTTGAAATCCTTATATCTAGAATCATACAGCAGCGCCCAATCTCTCGGCTGGAATTGTTTTTCATTGAGGTTCCAGTCGTGCCATATCTTCTTCTAAAGTTGAACCACTTCCAAGTGGAGGAGGGCCTGCATTCGGTGTTCATATAACCCATTCAGCTGCAATAACCTTTCTTGCTGAGCATGGCTGAGATCTAGGTCCAGCTGAGCTTCCATCCTCAATGTGTTGTACTCAAACTCGATTGACAGCAAGGCTTTCTTCCCATAGACCAGCTCATAAGGTGTGAAACTGGTTGTGGTCTTCCAAGTGGTGTTGTAGGCCCAAGTGGCCTCAACCAGGCGATCTGCCCAATCCTTTCTGCTGCTGCTCACCACCTTAGTCAAAATCCCTTCTAATGCTCTATTGGTGACTTCCACCTGCCCATTTGCTTGAGGATGATATGGGGTGGAAGTCCTATGCTTGATCTTGTGATGAGCTAGGAGGTCTTCAATTAAGTTGGAGGTGAACTGGCTTCCTTGATCGGTGACTAACTCTCTTGGGTAGCCAAATTTGTAGAAGATGTTTTCTCTCAAGAATTCAGCCACCTTTTCTTCTGTTGCTGCTTTGATTGCCTTGGTTTCCGCCCACTTTGTCAGATAGTCTGTGCACACAATGATGTAAGACCTTTGCCTTGAGGGAGGGTTGATAGGACCCACAAAATCCATACCCCACTTTTCAAATGGCTCAAGAGTCACTTGAGGTTGGAGAGGCATTTCATCCCTTGGAGTCGGTTTCCCCATCCTTTGGCATCGGTCACATTGGCTGATATATCTCCTGACATCTTGATGAAGAGTGGGCCAATAGTAGCCTGCCTGTAGGATTTTGAAGGCAGTCCTCTTGGCTGCGAAATATCCTCCACAAGGCCCATTGTGACAGGTTAGGAGGATGTCAAAGACTTCCTCCTCCCTTACACAATGCCTTAAGATCTGATCGGGGCCAAGTTTGAACAGGTTGCCCCTGATCCAAGTGAATGAGGCACTCTTTCTCACGATTCTGATCTTCTCCTTTGAGGATAGATGCAGAGGGAACTCTGCTGAGACCAGATAGTTTGCTATATAAGCAAACCACGGAGAGAGTACTGAGATAGAAAACAGATGTTCATCTGGCATCTGGTCATCCACTATTCCTTCTTCACCTGCAGGAATGGACCATGGCTAGGAACTCTTTCTCAGTTACAGTATAATTCATTTCTGCCTTGGATAAGTTTTTGCTGACAAAATATATGGCATATGGAAGTTTTTCTTCAACTTGTCCTAAGCCTACCCCTATGGCTTTGTTCGAGGAATCAGTGTGGACGTGGAAAGGTAGGGCCCAGTTTGGGCCTCTCAAAATTGGGGCGGACACCAACTTATCCTTTAATTCATTCAGAGCCCCCTAACAGTCGTCAGTCCATTTAAACTCAACATCTTTTGCTAAGAGGCCAAACAATGGTGAGGCTAGCTTACTGAAGTCTTTAATGAACCTTCTATAATATCCTGCTAAGCCTAGGAAACTTCAAACATCTCTCACCTTCTGAGGGGGTGGAACCTTTTCGATGATAGCAATTTTATTAGGATCCACCTGTAATCCTTGGCGGGAAATGGTATGACCTAACACGGTCCCTTCAGTCATCAGGAATTCACATTTTTCAAGGCTGAGGGACAAGTTCATCTCAATGCATTTGCTCAAAACTTTTCCCAGGTTGGACAAGGCTTCTTGGAAGCTAGACCCATAAGAAGTAAAGTCATCCATGTAGATTTCCACCGAATCATGAACCAACTTGGCAAAGATGCTCAATACAGCCCTCTGGAAAGTGGCAGGGGCATTGCATAGCCCAAAGGGAAGGACCCGGTAGGCAAAGGTACCCCATGGACAAGTGAAGGTGGTCTTATCTTGGTCCTCAGGGCTGATTTGGATCTGATTATACCCGCTGAACCCATCTAGGAAAGAGAAAAATTTCTTTCCTGCCAGTCCATCCAACACTTGATCTATGAACGGTAGAGGGAAGTGGTCTTTCTTGGTGGCTTTGTTCAGTTCTCTGTAGTCCACACAGATTCTCCACTTCCCATTCTTCTTGGGTACCAACACAAGAGGAGAAACCCATTCGCTATCCGAGATGGGGTAGATGAATCCTGCATCCAACAATTTTTGCACTTCTTCTTTAACAATGTCTTTAAGGGTTGGATTCATTCTCCTCTGAGGTTGCCTGACTGGTTTGCAGTCCTCCTTAATGTAAATATGATGGGTACAGACCGAGGGACGGATTCCTTTCATTTCCTTGTAGCTCCAGGCAAAAGCCTCCAAACGGTGGGTCAAGAGGTCACATAGCTCCTTTTCCTGAGAGGGAGAGAGAGACGCGTTGATCTTTAAAGTTCTTTCAGGGCCAAAATCCACATTCTTAACTCTGGGAGTGGTCAAATCAGTTGCACCTAGGTCCATTAAAGCATGGGCTTGGGTATCTTCCATCAATTCTTCCAAGGATAGCACACTAGGGGAAGGATTTTGGATCAAGTTTTCAATCACATCATCTTTAGTTTGAGGACCTCCCTTGGTGGCTTCCACTGTGCATAATGGTGCAGAGTAGACCCCATCCTCCTCTCCTTCTTCCAACCAGAGGGGTAAGTCATGTTCTAGCAGAGGTTGGGCAGGAGGGTATAGGACTAGCTGTTTGGACATAGGCCCATTTTTGATGGTCATAGTTCCTGCTCGATAGCTGATGTAAGCATCCGCAGTAGCTAACCAAGGCCTTCCCAAAATGAGGGGATATCCAGTGAGTTTTTCCTTTGGCTGAAGGACCAAGAAATCGGCAGGGTACTCCCAGGAGTCAACAGAGACCAGGACATCTTCCACAATCCCCTCGGGAGTCACAGTGGAACGATCTGCCAATTGAAGTACGGTCGAGGTTTTCCTTATGGAACTCTGAAGGTTGAGTTTAAGCATGGTGTCCCTGTTCATCACATTAATGGCAGCCCCTAGATCAATCAAGGTGTGGGGTATGATGGTGCCATTTATGTGGACATCAACTACAGGACTCCCAGGGTCCAAATACTTTGGACAGATTACTTGCCCCAACATGAGATCAGACAGTTGTCCTATGACATTGATGGTTGAGGCATCTTTCTTTTGCCTGCCTGGGTGTCTGTAACACTTCTCTTTAATCAATTTGTTGTATATTGGTACATCTTTTATGGCCTGAAGAAGTGGTATTTTTACACACAACTGCTTGAGTTCTTCCAGAAGCTCACTCTCTTCCGGGTTGGGTTGTGTGGTTACTGCAAGTCACTCAAGAAAGGGTGGAATGGCTTGGGGTTCACTTTCATGTTTCTCTTCCTCCTCCTCTAGGGGAGGAGGTGGGCACTCTGGAAGGATCTTTCCAGATAGCAGACTGATCTCCTGGATCTCCACAGCAGAGGTAGGGCATGTTGTCTCCCCAGTATATACCTGCTGGGCCTATCTATTGTTGGGGTTTGGGTTCGGTTGAGCAGGCATCTGGGGTAGTCTTCAAGGAGCAGGAGGTAGCGATTGTGGTTGAGCCGGTGGTGGAGGCAAAATGGCGGGAGGAGTGTTGTATTGGGGTCTCCACCCCGGTTGAGGTGCATTCCACTGAGGTTGTGGCTGGGCATGAGGGTGAAACGAATGAGAAGGAGCTTGAGTATGGTATGGAGATGGATAAGACCACGGAGGAGGTGTGGACCAAGAAGGATGAGCAGGGGGGCCCCAAGAAGGTATATGAGCGGATTGGTTGGGGTTATAATAAGCTTGGGATGTCCCTTGCATCCCCTGCTGGTAAGGTCTGGGTCCATGTGGCCTCCTTTGGTTGAGGAAGTAGAGAGGTTCAGTAGCTACCTCAGTCCCTAAATACATGGCTTTAAATCCAGGCAAGGTAGGGCATTGGTTGGTGGGGTGATCTTCCTCACAAATGAAACATACCTCTACTGAGTGCAATGGGCATTCATTCTTAGGGTGCTTCCTCGTGCATCTAGGACAAAAAATGGCCAAAGCCCTCTCAGCTTCCTCCTTCTTTTGCTGAATTCGGAAGGTATCAAGTTGCATGGCGATGGTCTGTCTCATCTCACTCTTGAGGTCTTCCATCTGGTTAGCAAACTCATGCTTAGAGAAGGTGGTGCTAGCTGAAAGATGATTCCCCCTACCTCTCTTCCGGGCCGCCCTAGAATGGTTTCTAAACACGGTCTTGATATCCTCATAAGGTAGCTGGTAGATGTCTCCTCCAGCCAACATGTTAAGGATGTCTAGAAGGTCTTCAGGGACTCCTCAGAGCAGGACCAGCTTCAGAGATTCCGGGTCAGGTGTGCACCTGGCCCGTTTATAACTGAGTTGAAACCTCTCCTCATAGTCTTCTAGAGACTCATCGCTTCCCATAGTCATCCGAAAGATTTCTCCCTTGGTTTCCTTGGACCTACAGTAGTCCTGGTATTTGGCATTGAAAGCTTGCTGCATTTGAGGCCAAGTGGTGATACTATTTCCAGGTAACCCCATGAACCAGCGTAATGCTGCGTCCTTGAGAGTAAAGGGAAAGAGTTTCAACTTTTGCTCATCCTCAGCATAGTCATAAGTTCGACAAAGGACAGCAAACTCAAACAGGAAGGTATCAGGGTCTTCAGTAGTCAATCCATGGAAGTGGGGTAAAGCTAAGGGACTTATGTTATTCATTTTCATGTCCCCATTGGTCTTGCGGATGTGAAAGACACCTTCTATTCTCTCATCTTCTCTTCTATCATTTCGATTTTTAGCCATGGCTTCAGATGGAGTGGTTTCTAACTCTTCTCTTGTTATAGGATCTTCGTATATCTCAAGAGGTTCACCTATAGGTTCTTCTGGTTCACTGTCACCAGAGAAGAGAGAAGGTTGACTCAGTGATGTGGTGGGGGTGTTGGGTAAGAATTTTCCGATTTTATCTCTGTTCCTACGAGGCATGAAATGAAAAGACTTTTGCTTGCTTTTGTTTTTTTTTTTTTTTTTTTTTCTGTTTGTACCTGCAAAACTGAAACAGATGGAATGGCAACTAACTAGAAACTATCTTGCAGAAATGAAAATGCGGAATTGAAATGAAAGCAGGAAAGGACTAATCTACTCTGCTGAAATGAAATTGCAAGAAGGAAATGCTAGACTATGCTTGCAAAATTGAAATTCTATCTTACGCTTGCAGAATTGAAAGTCTAATCTAGGAAAGCAGGAAAGGTCTACTTTACTTTTACAGAAATGAGATTGCAGAATGGAAGTGAAATAAACTACTTAGTAGAAAACGAGAGTAAAGAAATAGAAGAAAAGCAGCAATCACAAATACTCTGACGCTTCCCCGGCAACGGCGCCAAAAAGATGGTGGGCTCCAGTATTGCAGCAATAATGCTGCAACTCCTGGGACTCCCGTCTTTACTTTTATCAACCCGGTAGTTCGTAACAAACTTGGAAGCGACGGTGTTGTATGCACAAGTACTAGCTCTTGCCGCAGATGTCACTTGGTTAGCTAGCACAAGTCCGCTAGGGGCTCAAGCCAATTTCTATGAGCTCTTAGAAGAAGCTTTTTTAGTTGATGGATGAAAGCTAACTCAAAGGAAGCTAATCTACTTGCGGAAAAAAACTGTAAGCCAAAATGAAACGCAAACCCTAGCAAACCCTAATTCTACCAGCTAGTCTTACTGATGCAAAGGAGAGAATGAAAACTACTGAAAGAGATGCCATTACTTCTATGAAGGTAAAATACATGTGTCTAGACTACCTTTGTCTAAAGAAAACATCTTTTTGTATTTTTGTTTAAGTTGTGGGAATTATCATGCATGTGCTTCTAACTGGCATTTTACTATGCAGGGGTAGATCAAGGGGAGAAATGCTTGGGAAAGGTTTGGAAGGTTCAGAAAGGGTCTAAGGGGTCCCTAACACCCTTCCAGAGAGTTTCACAAAGTTTTGCTACCAAGAAATTTATGAGCTTCTACAGGAAGTCTGCATGGGTTCTACAGGATGTTCAGGAATTTCTACAGGATGTTCAGAGATTTCTACAGGATGTTTAAAGATTGGATTTTGGAGGATGGGTGAGCGAGGGAAGATGCCTAAACGGATATGGAGGTAGGATAGGGGCCTGAAGTGACCCAGGGTCTGGTGGATGGAGTGGTGAGAGGATGAGGAAGGCTAACTTGGCTTAGAGAAGGCTAAGACAATGATTGAGAAAGAAGGTAGGGTTGCATGCGAAAAAAAAGAAAGTGTGAGACGAGGAACCTAGCTAGGAGATCGACCAACTGGTTCTGATGAAGCTTACGGGGACGAGAGAGAGGTAGAGATGCCCTGCACAATGTACATTTAACTGAATCAACAAAACCATACAACTAATCAAAGCCCTATCTAATCTAATCTAACTGTCAGTAAAACGAATGAACAACAACTTTATTTGGAGATGAATCGTGTATATCAAAGATGAAATGAACCATTTCAGAGATCTAAACACCTAACCAACTTCTGCAAATGAAAACAGTACACTTAGGATTGCATGGTAAAGCAAACTAGTGGTTTTGTTGGGACAACACTGTTTCTCCAATTCCAGCCCCTGATCCAATAAGGATGAGGTGAGACTGAGAGTGGTGTTGACCCTTTTCTTGAGGCACTTCCCTATTACTATTCTACCACCCTATTTTAAACATCTGAAGCAATTCTATTCATAAGCAGTGACCTATCTTAACCAACACAACTAAATTTTCTCAACAGAAATACGTTCAAATGCATAAAAGGAAACAACGCTGCATAAAGGGAAAGTAACAATACAAGAAGGAAGCCCTAGGCTCTCAGGTTGGGCCCAACCCCGAGAGCTATGGCTCCTATAGAACACTCAGAGCTGATATGAAATCGGACTGCTTCCCATTATCAAATAATAACCATAAGTTCAAGAGTTATGCCAAAATGGCTACAAGAGGACAACGTAAGGCTAACAGCACTGTAGTGCAAAAAAATGCAATGGTTTCAAAAATTCTTTTCACGAAGGCTAAGGCCTTATCCTTTATACATCACGAGGGCCCTAACTGGCCTCCTAAATCAATGGGACTTGGCTATTCAAACTGTGAATAGACAACCTCTTCCACAATCTGCTTGGCTGCCTTCTAGATCCGGTTCTGGTGGCCTTTGGAGCTCGGGGTTGGGGTGAAGATGCCGAGGAAGGGTTATTTAATGCCATAGACAACCCCCCTACAAATCCTCACCTCAAGCTTGGTTGTCTTCTAGTCCATAATTGGTTGGTTTTGCTCCAACATGTATCCAAAAACCTGAAATGAGCACGTGTTAGCCACCTAGGAAGAGTGACTATCCTTATTTGTACAAATGACATAAACATACTGAAAAATAATGCATAAGCTATGGAAAATGAAGGATTGAACAAGGACTGAACAAGGATAATTATGCCAAATGAGCCCAACAAGTTACCAAAATTGGGGCTCATCACACATATGCCTAGGTTGTTTATTTGTCTCGACATTGAATTGAATTGTATAGGCATGGAGGTAAGGACTTCATTCAATATCTCCATTCAATTTTTCCTGCTGCATTTGGTGTTTTGGGTGGACTTCCACAATCTCCATGCAATCAATTTTCACTTCATGTATGCATAGGCTTCTTGCTCCTGCATTGAATAGGCATAGATGCAAGGACTTCATTTAATTTTTCTTGTTGTGTTCGGTGTTTTGGGTGGAATTCCAGGAACTAATATATATTAAAGAGGGATGTGTTCTTAACTACAATTGTTTCAACAGGTAAATTTGAGAAAATCAAAGTTGAAAGACATCGAACTTCATCTAATTTGAAGGATTTCAAGGGGTTTCTCTGAAACAGGTAACTTGTCTATACCGAATCGTGATGCAAGTATTTTTTTGAATCTTCCCATTGAACTCATTAGATGATCAGTTGGTATTCAGAAGACGCATTTATATAAGAGTGCACAAATAAACCCTTCTTTAATAAATGTAAACTAGATACAAAGCACATAATTTTTCTAGATATGGCAATATGGTGAGTTTTTTTCTCCCGCAAAAAACCTCGCAAGGAAAATTTCTGAAATCCTTCCAACTTTTAAAGGACTAAACATGGCCAAATATAACACACACTAGAAACTAGTGTGAATTGCAAATTTCATTATTCAAAGTGGAACTGGATTTACTAGTGTGAGTTGAAAAATAAAATTAGGCAAATGTCATTTGGGATGGGATGACATGGTTAAAAAACACGACAAATCCAACTAAAAATTACAAGGGAAATTTAAATGGGAAAGCTCATGGAATTTAAGAGCACATGATTTAGTCATGTAGAATTTACCTGCACCTACCACATGTTAATATAGAAAAACACTAATTAAGAAATCGTTTTAGGAAATTGATGCTGAGGGAATGGGCTACTTATGAAATGGTTATGTTTTCCCAATGTAGAGAATTTTTGTAACGTACCCAAACCCTTCTTCTAGGCAAAGGAATGGGGTATAACAAGTTTTATTTTGAGCTCCTTCTGCAACTACCTTCGAGTTGATGCCTCCTTCCACCATCGAGATCAATCCCAGTGGTTCCTCAGGATCACCGAGTGACCATTATATAAGATTGTACATGCTTAGCATGTTAAAGCCCTTCGCAGGCTGAGTTACCCTTGTGATGGGTTCGACACCACTAGTATTGTTTCTCCGTGAAGACCAAAGTTCGAGTGCTAAGCCCCAAGATCCCTAGCCTCTTCTTACTCCCTTGTGCCCCTAGTCTGCATCTATGCGAAGTGACCGAGGGATAGTGCTTATCCCATAGCCATCTATTCTGACGCAATAATCTTAGGCCTCATTCACACCTACTGAGACCATAACGTCGGGTTGACGTGTCCCATGGGGATCACCCAGCCTTACCTCCATTGGTTGCGTCTTTTCCATGAGGTTGCCTTTCATTCCTCTATGTCTCGACACTTCATCTCCCAGAGAATTCCTTACCTGTGCCTGCTTACCTCCACCATGGTATTATTTTCAGGCCAAGCTGTCAAGTGGGACCACTCACAATGTCCATCGGCCAATCAACTTCCTACCAGGGTGAGTAGTCTCTGACAGTTCCCATGTCATCAGATGCTTAGTCAGCTCGACAAATCCTTCCAAATCAGTGTTGATTTCTTCGGGGCTCAAGCCAGCGGGATGACATCATGCTAACATCACCTACCATCATTGGCTACTCGGAGAAGGGATGGAATTTGAAAGGAAATTTTCCCATCACGGGTGATTTTCCCATCAAATACAACTTGAAATTTTACAATACCTTTAAATTTCTTTGTTGAAATTGTGGAAAATGGTTGGGGAAGTGTGAAAACCGTCAAATTAGACAAGTGGGTGTGTTTTGAAATTCAAACCATGCCTAGGATCCAAGAAAATTCTACCATGTGTCCTGCTGGAAGAGAGAGAAAATTTCTCCAGCCCCTTCGCTTTATGTCAATTATCTTCTATTAATCAAAACCATCGAGTTCCACAATCTGGCTCTGACACCACTCTTGAGCGGTTAGCGGTTTTGGAGGTGTGCCCCCGAAGCAACTTTCTTCCGTTAGTCTGTGTGATCAATAGTGAAAGAAACTTCTTCCGAGTTCCCAAGGCCTAACAAGGTTACCATCTTGAGGCCCACAGAAATGCTGTGCTGTGGGTCGGCACCCATATTCCGGTGCTCGATTTTCTTCCCTTTTCCTATCCTCTGGGGTGAATCTTGTGGGATGATGTGTTGTGTGGGGTCCACCCAATGCATTTTCATTGATGCATGCTTTCCTTTGTGGATCGGTAACTTACATCTCAATTCTTAGCATGACTCTTTTAATCACGCAAAGTTATTACCTCTAAGATATCATAGTCAAGTGGGCTCCACTTGTTCTATTCCTTCCCGATGCTTACAACTTGTGCCCCATTTGAAACCACCAGGTGTACTTGTCGGGGTTATAGTGCTGAGATTGCATCATCCCAATTCCCCAATGCATGTGCCTTTAGAAATGTTATGGGTTATGTGTCTAGGCTTACATGGGTTGTGGGCTAACCCACCAACCAATAGAAACATCATTGGGCACACGTCATCTTTCCTGTCATCCTTGTGCTTATGTCCTAACTCTCCTCTTTGAAATAGGTTACAATATTTTGGGGTTCTGACCTCTAGGCTACTGGTATGAAATTTCCATTATGGGATTTGTCTAATGATGGTCCCGACTTCATCAAATTACATTCTTCCCAGTGACTTAGTTAAATTAAGTTTTCAAGAATCAACCCTCCCGAGACTTCTCTATCCATGTTGTTCTTCTCCCAACCAATCATGTAAAAGAGTATTTTTCCCCTCAAATAGGAACCCTTCCCACCTAGGGTTATGATAAATGAAGGGAATAAGGTCATCCAACATTTTCCATAAGGTTAGGGCTTCACTCCTTTGAGCCACGAGGACTCCTTTTTCCTTAGCTTCCTATTATGACCCAGGCGAGGAGATTTAACTCTCCCTCATGTAATGTCTTCAACGTAAAACTCTATAATCTTCTTGAAGATGAGATCCATCATTGAAAAAGCTTCCTCAAGAGATTCTTCTCGATTGTGGCTCTAGCTCAAAGGTTTGGCAAACATCCAGAGCTACTTCAAGGCCTTCACACTATACCAATGTAAATCTAAATTATTCCACGACGTTACCCCTCATGAGCTTGGGTGAAATCCACTACAATGAGTTCCCAACCTTTATGTATTCCTTGTTTAAGGACAGGGAATTTGATGCATACAAGCATTGGAAACCTTCTAGTTGTGCTCTGTTAAGCACATGAACTGAACTCCTGAAGGGACTTCACCTCTCCAACCACATGCTAGGGGTTCCATGCTCCAAAGAAGGCCTGAAAGTGGCTCTATAGCACCTGTCAAGGGTTTCCAGGGCATTTGGCTATTGGCAGGGACTTACAATCCTCATGACTAGGGCCCTTGGGGCAAGAATGGAGGCTACTGAAATTACAAGGCTGAGATTCCTCTGATACATGGCTAAGAGTCTTTAAGGTTGCAAGGGGGGGTTTCCCTTGGAATCAACACATAGCTCACATGCTAGTGCATAGTCGAGCAACTATTATAGTTTGTATATGCGCATAACCTCTACAGATGCAGACCATGTCAGCATGAATCCTCTATGTAACCATTATTCATTAATAAAAGTGGATCTTATGCTAATCTTTGTCATATTATTGGTTCATATCTTTTTAGATCCATTTCTTTGTTCCTTCAAGGATGTACTATATATATATATATATATATATATGATTTATTCAATCACAACAAAGTATGCTGAGGACTTCCTTAACACATCATTCTATCCCATAAATGTAACCTAATCTTTCTTCTTAAGTGTAGAAATTACCTCTTATATCATATAGGAGCTTAAGGGTGAAAAGAAGTCAACATTTATCTATGAGAGATATGGGCTTTACATGTGCTTAAATCGAGGAATCATTGACTAAGTCATTCGAGCTTGTGAATCAATCCCTTGTACAATGTTAGTGGTTGTAAGACCTACAACAATAGTAATTATACCACTGTAACATGAAAGATTCTCTTTGCTACTTATTAGCAAGGAAGTGATTAACACACACATATTGTTTGCAAGAAGCTTATGTTGAACATCATAAACGGTGTCATCTCATGAATTGTAACTTCATTTCTAGATTATAATGACTCTTCAGCGATACCAAGCTGCATATATCGGTTAGCCTATGTAAGAATTGAAACTCCACTCAAGGTTGAAATTGGCTTAGAATCAATGTTGGTTTGTGTTATATTCTTTCCACAACTAGCCCTAGTAGTTAAAATGGGGGTTAGGGGCGGGCCTAAGTTCCCCCTTTGTTGTGTCGAGCACAGCGGGGGGTAGTAGCCCCCCTCTACGAGGTCCATGGAAACACCCTGGGGAATTTTTTCTGGACCATATATTAGGTGGGCGAACCTGTGATGAACCCACCTATGGTTTTGTGCATGGATTTCGCACATGGTTTTGCACACGATGGTTTTTGGTCCATGGTATTTTGTACATCCAGTCAAGGGAACTACGATTGTGTTCTAATCCAAATTTAACGGATTGGGGTTTATGGATTCTTCTACATGTATATATATGTATTTTAAAATTGAAAGGAACATAATGAAAAATCGATTTGGTAGTCTCGGTTTTGGGATCCAGGGAAAAATCTCTGTGTATATTTGTTTTATGTGTTATTCTCTCACAATTTTTTATTTTCTATTTTTAGAATTCATATGCAGGTAATTTATGAATAGGGTTGAAACCTACAATCAACTCACACAAAAATAAGAATAATTAGCTTTGGCCATTGAGGACATGAAACACTTATATTTTTTCACACATTTTAACTAGCCATGCAGTAGATAAATGCAAGTGAGCAAAATTGTCATGCAACCATCAGCATATCAATCATTCACATTTCAACATGAGAACCACACAAAAGAACTTATCTTGGATTTATAATGAAGATGAAAAATTGAATTTTAGACTTCAACTCTCCACAAAACCATAGATAAGTTGCAGCCAAGCTACTTGCAGCTATCACCCGAGAGCTAAATTCCAAGGGTCTGAGGTGGTCTTGCTCAAGAGAATTAATGTCAATCTACTAGCTAAAACAGGGACTCCAGAGGTACATCTTCCTCTACCCACCAACTGATCAAAAACTCTTTAATCTAGATGGAGTTCTAAAGGCCAACTACTTCTACCCTCTAGTTGTCTAATGAAGGACACACAATACTCGGAGAAAAACTAGAGTCTTGTTGCCTCTCCTTTCTTTTGCACTGCCTCCTATGACTCTATCTCGTTTCTTTTTAAATTCAGTATTCTTCTTTGTCTACTATTCTTATTTTTCTGCACATGACTCTCATGTGTTCCTCGATTAAAAATCACCCTAATGAGTCTCCTCTCCTTCTACTTTTTGCATCTACACAGTTCCCTGCCAACACTCTGTCTCTCATTAATTTTCCTATTCTTTTGTTGTTTGTTTTTCCTTGTTGTGGTTTCCAAGACAACATGGGCTTGTCCCTCATATTGAAGTTAATTTATTTCCAACTAAAGTCCCATTCCAATTACCATCCTTCTCCATCCTTTAATGGTTGTCATATACTTCAAAATTTTCTTCCTTCAACAAGTAAGGTGAAATTCCCAAGAAATTGACCTCCACAGACCTCTTGGAATTTGTGTCCCTTACTCAACCCATTTATTTTTTTATAATTTAGTTACATAATGACCCATTAATGGCTGGGTTGTTACAAACCCCTCTCCCTTGGGGAACACCATCCTCGATGCTCTCTGTCCATTACATAGAGAAACATGCTAAATAATGGAAACAACTACATATTTTCCTTGGAGCTTTATATTTATAGCTCTTTACAACATTTACTTATATTTACATCTTTCTTATTCACAGTTGTGTGCCCAGTAACTAACATATTATAAAGAAAATGTTAATCAGATCAACCACTTCATGTAGTTCTTTGCAATTTCCTAGTGCTTTTGCTACACCAAATTCGACTTGGATTCTTTTCTTCATTCCAGAGGGAATTATGCCTCCAATATTCAGCATTGTTGTTCCTTGTACTCATGTTCCATTAGAAATTAGTTCCTAGCTCATTGATTCTTGATACAACCCCAATGTGCTTAGATTCTAATAAGCCATATCATGACCAAGAATCCCAACTCATTTTCCAGCCTTGCCTTCTCTGCTTCCCAGTCCCTTGGGAAATCTAGTTACCCTTCTCTATGTAGTCACTCACCTTCTAAGTTTAGGCATCCTCTTCTCTGCTTTGCAATCCCTTTATTGATCCATCATTTGGAAAGGCTTCCTTGCATCAAAAGGAGTTCAAACTCAAGGCACATCCTTACCCTCAAAGCTACCATACAGTCATAGAATTCTTCATGGTAATCAATTGAAATCATTGGTGTTAGTGTATCGTAATGGCCCCATCCTTGAAATATTTAATCACTGTGCCACTACACATTTGACGTATTTAAACTACGCTAATTATCTTGCATCCAAGTCCCTCCACCCATCTGGGTGATTTCATGCTTTCCTACATCATAGGACAAATGAATCCATAAGTTCCATCATTAATAAAATTCAATAATTTTAAGCCATACCTCATCAATAGTTTGCTCGTCAGGTGAACTTGGATTTTTTCCTTTAATTCCTATTATAGCCAAATCAGGTTAGCTCATGTACCAACCATTATAATTCAAATTATTAAATTTAAATTCCTAACAAAATCATGAAATCATGAAATATTGATACTTATCTTGGTTTACTTATTGATGTTTTCTTTGCATACATTGAATTCGTAGTCTATCAGGAAAGCACCTAGTTCCTTATCTTCACTTTGACCACATACACACACTAGATCAATTTCCCGTCTGCAAGTATCCATGCATTCTCCTCACTTTGATCACATACATAAACCAGATCAGTTTCCCATTGGCAAGTATCCAATGCCTTATCTTCATTATTGTCATGTAAACACACCAGATCGGTTACTTATCATCAATCATCCAATGACTTCTCTTCACTTTTATCCCATACACACACTATATCATTTTCCTGTCGGAAAGTATCTAGTGTCTTCTCTTCACTTCTCTTCTCTTTGACCTAAAATTTATTAAGTGACTCATCGACCTCAAGATGAGCACTTAAGCCCAATTTCAATCTAACAATTATGGGCACTACCACCTAGGTAGTATTATATCGATATGAATATTGTGTAGGCCTAGGCAATCTCATGCCTTTCTATGTGGCACTACACAATATAAGGCCCTAGACAACCCCATACTTGTATCTTTCGAACACTTTAACATATACACAACACATAGGCCCAGATAGTCCCATGCATGTCCTTGTTGGCATTATGATGAATGTGTTGTACCTGATGGCAACCCACTTGTAGCAGAACAACTCACTTATATATATAACTAGATGAATCTACAAAAGAGATATCAGATGTAATAAAATACATGATAGCTCAAAGGAATCAGTTCAGATGTAATGTACAATGACAACTCATTAAGATGACAGTTCTCAGTATGACAAGTTAACTTTGCCATCAAGTCAAAAGGGGGAGATTGTTGGCATTATGATACAGGTGTTGTCCTTGATGGAAACTTACTAAGATGACAGATCATAGCTCAGGCTCACAGAATGAAGAAAAAGAGATATACGTAGGTTCCTCTTAACAAGGTCGCGTATACACGCGAGATGGCCGATCAAAAGTCGCGTATGCGTATGCACGCACTTTCATGCACGGAAAAGCACATACATGTGGGAAAAATTATTTTTAGTCCTTGGTATTTGGACCTATGGTTTTGGACCATGGTATCTCGTCCAAAATATTGACCCCAGGTATTGGTTCTAAGTGGTTTTGGACCATGGAATTGAGTAAGGCCTAATACTATAAAAGGACGAGAAGATCATTAGGCAAAGACACACAGAAATTCTTGAATATCTGATGAAGTATGAGATCTAGTATGCAAGTTATGGGTTCATGATGCTTTGCTTGATCTGAGCCAAGGAGGAATCTCAGTGGTTGATGGAGAAAAAGATCTTAGGATATGGCTTGGAATGAATCATCTCTATACGGTTTGATCATGCTTATTCTAGATCTGTATACTGTTGGTATCATCCTGAGACCCTTTTTCCTTCCCAAAAACATATCATTTCTCCATACATTTTCATCATATTTCCCTCAAAATCCTCGAATATTGATTATTAATTGTTCTATAGTTATTAAATTGCATAGAAATTAATTTAGGGGTTTTATGTTCCAGAATTAGAGGTTTTTGATGACATGACTACAGGAAGTACCCACAACCTGTAATGAGTTTACCGTTTGACATGTGGCGCAGCGGATGAGCGAGAACGAAAAGCATGGGCGAAAATTGGAATGTCCAAGGATGGACAAACACCTATCTCCCATCCAAATCGAGCCTCCTATGCATGCGGTCAACTTCAGTCAAAGCAGGGTACTCTGGCGCATAAAAGCAGCAACAGCATCATTCTATTTTCATTTTGATTTTTGTTCTTTTTGAAACTTATGGTATGGAAACATTTTGAAAAAGCTATGTAATAAACGCGGCAACAGCACTATGTACATTCACTGCATCGATGACATGGCTGTATGTACGCATGTGTAAATACAGTTAGTTCAATGTTTTGAAGGTTAATCAGTTGTTGAAACATTTGCTCGGAACAGAGTTTTAGTTAATACACAGAACCATTTACAGTCACAACGTGTGTATACTCTTTTGCATTGGTTGATTGCTGAATGGTGGTAGTCAGTATACCCTTAGGCGCGGACGGGCCCTGCATTCTTCGTTTGGTATACTGCTCTTCGTTTTGTTACATTTCAGTCCTTATATATTTGCACAGCGTTGTATTAGATTCGATTTATGTATCACACAGGTTGCATCATAGTTTCGATTTACATAACTGTTGATTCACATAGCATACGGGTTGCAGTCATATAAGCTTTCGATTCCTTTATGTTTTGAGTTTCATTACATGTATATGGTGTGCGCATCTGAAGGGTTTATTGTTATGTTGAATGGTCAGCATTAAGATCTGGAACGAGAATCTTGTAAGGGATTTGGTCCTTGTGCGACTTATAGATGCATGCTCATAAACTCTGTTTCATTTTATAGATCATTTATGCTCTTTTTATATAGTTTAATAGTGTAAATATCTTGCATGCTGTGTGTGTTTACCAAGCAAAGGTTTTCTGAGTGATACCTCTGTAAGGAGGTTAGAATCATTGCCACAGTCATACACAGGACTTAGATTCATGGGTTGCTTTGATAGATGCATTTCATAACCAGCATTGTAGTCAAGTACATCAGTAGGGCAATCTAGGTGTGTGAAGGATAGGCTGCATATCACGGTCTTCCATAAAGAAGCCTTGCAATTTACCTCATAATCACCTGGGCGGTAATTCTTTATGTCTATATATTTTAGACCACGCCTCTAAGCTTACGCACCTCGGTCGATATTAAATATAGAGTCTAGTCTAGTACCCTAGCTAGAACCACTACATTTTGGTGCCGTTGCCGGGGAGTCGTATGTGAAGAATTCAAACAAAAAGAAAAAAATTTCAATACACAAAAGCAACCAAAAACACAGTTAGAATAATGTTCATATATGCCTAGACTTAGAGACACTCAAGGGAGATTTGTGAGAACCCCCCACCATCTCAACACTAACCCATCATCATCAGGAGCAGACTCTCCAGGGAAAACAACACCAACTGAGGAGGATATTCAAACAATAGCTGAGAAATTTTATTCAGGACAGCACATTACTCTTGCTGAGAGGGAAACTCTGTTTGCACATAAATCACAGCATCCACCCTTTCCTAACTCTTCTACACAAGGGAAAAGTAGCACCATTACCAAACAATTTTCCTTTCTCTCTTTTCCACCAAGAGACACTAAGAAACCAAGTAGAATGGCTGAGGAGGGATCTGGATCAGTTCCCCATCAAGAGGAGGAGGAATCCACTTTTAAATTCCCTATACAAGAACCACAGGAGGATGAAGAGATCAAAATGAAAAATATACCCCCATCCGTGCTACCCAATTTCTATGGAATGGCATCAGAGGATCCGGACTCATTCTTATTCGAGCTCGATATTATGTGTCGAACTTATGGATATACTGATGATGCTCACAGACTGAGATTGTTTCCAGCCACATTAAAGGCAGCAGCCTTGAAATGGTTTATGGGGCTAGGTGAGCATGCCATAGTGGATTGGGATGGAATGAGGAGGATATTTCTGAGGAAATATCAGCCTTATTGCAGATCCAAAGATTCTAAAGATGGCATCTTTAGAATGAGCCAACAGGAGGATGAAACCTTAGAAGAATATCTAGAACGGTTTGTCTATAACTTGCAAAAATCTAAACACCGAACCATGCCTCCTGATCTAGTCCGCACAATCTTTTTGAAAGGTATCAGGGAAGAATACATGGATGATCTCAACTTAATGGGCAAAGGTGATATCTCTGCCCTACCCTTTGAAGAAATAGTTGAACTGTGTGAAAAATATTCAAGAAGTAAAGCCAAAATGGGAAAGAGGACCTTGCCATCTAGGGTCATAAAAACTGCCTCTGCTAGTGTCACCCGGGCTGAAATTGGTAATCTTTTAGAAGAGTTCAAAATAGATTTGTTGAGTACTCTAGGAAACCAAATCGATACCTTAAAAGCCAAAAAGAAACAAGAGGAAGAAGACAATATAATGGCTATTTTCTGCCCCAAGTGTCGCAAGAAGCATGCATTAAAAGACTGTCCTCTAGACAATATACAAGTATGTGCTTTCTGTACTGAGCATCATGATATGTTTAACTGTCCTAAAGTTAAAATTGTGCAGAACTGTAACATGGCAGCCAACACAGAGATGGAGAACGTGTACTACATGGGTGCAAAGCGACCATGGCAACCAAGGCAAGCACCCCAAGGTATGTTTCCTAATCAAAATATGCAATTTCCTATGAATGATCAGATGTATGCACAAAACTCATGGAATATACCTATGCCATGGCAGCATGGAAACCAATCACAAAATAAATGGAGACCATCTCAACAGTATCCCCAATCCTACCATCAGTATCCTCAATCATACCCACCTTACTCATAGCCATATCAGCAGTACCAACAGCCATATCCATCACAATCACAGTCATATCAGCAGCACCCTCAGCTGGTTGTTTATCAGCCCCAACCTTCTCAACAGACCTTACCTGCTCCTCCATAAATAAATGTACCACAACTTCAATTTCCAACTAACCCTCAACCTCCCAGACCCACACAAATACCTGCTCAAACTGTCCCAAATCTGAACAATAGAGCAGAGAGGCCAGTTTATAATGTAGAGGAAGTAACCTCCTACTCCACACTGCCTTTGCAAAACATTAATCTGAGGTCTGGTAGGGTGCTCCAGAAGAATTCTCTAATAACATATCAGCAAGAAGAAAACTTAGAAAAAGAAAATGAAATGACCACTCAAATAAAACCAAGCAGTGAAACCAAGGACAAACAGATGCAATCACTGCAACCACCTTTTCCGGACCGTTTGGTTCACGTAAAACCACCATTGCCTCCACCACAATTTGATGTCTTGGATGAACTTAAAAATGTCTACATAAAAATCCCTTTGCTGCAAGCTATAAAGGACATTCCTATTTACACCAAAGCCATCAAAGTCATGTGTCTCAAGAAACCTGCTAGAAAGAGGATTGATCCTCAGACCATTCATGTTTTAGGATATTTAGCAGGCCTTATGACCAATACCATCTCCATGGAGAAGTATGTTGATCCAGGCATTCCAAAAGTAACCACCATCATTAACAACATACAGATCCCAAACACTTTGATAGATCTTGGAGCTGCAATCAATGTCATGACCCTTGAAACTATGAGAACACTCCAGCTTGTGAATTTGCAACATACCACAATTGTTCTTGAACTAGCTGATATGTCCAAAGTCATTCCTGAGGGGATTTTGGAACATATCATTGTTTCACTGGACTCTTGGGAGTATCCGGTGGATTTCCTAGTCCTTCAACCCAAATCCAATCTAGGAGGACATCCTATCATTCTAGGCAGACCATGGTTAGCGACTGCTGATGCATTTATTGGATGCCGATCAGGTAACATGATTATCTCTAGAGGGACCGAAAGGAAACAACTCACCCTCTATCCATCGGCACAATCACCTGCAGTAACACATAACTTGTGGCTTGATGACAAATTTAATGACAAAGAGGAGGTACAATATGTTTTTAGCATTGACCAGATCTATGATTTCCATGAAGATAATACTGATTTGGTAGAATTATTTCTCTCACAGCCTGATATATCTGAAATCTTGAGAAATGAATAATATAATGCTGCAGATGTACTTCTAGCTCAAAAATTTCAAGAAACATGCACTATCCACTCCTTGCAATCTACATTTCATGACACCTTTCCAGTTCAATCCATCACCAATACTCAGAGTCAAGTCATAGAGATCAGTCCGAGCAAAACTTTGAACATAGGCAACCACCTTGACTCATCTCAACAAGAAAGATTGATTAGACTCTTGACGAAGTACCAAAAAGCCTTTGCATGGGATTCACCCTGACACATGCACTCACCACAATTACACTGACAGCACCATTAAACCGGTGAGGCAACCACAAAGAAGAATGAACCCCATGCTCCAAGACATTGTCAGAGAGGAGTTGCAAAAACTTTTAAGAGTCAACTTTATATATCCTATTTCTGACAGTCAGTGGGTATCCCCATTGGTTATTGTGCCTAAGAAGAATGGCAAGTGGCGTATCTGTGTTGACTACAGACAGCTAAACAAAGCCACGCTCAAAGACTACTTCCCACTGCCATTCATTGACCAAGTGTTAGACACCCTAGCCGGCGAATCATGATTTTCCTTTCTTGACGGTTTCAGTGGCTACCACCAGATCCGGATTGCCTCTGAAGACCAGGACAAAACCACATTCACCTGTCCATGGGGCACCTATGCCTACAATGTTTTGCCATTTGGACTTTGTAACGCTCCAGCTACATTTCAGCGAGCTGTGTTAGCTATCTTTGCTGATTTGATTCATGATTGTGTTGAAGTGTATATGGATGATTTTTCAGTATATGGCAATTCTTTTGAACATGCATTAGAAAATCTAGAAAGAGTTTTGAAAAGGTGTATTGAAGCTAACCTGTCCCTCAGCAACGAAAAGTGCTTCATGATGCTAAATGAAGGGATAGTGTTGGGCCATTATATCTCTTTTCAAGGCATCCAGGTTGACCCAGCCAAGATCCAGATTATTGCCGATTTGCCTATTCCACAGAACCAGAGAGAGGTAAGAAGTTTTCTCGGGTATGCTAGCTATCACCGCAGATTCATTGAACATTTTAGCAAGATAGCCTTACCTTTGTTTAAACTTCTTGCCAAAGATGTACTTTTTAATTGGACTGAGAACTGCCAACATGCATTTGAACAACTTAAGAAGAAACTATCTACTGCACCAGTCCTGAGAGGGCCTAATTGGAGTTTACCATTTCATATTTTTACCGATGCATCTGACACTGCCATAGGTGCATGCTTAGGCCAAAAAGAAGAATCTTGTACATATGCAATTTATTTCATTAGTAAAAATCTCACACCTGCTGAGCTAAACTATATAGTTACAGAAAAGGAAACACTTGCCATCATTTATGCTGTGAATAAATTTCACCATTACATAACTGGTTATGAAGTCTTTGTACATACTGATCACTCTGCCATTCGACATCTCATGAATAAACAAATAACTAGTGGCAGAGTTACCAGATGGTTACTATTGCTGCAGGAATTTAACATCATAGTGTTAGATAGACCAGGCAAAGAAAACCAGGTGGCAGATTTCCTCTCTAGACTGCAAAATCCAGGTGAGATTGTTCCTGTTGAGGACTCTTTTCTGGATGAGCACTTATTCGCAATTTCCATAGTAACTCCTTGGTTTGCTGATTTAGCTAATTACTTGTCTACAGGTAGGACACCTCCACATTTCACTGCAAAGGAAAGGAAAAGACTGATCAAACAAAGTGTTAGATATTCTTGGCTTAATGGCGATCTCTTTTACACTGGTTTTGATATGATCATTAGGAGATGTGTTCGAAATGATGAGGTAATTGACATTTTAAAATCTTGCCATGATGAACCGTGTGGTGGGCATTTTGCAGCGAAGCGGACAACCTTCAAAGTTCTTACTCTTGGATACTATTGGCCATCCATTTTCAAGGATGCCAAGAAGTATGTAAAGAGTTGTGATAGCTGCCAAAGGATGGGCAGACCCACAGCTACGGATCAGATGCCCCTTCAGCCCCAAGTTCACTTAGAACCATTTGATAAGTGGGCCCTGGACTTCATAGGACCGATCAACCCAGCCTCTAATGGTAAGAAGTACATATTAGTGTGTACTGATTATGTCACAAAGTGGGCAGAAGCAAAAGCACTGGTAGGAGCAACCGAACACACAGTAGTCAATTTCCTTTTTGAGGAGATATTTGTGAGGTATGGAGTGCCAAGAGAAATTGTCACTGATCAAGGTACCCAATTCACCTCAAAGCTCATGAAGGACATCACAGACAAGTACCAGATAAAGCATAGGAAAATTACCCCCTACCATCCACAAGCCAATGGGCAGGTGGAATCAACCAACAAGACTTTGGAGGGGATCATTACCAAAACAGTTGCAATGAACCGAAAAAACTGGGAGGAAAAGCTCAAAGAGGCACTCTGGGCTTACCGGATTACTTGGAAAGATACCACCGGATTTACACCATACCAGTTGGTGTACGGTAAGGATGTCATGCTTCCTATTGAGTTCCAAATTCACACTTTTAAATTAGCTGCAGATTTACTAATTGATTTGGATCAAGCACAGAAAGAGAGAATCCAGCAGTTGAACCAGCTGGATGAGATGAGACAACAAGCAGAACAAACCACCACCCTCATGCAAAAGCACAGGAAGCAATGGCGTGATTCACACATTAAGAAGAAGCACTTCAAAGAAGGTGACTGGGCTCTTCTTTTTGATTCAAAATTCAAGGATCATAAAGCTAAGTTCACCACCCATTGGATGGGTCCTTATGAAATTGTTCAGGCTTATGACAATGGTTCAGTAAAACTCCAAACTATTGATGGCAAAGGTCATTCTTTCACAGTCAATGGTCATCGCCTGAAGCTGTACAACAAGCCCATCAGCAAGCAAGATTTTCTCCATACACTATCTCAGCAAGAAGAGGTTGAGGTACTGCAACCCTCAGCTGCAGTATCACTGCCTTAGTTTCATTTTCTTTCAATTTCAAAATCAAGAAGAAAAAAAATAAAAAGAAAAAAAAAACAAAAATAATAAAAAATAAAAAAAAATTAAATAAAACAAAAACTCAAAAAATAATAATGGGTTAGATGTGAAAACCAGTATCTGGCACAATCTAACCCCGAATTCCTACCTGAAAACCAATTTATTGGCGGGTATGAATTCTATTTCTGTTGTTCATTGTTTCATTTCTCAGTTGCATCATGACTTGAGGACAAGTCAAACTTTCAGTCGGGGAGAGGGAGACATTTGTTCTGTTACTTTTATCTCTCCCTTGTAAATTCTTCAGATTTCTTATTCTATATTTCACTGTAAATTTCCAACAGCAGCTTGTTACCAGCATTCTAGACTTTAACAAATAAGTTGTTCTGTCATGATTTTCAGAGGGACCTGGTTATAAATAGTTTGCAGGGGGGCCTGTTTTGTTCAGACACCTATGCTATCAACACCATCAGTGCAATGGGACCTGTTTAAGATATTCAGAAGGGACTTGTTTAAAGCAATTGACACCTGTTTGAGACATTCCAGCCAGCAGTAGGGACCTGTTTAAAACCTTCAGTTGGGACCTGTTAAAAAAAAATTCTTGACACCAAGGGCTACTTCAACAGACTTCCACCAAGCTTTACAAGGATTTGGCACCAACACTCCAGCAAATTGCAAGCTCAGTGAACCTGTAACAATACAAAGAGCTGCATGAACATCTTCAGTTTTTTTTAAGGGACCTGTTACAGCTTTCTCAAGGGACCTGTATCTTCAAATCTTCTTAAGGGATCTATTGCATCTTCAGTTTTCTCAAGGGACCTGTATCTTCAGTTTTCCAAGGGACCTATTACATTTTCAGTCTTCAAGAAGGGACCTGTACATTCAAAATTTTCAAAGGGACCTGTTACATCTTCAAAACTTTTCTCAAAGGACCTGTGTATTCAACCTCCCTCAGAGGACCTGTCAAAAAGAACAGTCAAAAGGATTAGCAACTCAGCATGTCAAATTATCAACAAGAGAGTAATGTATTTCTGTTCTTGGACATTTAATTTCCTAGATTAGTTTTTAATGTAATTTTGGTGACTATAAGCTGTTGTAATTAATTTCAAGGACACCTTCATACATCCACTTATCACCCTTTATCCCACCAAGTTTCATCATTTCCCTACATCCACCTATCCCTAACACCCATCACCAACACATTCACCATGTCATATACCCTCCAGGCATACCAACATTCTCTACATGACTGAATATAATTGAAAAGGGCACGTGGTGAGCTGTGTGTTTGTTTTAAAAAATATAAAGGATGAGATAGAAGCGGCCTATATATATTCTTTACTCCATACAGTCGAATCATAACAAGCGGCCTATATGTTTTACATCACACGCACACCCGAATCATAACCTCGCCACCCAGCATTGCCACCCAGCATTATAGCTCAGCACTATGGGTACGCTCTCAACGTTCTTATGCTAACATCCATACAAGCGTACAGCCCTCTATTTTTAAAATTGTATGATTACATTGTAAGGCGAGTACAGGGTATTTCACATCCTCGGTTCCCATAACTTACAAAGTGAAAGTTTGAAGCAAGGAACGCGAGGAGATTTTCATCATTCGGGTAGAGTTACAAAGTAAAAGAGTGAAGCAAGGAACGCCGAGGAGATTGTTACCATTTGAGTGGGGTTACAAAGTGAAAATTTGACCAAGGAGCGCAGAGGAGAATATCACTGTTCTGGGTCGGTTTGCACAGTGAAACCGGTGAGCGCCAAAAAGGGAAGCATCACCATTCTACTTCTAACACCCACAGCAGTCATATCGACTAGCTAAGCACCATAATTAAAGACTGAAGGAAGCTATATATACCAGGTAACCGACTTGACATCTCTGTGTTTAAATTTTAAAGAGCATAGACAAAGAAGGGTTCAAGGCATAACCCTCTGCCATCACCATGACTAATAGGGTCGAACCCAGTACATTTGATAGCTCACAATACCATAACGATTGCATTGAGATTCTTCAAGAAGCACAGTGGTTACCTTTTCTGGAAAAATTCCATGGGAGTAATGAAGAAGTCACAAAACAATTTGCCTTTACCTTCAATGGAGAAAAGGCCCTAATAGGCACCTTCTCCTTCAGAATCTCAGAGGATACCATAGCTCAGGCAATTGGACTCAGCCCTGAGGGAGAAAAGTACTTTAAAACTAAACAATTCAAGGAGAAATCATGGACACAGTTCATGTCCAGGTGTAGAGTTTCCTCAGTAAACTGGAAAAAGGGAGTTCCAAGAAGTTGGTTAGTTCATCCTTGGGATGAAATGGTTTACATTATCCAAAAGTTTATAACATGTGAAGGTAGGTACAGCATTGTTTATCTCTATCACATCAAGCTACTCCTCCATTTAAAGAAACAATGTGTAATCAGTGTGCCATATTTTCTGCTGCAAAGTTTAACAAAGATGGCCAAAACTATCCAAAAACAAAAAGGGAATGAGGATAAAATCCTGTACCATTTTGGCCTGATTAAAATCCTCATTGAACATGAGTTGCAGAAGCGAGGGAAGCCATGGAAAGAATTCTTAACTGTCAACCAAATCATAGATGAGGAGGAAAAAGAAGAAGTGCAAGAAGATTCTAGGTTTATGAAGGACATAGATGAGGAAATTCCAGTGTCCAAGGCCAGCAGAGCACCTCAACCTGAGGGCAGCATAAGGACCAGAAACATGCAAAAAGAGGATGTCAAGAGGGCTGAGAAAGACAAAATATTCACCACCTACTCCCGAAGATCAAGAAGGACACCAAAAACTCAGTTGCAAGAAGACCAATTTGAATCTCATGCCCCTGCCCATTTGGATGTTGAAAGTGGTGATCATTCACCACCAGCACCAGAAGTTGACATAGAGGTGGAAAGCCATAACCAATAGGAGAAATGTTCACCACCTCCTACCAAAAGACAGAAGAAGTTAGAAAATCAAATTGAGGAATTGAAAGAAGAGCTCATGGAAGCTAACATGTTGGAAAAGGTTATTAAAAGAGAAAATGAAATGCTGAGGGCACAAAGCAAAGAAACACTGAAGACAAATGAAAAGCTCAAGGAAAGAATCAGTGAGTTAGAGACTGAGCAATCTGAGATTTCCAACTGGGCCACTAAGTGGTACAACCAGAAGAAGGCTCTTAAAGAGAAATATAAAAAGTTAAAGCAGGAACTCAAGGGACAGAAGGATCACTAGGTGAAGAAGAATGTAGATACCTTGCTCAAGGCAGCAGAGATCCATGCAGGCACAGAGTTCAAGGGGAGTACTTCTGGGGTAGCATGAGGACATGCTAAGTCCTTAAGTCGGGGAGAGATGTTGGTATCATCCTGAGACCCTTTTTCCTTCCCAAAAACATATCATTTCTCCATACATTTTCATCATATTTCCCTCAAAATCCTTGAATATTGATTATTAATTGTTCTATAGTTATTAAATTGCATAGAAATTAATTTAGGGGTTTTATGTTCCAGAATTAGAGGTTTTTGATGACATGACTACATGAAGTACCCACAACCTGTAATGAGTTTACCGTTTGAGATGTGGCGCAGCGGATGAGCGAGAACGAAAAGCATGGGCGAAAATTGGAATGTCCAAGGATGGACAAACACCTATCTCCCATCCAAATCGAGCTTCCTATGCATGCGGTCAACTTCAGTCAAAGCAGGGTACTCTGGCGCATAAAAGCAGCAACAGCATCATTCTATTTTCATTTTGATTTTTGTTCTTTTTGAAACTTATGGTATGGAAACATTTTGAAAAAGCTATGTAATAAACGCAGCAACAACACTATGTACATTCACTGCATCGATGACATTGCTATATGTACGCATGTGTAAATACAGTTAGTTCAATGTTTTGAAGGTTAATCAGTTATTGAAAAATTTGCTCGGAACAGAGTTTTAGTTAATACACAGAACCATTTACAGTCACAACGTGTGTATACTCTTTTGCATTGGTTGATTGCTGAATGGTGGTAGTCAGTATACCCTTAGGCACGGACGGGCCCTGCGTTCTTCGTTTGGTATACTGCTCTTTGTTTTGTTACATTTCAGTCCTTATATATTTGCACAGCGTTGTATTAGATTCAATTTATGTATCACACAGGTTGCATCATAGTTTCGATTTACATAACTGTTGATTCACATAGCATACGGGTTGCAGTCATATAAGCTTTCGATTCCTTTATGTTTTGAGTTTCATTACATGTATATGGTGTGCGCATCTGAAGGGTTTATTGTTATGTTGAATGGTCAGCATTAAGATCTGGAACGAGAATCTTGTAAGGGATTTGGTCCTTGTGCGACTTATAGATGCATGCTCATAAACTCTGTTTCAGTTTATAGATCATTTATGCTCTTTTTATATAGTTTAATAGTGTAAATATCTTGCATGCTGTGTGTGTTTACCAAGCAAAGGTTTTCTGAGTGATACCTCTGTAAGGAGGTTAGAATCATTGCCACAGTCATACACAGGACTTAGATTCATGGGTTGCTTTGATAGATTCATTTCATAACCAGCATTGTAGTCAAGTACATCAGTAGGGCAATCTAGGTGTGTGAAGGATAGGTTGCATATCACGGTCTTCCGTAAAGAAGCCTTGCAATTTACCTCATAATCACCTGGGCGATAATTATTTATGTCTATATATTTTAGACCACGCCTCTAAGCTTACTCACCTCGGTCGATATTAAATATAGAGTCTAGTCTAGTACCCTAGCTAGAACCACTACATATACTGACACATGTAATTTTCTATAAATATTATGATCTAGGTATAACTCAAGTTTGGAATAGCTGCAAATCATGAATGAATATTTACAAATGTATACGTTGGTTGACTTTAATAAAAGCGTGTACATACGTAGGTTAGATACATATGAATAGTGTATACCATATAAACTATGATGTTTGAAGTTATAGGTGGTTTTGGTTGTTCATGCAAAGTCTTAGTTCTGGTGTCAATATTTTGTATATTCAGATTGGTTGATTGTGTTTAGCTTCAATGTTGATGGATGAGATCTATAATGGATCAGGATCATAATGACTTATCTTTGTGTGATCTGATGGACTAGAATTGGTTGCTAACATATGTATTATCCTAGTATATGTAATGATCTGGGTATGTCTAAAGTCAGGAAGTGCAACGAAGTTATAAGTAAGTAATTGATGACATATACATTAGTTCGCTTTGGTGAAGTTGCGTATACACGCTAGTTCGGCTCTTCCGAGTAGCGTATGCACTCTAATGCATGATTTCTAATGATACAATTGGTTCTGAATATTGTTGCAGAGTTCAGAGTTCTGAGTTCTGCTCTGTGTTCTGGTGACTGGATTTTATTGATAGGGTTTCAGTGATTCAGTATTGGGTGATTCAGAGATTGATGATGCAAGTGGTGATTGATTTTGTGCTTCAATGATATTGATGGGTCGAGTATGAAAATTGGATGAAACATGGCCTTCAGATTATGGTGTCGTTCTTCAGGAGTATCCAGTCTGAAAATTTATGAAACGTGGTACCTGGAGGAAGAAAGAGAAGGTTGTAGCCTTCTGTAGGTTAGAACCTACGTACTAGTACATTAGCTAGTACAAGAAGTAAGGGGGTTGCAATTCCCTTCCAGGAGAAGCTGGAGAACGAGAGAAGGTTGTAGCCTTCTGCAGGTAGAAGCTTGTGCACTAGTATAAGACTGCTCCAGTACAGAAATATTGTAAAATGAAGTTTCTTATTAAAGGAAGATAGAGACGAATTGTAGCAGGTGGTTTTCACCCACATAAGGTTTCCACCTTACATCATGGTGTTAATGTGTGCTTCTTGTGTGTGATGATCTGTTCTGTTTTACTGCAGCTGTTTACTTTTCATATGGTTAATGAAGTTCTGATGCACTAACTAAAGATCAACATTTATTGGATTAACTGAATCATAAGTTTACTGGATATACGCTAGTTGCATTAGACACAGTTGCGTGTACATGCAGGTTCCCTTAACTAAAGTAGAGTATATAAATCTTAGTATGGAAATGAAAAATTTATTGATTTGCTAATATTGATTCACCCCCCACCCCCCCCTCTCAGTATTATTTCCAATAGTCCTGACTCACAAACACAACACATAGACCTAGACAGTCCCATACCTACCCATCCTGACACACAAGCCTAGGATGTCCCATACCTACCTATCATGAACACATTTGCACAACACAAATACATATGGTACGACATAATTCGCATAATAAAATTTTACCCCATTCCCATGCACAACACATGTACATGTACAAAAGAAACACATATACACAACAAATATCACATTACACAACATCACAATAATCCAGAGACCACCTTATCTCTCATGGCATATCACCATATTGTCTTTCGTTTAGAGACCGTCTCATCCTATGTATGTGACCCAGGCCATAATGAATAATTTATTTTTCCCATGTTCTTAAACTTGGAATGGGCATAATATAAAATACATGTTCACATAATTATAAATTAGCAGAATTCACCTTTATGACCAATAAGGTTCCCATTTTTGCAAGAATATTTTCACGCCATCCATATCACATCCATATCATCAGTTGAATTTTTTAGCAATCATCCTTTCATTCAAATGACCTCTAACAACCCTGTCAATAGCAATGGTATTTTCATAGGTATAAACATATACATCAATCAACATGAGAATGTATATAATATATGACCCTATATCAATATAATATTGGATGCATCATACAAGTATCCATCAACATAGTCACATATGCATTATATAAGTATTCATCAACATAGTTACTTTTCGAGCATAATCAAATATGCAAGATATAAGGATCCATCAACATAATCATGTATGCAGTATATAAGTACACGTGTAGGTATAGTGAGGGGTTAAGATAACTCCCTTCTTGTCACTTTCCTAGTTGCACATGTCTCTATCCATTATTCTCATGGACTTAACTAGCCCATTAGGTTGTTACATTACTTAATCATGGCCACAGAAACCATTAACTTGTTCCCAAATAGATCCATGGTTTATATGACTCCCTGATTGAGGCCAAGCATGTGTTCTACAATCTATTCATAGAGCCAATCATGCATTATACAGTCTCTTCGCACAGGGATTGTCTTCATCCTTGCCATTATTTTCATGTTCATTGCTCAATAACATTCTATCTCACCTGGAACTTTACTCGGAATTTTCCCCTTCATGTGTATCAAGCACCTACCCTTTTTCGAGGTTTTTTTTCCTTCCAGCCACTCCAACCTCCTCATTCCAAGATCCCCAAGCATGCAATTCGAAATTTAAAGATTGAAAACCAATGCAAGAGGAAAATAAGGAAAATAGTTCGAAAGGGCATAAAACTCACAACAACAGTCATCCACAAAAACAAGTAAAGCATCATCATAAATAAAACCAAACCAGCATGATAACCAAGACTAAAAACCAACATGATAACCAAAACCAAAACCAGCATTACCATACACAAGTCTAAAACAAATTCATATCAAATCAAGAAATCAATAATTTAAGCCATAACACGTAACTATGAAACAAATATTCCCCAAACTCAACTCAATCTCCATGATTGCAATATTCATGTCACTTTCAGCTATTAGACATGCTTATCAATTAGATATGTTCAAGTCTTCTTCACAAGTCTCACACAGCCTTGAAACATTATATTCCCAAAAATTTCACAGGGAATCTCCAACCTCATACATGTATATATATCTACAAGTCAAGTGGTTTGAGGCAGTGCCCCCTTTTCCTTCTTGGCATCTTGCACCATTGTTGGGTGTCCTTGTGGCTCATAAAGGTCATTTTCTCTCTCTCTTATCATGGGGGCAATCCTTTCTCTAGTGCTCTTCTCCAAAACACCAATAATAGATTATCTTCACATCCTTCTCAGTCTAATAAGGAATCTTTCTACTTTTACCATCCTTTATTTTGGAGGATTCATCTAGACAGTTTACCTCTCACAACTAATTTTCCAACCTGGCATTCTACTCACCTAGTTCTTGCAGATTTTTGGTGAGTTTTCCAAGTTCTTTCCTGCATATTTTTAGCTCAGCCTCTAAGCCTTTAGGCTTGAGCTCCAAATCCCTAAAGGTTATTTTCCTTTGGAGGTATTTCACTCTTTCTTGTTCTCTATAGGTTTGGTTCATATTCTACTACACCATGCCAAGATACATGTTTCTTTTTGCAGCCACTAAGTCTTGTTATGTTTTTCCACATACACTTAACAGTCAGTTCATAAAATAAATTAATAACGCATATGTCAATTTTCATATTTACCATGTTAGGCTAATGATGTAATCCTACATCTATGACACATTGTTAAGATCATCATTAACCATATGTCATATACCAAAACACCAATTATCATACATAATATTTTTTTCAAAACTTAGAAACACGTGTATTACTATTATTCGTGATCATTATTATGCCAGAGAAACCATTAGAGTTCAATCTTTGACCATACTAACAATATTATTTAAAATCGTCCTCTCTATTGAGGCCACACCACTATTTTTAATCAAATTTCTAAACTCAAGATGAGTGTGACCTTCTCTCAAGGTCATTAGCAACCATGGCATCTCCAACTTCAAGGATCAATTAGAAATATCTGAGGTTATGTTAGCATTCATCATGCTTATATTTGTCATGTTCACAATGATGCATTATAGGGCCTGCATCCAAGTAATTACCATGCACTCCTCTTTCTAAATGTTATACAATGTCATGCCTCAAATATTTTGAGGCACTATATCACATACTGGTCATTGGATACTCCCATCCAATTGGCGTATCTATACATGCATATGCATACTAGGTCAATAGTAGCAACCATGCCAAGCAACACAAGCAATTATAGGATCATGCAAGCATTCACATGCACACAACTTTCAATTTATATGTTAATCACATGTCTTGAAGTCTAGCACCTACATGTGTGTATTTTACATGCAACATAATGTCCAAAGTCATAATATATATATGCATGTAAAATACACAAATGTAGGTCCCAGGATTCAAGACATGTGATTAACATATAAATTGAAATTTGTGTGCATGTGAATGTCTGCATGATCCTATAATTGCTTGTGTTGCTTGGCATGGTTGCTACTATTGACCTAGTATGCATATGTATCTCTCTCTCTCTCTCTCTCTCTCTCTCTCTATATATATATATATATATATATATATATATATATATATATATATATATCTATATATATATATCGATAGATATATAGATATCAGTTTGTTTACATTCATGCCTTCACATGAATTAAACCCATCCTTAATTATTATCGACCTCATTCTTTAAATAAGCAAGTCATTAATCAGACTAGCATGGTAAACATCCATGCAATTAATATGTAATTCTCATTGACAATGTGAGTAGGATACCACCATATTCACATCAAGGCGTTCTAGCTTCCCCCCAGGCTATGGATCCATGCATCATTACCATGGAAGTAGAAGCTTACTTACATATCAGCATTTAACACCTAAACATTTTCTTCGAAAACTTAGTAAAGGTTTATTATGAAACCCCTATTTATTTTAGGAATTCTAGATAGAGCCCATATATTCCAAGTGTTGAACCTAAATGCTCTGATAAAATTATGTAACATATCCAACCCCTTCTTCTAGGAGAATGAATGGGGTATAAAAAAGTTTCTTTCTTCCTCTTTATGCAACTACCTTAGAATTGATTCCTCCTACCACCATCGAGATCAATCCCAATGGTTCCTCAGGATCATCGAGTGACCACTCGATAAGCTTGTAGGTGAATGTCATGTTTAAGCACTTCATGGACTTATTTCCCCTTGTGACAGGTTCAACACCACTAGTCTTGCTTCTCCGTGAAACGCCCAAAGGCTAGGTGTTAAGCCCCAAGCTCCCCACCTGCTTCTTACTTCCTTGCACCCCTAATCTTGTCCTACGCGAAATGACCAAGGGATAGCACTTATCCCATAACCCTCTATCCTGACACCATAAGCTTAGGCCTTATTCACACCCATCGAGGCCATACGATTGGGTCGACATGTCCCATGGGGACCTCCCGACCTTACCTCCATTGGTTATGGCCTTGCCACAAGCATGCCTGTCAGTCCTCCAGGTCCCAACTCTTCATCTCCTGGCACATTCCTTAATTGTGCCTTGTTACCTCCACCAGGGTATTCTTTTTGGGCTAGTCTATCAAGTGGGACCACCCACAATGTCCACTTAAAAATCAATTTCTTACTAGGGTGAGCTGTCTCTAACAGTTCCCATGTCATCATATAGTTAGTCATACCAACAACTCCTTCTAGAGTTGCATTGATATTTTGTGGGCTTAGGCCAATGGAATGACATAACGCTCACGTCACCTTCCATTGTCAGCTCCTAGGAGCCAAGCAAACGATACCATGTGTCTTACAGGAAGAGAGAGAAAATTCCTCTAACCCCTTTATTGTGCATCAATTACATTATGTTAATCAAAACCACTGAGTTCCATAATATGGCTTTGGCACCACTCTTGAGCGGTTAGCGATTTCGGAGGAATGCCCCCAGAGAAACTCTTCATCATAGATTGACACGATCAATGGTACATGAAACTGCTTTCGGGTCCCTAAGACCTAACAAGGTTACCATATTGGGGCTTATCGGAATGTATTTGCATGGACCGATGCCCATGTTCCAGCACTCCCGATTTGCAACACTTTTTTAATCCTTCGGGTTGAATCTTGCGGGATGATGTATCATGTGGGGTACACCTAGTGCATTTTCATTAGCATGTGGTTTCCTTTGTGGCCCAAAAACTTACATCCGATGCTTAGTGCAACCCTTTTAGTCACGCTAAGTGACTACCTCCAAGATATCACAAGCAGGTGGGCTCCACCCACTTTGTTCCTTCCTGATGTGTACAACTTGTGCCCCATTTTAAACAACCTGGTGTACCTACCAAGGTTCTACCGCGAAGATGTCGTCATCCCAGTTCCCCATTTCCTGCACCTTTAGAGGTGTTACGGGCTATTTGTTTGAGCTTACGTGAGTTGTGGGCCAACCTTCCCACCAATAACAACACTAACATACACACATCATATTCCGTGTCATATTTGTTTTGTCATGTCATATTTGTGCTTCAGTCCCAACTCTCCTCTTTGTAATAGGTTATGTATTCTAGGGTTCTGACCTTCAGGGTTCTAGTATCACATTCCCATTATAGTATCTATATAATGACATTCATGGGTCCATCAAATCACAGGTTTCCTGGTGAAATAGTTAAATTAAGTTTCTGAGATTCAACCCGCCTGAGACTTCTCCAATCACATTGTTCTTCTCCAAACCAATCACATGAAAAGACAACTTGGCCCCTCTAATAGGAAGCCTTCCCACCTAGGGTTATGATCAACGAAGGGAATAAGGTCATATAACCTTTTCCATAAGGTTGGGGCTTCACTCCTTTGCGCCACAAATACTCCTTTTTCCATAGCTTCCTTCTATGGCCCGTCAAGGATCTTTGACACTCCCTCATGCAATGTATTGGGCATATATATCTGTAATCTCCCCAAAGATGAGCTCCATCATTTCCTAGGCTTCCTCAAACTAGTATTCTCAACTCTAGCTCTATCATAAAGGTTTGGCAAACATCTAGAGATGCTTCTAGGCCTTTCCACTCTACCAATGTCAATCTAAAGCATTCCACAACATTACCCCTCACAAGCTTGGGTGAAATCCATTCCAATGAGTTCTTGACCTTCATGTATTCCTTGTTTAAGGATAGGGAATTCCACACATGTAGGTGTTAGAAACCTTTCATTCTCCCTCTATTAAGGACATGAAGTGAAATCTTGAAGGTACTTCACCTCTCTAGCTACACACTAGGGGTTCCATGCTCCAAAGAAAGCCTCCAAACAAGTCTATAGCACTTGTTAAGGGTTTCCAATGAATTTGGCTATTGACAGGGACTTACAGTCCTCATCACCAAGCCTGTTCGGGAAAGAATGGAGGCCAATGAAAGTATGAGGCTAAGATGCCTTTGATGCATGACTAGCAATCTTTAAGGCTGCGAGAGGGTTTTTCCCTTAGAATGAAAACATAGCTCACATGTTGGTGGATAGTCTAGCAACTATTACAAGTTTTATATGTTCATAACCTTTACAAATGCAGACCCTATTAGGAGGTGTCCTCTATGTAACCATTATTCATTAATAAATTGGTTCTTATGCTAACCTTTGTCATATTATTGGTTTAGATATTTTTAAATCCTTTTCTTTATGCTCTCAAGGATTTAATATATATATATACATATATACATACATACACACACACACACACACACACACACACACACACACACACACACACACACACACATATACATATATTTATTCATTCATAATATAGTACTTTCATGACCTCCTTAGCACACCATTCTATCCCAGAAATGTAACCTACTCTTGCTTATTGAGTGTAGACATTGCATCTTATATCATATAGGAGCTTAAGTGCAAAATGCAGAAAATGTTTATCTATGAGAGATATTAGATTTTCATGTGCTTAATATATATGCATTGTTAGACTAAATCTAGGAATCACAGACCAAGTAATTCGAGCTTGTGAATCAATCCCTTGTACAATGTTAGTGGTTGTAAGACCTACAAAAATAGGAATTATACCATTGTAACATGAAAGAGTCTCCATGTTATTTACTATCAAGGAAGTGATTAACACACACATTATTTGCAAGAAGCTTCTACTGAACATCATAAGTGGTGTCAACTAATGAATCGTAACGTCATTACTAGATTAGAATGACTCTTCAGTGATACCAAGTGGCATATATTATTTAGCCTATGTAAGCAGTGAATCTCCACACAAGGTTCAAATTGGGTTAGCATCAAATCACAACAAAATATCAATACATGTCTCTGGGCATTAAGGACATGAAACACCTATATTTGTTCACACATTTTAACTAACCATGGAGTAGATAAATGTAAGTGAGAAAACTTGTCATGAAACCATCAACATATCAATCATTCACATTTCAACATGAGAAACCCACAAAATAACTTATCTTGGATTTATAAAGAAGATGAGAAACTAAGTTTGGGACTTCAACTCTCCACCCAACCATAGACAAGTTTCATCCAAGCTACTTGTAGTCGTCAGCCTCTAGCCAAATTCCAAGGGTTTGAGGTGGTCTTACTCAAGGAAATAAACACCAATCTACCAGTTGAAATAGGGACTCCAAAGGTTCATCTTACTCCACCCACCAACTAATTAGCAACTCTATAATACACAGGGATTTCCATAGGCCAACTGCCTCTACCCTCTAGTTGTCTAATAAAGGACACACAATACACGGAGAAAAACTAGAGGCTTTCTACCTCTCCTTTCTTCTACATTTCCTTCTCTGACTCTATCCCCATTATTTCTTAATTCGATATTCTCCTATGTCTACTCTTTTTCTTTTTCTTCCCATGAGGCTCGTGCATTACTTGATTAAAAATCTCCCTAATGAGTCTCCTCTCCTTCTGTTTTTAGTTGTTGTGCAGTTCCTTGCCAGCACTCTGTCTCCCATTAATTTTCCTATTTTACTGTTTGTTTTTCCTTGTTGTGCTTTACAATACACCATGGGATTGTCCCTCACATTGTAGCCATTTAATTTCCAACAGAAGTCCCATTCCATATACCATCCTTGTCTTTCAATGCTCAACAACCATCCTTTAATGGTTGTCATATACTTCAAAATTTTCTCCCTTCACCAAGGAAGATGAAATTCCCAAGAAACTGACTTGCCCAGACCTCTTGGAATTTGTATCCCCTACTCAACCCATTTAATTTTTATAACTCAATTACATGATGAGATTACATGAACAAATTGAGGCATTCATGATCGGGTTATTACAATACTTGTGGTAAGAAATGAAAGAACATAAATCACACTTCAATCCTCATTTGTCAAGTTTCAATACCCAGAATCTAGAGTAATCACATGATTTTCTAATTTTTTCCTCAAGGATCATTTGTATCAGTTTTCAACGGTCGCAACATATCATATTAGGATAAAATTTTGGGTGTCTCTTTTTCAAAAAAAAATCCAACAAATTGAAAGTATTAAATTCTTCATCTCTCATTCTTCCTCCTATTCATTCTTGCTTTTCTAGATCATCTGAAACACCAACGAATTGTTGTATGGTTCTTAGCAAAGGATTAATTTCCATTTTTCAAATATATTTTCCATAGTGGTGTTAATAATCCTTAATACTATACACGAATTTCCATTTGTTCATAGTTTTTTCATCTGTTCACGACTTTGTTCACACAAATTCTCTTTCTCTTTTTTACAACTTTGAATATGCAAACAATTGCCTAGCTTATCACATGTTACTTGCACTTTCTAATGCTAATTGTCATTAATACCATCAACATATGGTAATTCATGTAGTCTCCACCATCATTTAACCTCCACATGTAGATACTAGTGTCAATGATCATTGCCCTGAAATCCCAATTTTGGTCATTTTGGTTATATGCACCACATTTATTTTCCAGTTACTTGCTTTCCATGAGATCCATCTGATAATAAGTTGGTAGCGAGTTTAGTCCCATGTTAGCTAAGTTGTGGTCTCATGGTAAACATGTGGGAATTTACTATTGTTGGCCCAGGTTTGATTCCTAGGAAAAATAAAGAAATTATGAGTAGGACATGTTAGTATGCCAGTTCCTAATTGGAAATAAGGAAAAGTGTTAAGTATTCTTATACTGGATCATTTTACTCCATCTTCAAGCCCTTGGTCTCTCCCATGATATGTTTTTTTTCTCAACACTGGCTAGAGACTCCCAATCTTTTGAATATGAAGAGAACTATTGTCAAGTTTATATTCTTCCATAAGTAGAAATGGTGAATGTCACGGTTTGAAAATGTTATAAATAGATGATAAAAATTGCAATCTCCATAAAGGTTATTCCTAGAATATGTGAAAATTCATCAATGTTTGATGCCGTATTTCTACAAAGTAATAATTATTTCTTAATGTCTTGCATTTAGATTTATGAGTTTAGTTTCTAACTAAGTTGCATTATGGAGAAATGGATATGAGTGCCTAAAATAGAAAACAAGTTTCCCAACCTCATGCTTTGCTTAATCCAAATCCCATTTTGATCTGGTCTCCATATGTTCCCCTTACGAGTTTGATCTGTGGGGCTTGGAAATATTGTTTGGAAAATATTCCTTGCCATTACTGGTCAATGATAATCAAAATTCTTACCAACATAAGACAATAGAAAATGATCATATTAATCCTAAAGCATACAAACTTCATGTGAAAGTGTGTCTTTGTTTTCCTTTCCTGCTAACAAACACCATAAGGGTTTAAAGCAATCAAATAAGTTCATCGTATAAATGTAATTACTTATGAATAATTCAACCATCTAATTCATGCCCCATGATGAGAAAATCATTATGCTCAGTTCCAGTTAATAATCCATACTCCATAGCCTAGCACAAAACAATTATTTAGGTTTTGGTTGTCTAATTCTCTTTACGCTTAAATACCATGAGAAAATTATAAACAATAATATAGTTAAAAAGTCCATAGAAAGAATGATAATGTCATCTAATATGTGCCTTATGATGAGAAAAGTTAACTCATGAGGTGTGAAGTCATGCCAGGAATAACTTATCCATATAAATGAAACATTAATTCTTGAATTATCACAGAATTTGGAAGCAACTTTATAGATATTTATACTTCCATTTCCAATTTCAACAACTACATTTCATTTTCGGGGCACAACAAGATTGCCTTAAAAAAACATTATTCTTCCTCTAAAAATATTTTTCATTTGTTCTGAAGAATTCAAATTTTATGGAAAACTCAAAAATATTAATACACAAAGGTCAAATTATACAAAATGTAGTTTATAAATGTATATTAATTTCACTTAAATATAAAATAGAGGCTCAATCCTTGGATGGGTTTAGAACCATAATGAAACTTTCATAAAAATTTCTTCAAGAAAGAAACAACTACATAGGAGCTCAAATATAACACCAAAAGCCTGGATACAAGTTGTAAATATGCAGTGCCCATATCATGGATACAATTTGAACTACTACTTATCTAGAGGTAAGTTGTGTAAAACACCTTAGCCCGAGTTAGGCTAACGTGTCAAATTTTTATATTGCTTGCTATCATAGCTAAAGATTATTAAGTAGAGATTGGTTGTCTTCCAAATTCATTGAAATGAACATATACAAACATATTGGTTTGTTCATGCATGATCCTCAGACATATAATTGGTAAGAAAAGAAACTTTTTATAATCCATATACTCACAAACTCACAAATTTAATGTGAGAATTAAAATGTGGTGGTGTTTCCTATGCTGGAAAAAGGGCTTACCTCTAGCAACTCTGCAAAATAAAAACTCGTTGGGTGAACACATTGTGACTGGTTAATTAAAACCCTTTTGAGGGAGTAATGGTTAGTTTTTAGCTTTAGGAACCAATGCATTGGTTTTGAGTGAATGGACATAAATTCTAAATCACTATAATATAGGAAATTAATTTTGAATACTTACAACACAATTATGAATTATCCTGAGAAGTGAATGTCCATAAATTCTGAATTGCTATAAATAAAGGAAATTAGTGAAAGGCTCTCTCTAAATTAATATGTCTGGAAACAACTAACTAATATGGAAGATAATGTTATATAAAAACATAAAATATGTAAGAATCAACTTCCATAACTTACATGAAATGCTACAACTATTTTGTAGTTATACATTGTTCTCACCATTAAAACATTTCTTGTTGTGACCCCAATGGCAATGTGGACATGCCTTATCATGCTTTTCTGAGAGAAAAGGTTACTAATGTGGATATGCTTGGTCATGTTATATTTTTAGAAAGACAGGTTATTGATGTGGCTATGTCTTATAGGTTGTTGATGTGGATATGCCTTATCATGTATGTTTCAGGAAAAAAATTAGGTCATAGCTAAACATATCTTTTCGAAACTAGGAAAATATAATATTTAGGAATCTTACAAGAAAAGAGAATACACCATGGGAATATAATTATGCCAATAAAATTGGATCCTTATATGGAAAAGGAATACATACGTAAGGGGTAAACATTTTGTTCTATGTTCACATTTTGACATTTTTATCTTTCATGATTTGGTGGAGTGAAAATGCATTCATTGATCAGCTAGCCACACATGTTTATATTTGAAATGAGAATTAATACAAAATTTTCATTCAAGTTTTATAGTTTTCATCATCTTTCAGTTGATCGCCACAACGTATTAGTAATGATTGAAATTGAGATGTGGTTGTAGATTTATTATGGTTGATGTGTCCTTTGTTTTTCATTTAGCTCTCATACTCAAAAAGAATTTACTGTCGTGTAATAAGAATATATATGTGATCCCACCCTTTGCGGAACTAAATTCTCTTTCATTTAGACCTAATTCTGGAACCTTTGATTTCCAATGGAAATTGTCTTATCCTATTCTATACTCTGGAATGAGATGGAAGTTGTATGCAAATTGTATGTGTAGTTAACATAGGTGAGTGTACTTGTCAAGATTATTAAAACCAAAATACCAAATCAGAATATTCGGTGAGGCATTTTCTTCCTATTGATTTTGGAATTTTCCTTACTAACTTAAAGAGAATCTCAACAAGAGTTGAATATAAGTGTTTCTGGAAGTGGAACTAAATCACCATTAACTTCCCATTTACTTTGGCAGGATTGCCTCAACCAAAATTGAACTTATATCTTTTTGCAAGTGGAATTGTTTCATTGTTGATTGAAAATGGATTTGACATCACTTTTTATGGACCAATGTGGCTTGCAATTATGAAGGATACAACCATTATTTCTCTCTAGATTATATTGTAAATTGTTCTATCATGTACTTCTCACAAAGCACAATTTTCTATGTTTAATATGTTATGAGGATCCCTGTGTTTCACTTTCCATGGGGTTTTCAAATCCTTTAATGATTTCATGTTTATTGATGTCTTATCTCATTTGAATTTTATGTATGTAGATTCCCTTATTTCCTGGCAATAGATAAAATTGTTGATGAATAGTTTCACTTCTAATATCTTTTGTTGCCCAGCGTTATGCACTTGTTTTCCAACCATATAAGGGGTTATCATAGTAAATTATTCTCATATTCTTATTCACCCATAGTAACATATCTACTATTTTTATTTACTAAATATAGGTTACTTAATGTTTATTTCATTTTAACTTGTTTGGAAGCAAATGTCTTTATTTTATAAATATCTCTACCTAGAAAATAACAATGCTAATTTTTGTGCTTTGTTCCTCCATTTTTTGTGTTCTTGTAACACTACCATTCATTTGTCTCAATGAAGATGATATTTCTCGTAATTCCTTGTTAGTTAAGTGGATGCCAAAAAATTATTGTTTCATATCATTGTTGGTTTACTGAACATCTTTCATGACATTGTTTGTCTGATCTCTGTGAAACCTATTACTAACATATGCTTTAATTCAATTACGAAATGCATGGCATAAATTGACTTTCTAGAAACAATTAAATTGGCCAATCAATTAATTGTTGAAATTTTGAATAAACCCCATGGCTGGAGTTAGAATGTCAAGTGCAAGAGTTAAAGGATATTGACATAGGTTCTTATTTATCCCTTGATTTTTTTCATCATTTCATACAATGAATATCTAGAGATGAATGAAATGTAATTTGTGTTTAATCTTTTAGATTCCTTCTCCTATTTTTAGGGTCTCACAGATAGAATTATAGTCGTGTATCATTTGATCCTCATTGGGGAATTCGTTTCTGATTTACAATTTTTATATTGTCGTGTATATAGGATTTTGATATCTATTAAGAGTCAATACTATGTGGCATTGATGAACAAAGTGCAAGGAGTCTAAATGGATACAGAGTTGCAAATCAAATCATGTGCCTTGTCTCTTATTTTTTTCCTTACCATGTTTCGAGTCAGTGATTCTTATCTTTGTGTAGATATAATAGTCAAGTTGTGACCTAAATTCCTATTATCATCTTAAGTAGCATGTATCCACAAGGAGATTGTTGTCAAGATCATTTGAGTTTCTGCCAGTGGATCATTTCATATTAGCAGAAGAAATCCTACATGGTGCTACTTAATTCTCAAGAAGCACCAATCACCTCCTTACGGGTAGGAAATACTTTAACAACCTTTTATAAAGCTGTTGTTGAAATTTTTCAAAAATAAGTCTAGGAATTTGTTCTTTACCTAACCAAAATTGTAGGAGTTCGAACTGGTATTAAGTTCAGAGAAGCTAATTTAAATTTAAAAGAAAAGAATGAAAAACTTCTAAATACTGTGATGATTTTGTATATGAGTTTTGGGTTCCATAATTTATGATTTCAATCCAATTATTTTACAACACATGTATTCTCTCTTTCTCCCTCTAACACTTATTATAACAAAAAAGAGGAAAAAAGAGAGGCCAAAATTTCTCATTGTAATACACCCCAAATCTTGTTTAGATGTCATGTATTTGAATTCCCACAATGAAGGGCCACAAATTTTCCAAAGCCCAAAACTTATGCAGATTGCGTGGAATATGCCCCAAATCTTTTTCAAATGTCATATATTCCAATGCCCACAATGAAGGGCCACAACTGTTTTCAAAGGCCAAAACTTATGCAAATTGCATGGAGCCATGTGTTACTATGAAATTTGTTTAGGTCCCATAAGTAGAGAATGAGAGAGGAATTCTACAAACAACATCAAGATGGATTTTTCAACTAATTCTTCTTCATAAAGAAGTTAAGGTTGCTCAACAAACAAATTTGCCTTATTTGAACTATGAATTAGATCCAATAACTGGACAATTTGTGCCTATTGGTTGGAAATGAAAGGGTTATAAATAAAATAGTGGATCATTATGCATAATATAATAGATTTTATGACCTCAATTGTAAACAAATCCTTTTTAACCAATTTTGATAGAGATCTTATGAGAAAGAATGTGTCAAGTGGAAATACGAGTGAAAAGATGAGATCTAAGACCATAGCCTATAATTGTAACCTTGATCAACATGTGTATGTTCAATAATTAATATGTTCTTCCATCTATACACGAGTATCCTCTAAAGTTGAAAATTTTCAAATAAGGTCACCAACGAGGAATTGTTGACTGCTACTCCAATTTAGTTTCATACCTTTCAAATTGAGCTAGAAGTAACATGGAAAGTGTTGACAGAAGTATGTGGTAAATAAGGGAAGAGTGTTGAATTTATGAATGTGTCAAAATCTATACAAATTCAACACTTTTTTAAAAGTCTCATTGAGTTGCATATACCTAGACTCCATTTCATCATGGTAGTGACATAAAATATTGCCTGCAAGCACTCAATATAATAAATGCATACCTCAAAGGGGAACTTAAATGTATATATAATAGAAGAACTATTTATGAATTGGTTTGGTCATTTAACGAGAACCATAAAAAAAATGAATTGTATTTCTTAATTTAGGATGACCATGTCAACCACAACATGATTTCATATTGCATGTTCATGCTATTCATAAATGGGTATTGTTAGACGTAAGGGGCATCTATACACTTAAGGTGGAGTTTGATGTGGGGTACTTTAGATCATTAAATAAGGTCTTTGATCACTCTCACCTTAATTTTTTTTAGATACTTATCTGAAGAAAAAAATGTCCTCTCTCTCCTCTGCGGCCTGGTAGTTAAATCTTATGCTTGTGGCATGCTAGTGATTATTCAACCTACAGCACTTTGTTCACCATAGAATATGACACAAAATAATGTATGAATTATTTCCTTCTACATTGGCTTTCCTTTGCCCCTCTTGGTGCAATTGCTCATAAATTATTGAGCTTAGAGGCTCATTCTACAACCCAGTGTGAAGACAATGTGTAAGTATGTCCATGCTCAACTTGGAGTTGACATGTGTCCCTATTAAAATAAAAATAAAATATTCTCTAAATAGAAAATCAATGTTTGCTATAATAATAATAATAATATGTTATGCATATTTAATAGTTTTTAGTTGTCCATATAATCTAATATAATTTCATGTAAAGTAATAGAAGTACATAAATAAGTGAGTAAGATGTTTAAACCTTATATTTTTCCAAAAATATGTTAGCATGTTGTTTAAATAAATTATTTGAAGATCTATGCTAATTAACTGATGCGAATATATATATAGAAAAAAAAATGTTAGAAAATGTTTTAATATTGGATATATAATAAAATATCCAATGTAGGTTATGAATACAATATTTTAATATGAATTAATATTGATGTATACTTAAAAATATATAACATTCAATAATACAATTTAAAAAGTAAAAAATTACACATTAATTTTTTGGACTCTAAAATAAATTTGTATCTCAAGAAATTTGATCTCTCTAACTTAAATTAGATCAGTATTTAAAATAAATCTACATTGATTAATAAAAAATATTTTTAATATATTAATAAATTCAAATCTTGAAAACATCTCTAAAACCTTTCAATTTTACAAACCTAACCACTCAAATCTACATTTTTAAAATTTAAAACAAAATGTGAGAAAAAACAATGGAAAATTGTGGAGATAAATGGAAAATTGTGAAATTAAGGGTTTCGTCCACTGCTTTCATATCCTCGCAAAAGAATTGGCCTTTTCCAGTAAATTTATATCAATGCTAGAAAGTACAATGGTCGGTTAGATGAGTTGTACACGGAATAAACCACCGAACAAACCATGTCAGTCATTGTAACCTTTGTGTATAAATTTCCCTTGAAACATTAAAAATATTAAGAGTTCTCCTGCGACTTTCATACGCAATGCAAAAATTATTTTGCAGTAAATAGATATCAAATGAAATTAATCTGATGAAATTAATGTTTTTGGATTGATGGTCAGCTACCCAATTACCTTCAACATTACAACATCCTTAGATGAATGAGGAAAATGCACTAAGGTCGTCACGATTATATTTTTATTTATTTATTTTTTATATTTTTATAATATTTTTTTCATTAATTCAACTGCTTTAATTTATGTTTCACTTTAATTTCTTTTTAAAATAAAAAATTAATAATGTTTTCTACTGCATTTTCCCTCCTAAAACATCATCAAAGTATGCTAAATATTTTTAAATTAGATGGAAAAGTTAATTTCTTTATAATGGGTTTCTTTTCAAAAGCTACCAAAATGATTTAGGAATGACCCCAAAGAAATGGAAATGGAGGTAGAAGTGTAATTCTAGGAATCATCCTCTAGGAAAATTAGCCAATTGACACTTGAAGACAAGTCTCATATACCATATTGATTTGTACAAATGTAATATCGCCATATTGGTTCATTCAAATTCGATAGATTATAAGATAAAAGGTCGGGGACTCGGGACTATGTTAATGCACACTACGGGTGGATTGTTATGTTTCAGTGTATGTTTTAGAAATAAAGCAACTTACTGATTTCCTAATGGCCACTAGAATTTGCATTAACACCTAGTCGCACAAGTTGTGTCCTTCTTTATTTTGCTCCTCGTTTTACTACTTCACATAAAACTCGGTGATGTTGCTTCAGAAAATATAGTGTTAGGTTCCCCTTTGACATGAAATGAGTCCCACATTTCTGAGGGTGGGAAGTTCACTTTGGAATTCTTCAATCCCAACAGTAACAATGTTAATAAATGACATGTGGGTATTTGTTTTTTCACATCCTCATCACAGAAAATTGTTTTGGTGACCAATGACAAACAACCACTGTAGAACAAATGAGGGATTCCATCCCATAATGGAACATGGTCTCATCTTTTTAGCCAGTTCTTCTGGACATCAGGTTTTGAAGTATATCACAAAATATGCTTCAATGGCAAAGAGAAGATCAGAAATTTATCATCAAATGTTGACTAGAGTTGCTAGTGGGAGTGAGTTTGAGGCTCCTAAATTATCTGTGTATATTTTCTTGTTGAGTGTGATTCTGGAGCTTAAGAGACGTCTCATTTGTTGCTAAAGTTGCCTCTTATTGTGTGTAGTTGGAAATTCTTCTCCTTGAAGGTTGGTAAGAAAGTGTGCCAAAGGGTTTCGCTACATTCTAATAAAGTTTTGTGTGGAAACAATTTCATTGATGTTTATCAAAGCTAACCTGTTTTCTTGGAACATTTATGCTTGATAAAAACAACAAGATTGTGGAGCTTTGAGGAGAAGCACACGCAGTAGCATTGGAGGCCACGTGATAAGCATGCTATCACTCATGTTTGGCCACATTTTTATTGTGTTCCTCATGAGGGGTAGTAGGAGTTTGAAACATTTTGTTGGAGTGATTTGATTTTATACAAGCTGTTTCGTGATGTTGGTTCATATATTGGCTTGTCTACTAAAAGTATTGTTGAGAAATGGAGGAATTGGAGATATCATGCAAGGCATGTTTATTGATGCCCTTTTCCAAATGAAGTTGATGAAGAGGATGTGGAGCCGCTTATAGGTGATGAAAATGTTGATCGAGATTTTGAAGAGTGGAAGCTTTTTTCGCAGTTAGTTCCTCCAAGTTGTGTAAACATTTCATACCTTTATAATCTTGGTAGAAGGGACTTTGATGTTGATTATAATTGGCAGGAAATGATGGTATCAAATGATTTTTTAGAAGGGGTGAATTTTGTAAAATATGTAGAGTGTGCATGTGTTTTGAATTGTGGGTTTTGTTAGGGAGACATATTTGTCGCCTTCCTCTCTATCAGAAAAACAACTAGCTTCTTTTGCAATTATTTTTCAACGCTTTGATAATGGTGAAAATGCTGGTGCCTTGAAAAATAATATTCCAACTACTACTGGAACAAGGAAGTCTTCTCTCGTTGGGTGTATTTCTGATGCTCTTTGTAATTCAACAACGAATGGAAAAAATCCTTTAGTATTGCTTGCTCCAACTGGTATTGCTTCTTTTAACATACGTTGGAAAACAATACATTCTACTTTAAAAATTCCTATAAAATATATGACGTCACTATGTGGGAAGGCTTTGGCAGTGTTCCAAGAAGAAATGTTGCATGTTCGATATATATTGATTGATGATATGATATTTATAGGTCTAACTCTATTCATGCAAATAGATTCTCATTTGCGAGAAGCCTTTCTTGAAAAAAAAAAAGGACTCTCCTTTTGGTGGTTTGTCCATCATTCTTGTCGGTGACTTGTGCAATTGCCTCCCGTTAAGGATAAACCCTTGTATGCAGGTAGAATAGCTTCAAAAGTTTTGTGGGAAAGCTTCAACATTGTAGTGGGTCTTGAAAAATTTTATAGGCAGGAAGGAGATGATCCAAAACAAGCATTTTTTCACAATATTTAACTAATATTAGAAATGAAAAACCTTTTCTTGGTGATTGGGATCTTATTATGATGTGTGTTGATATTTTCTTGGATCGACAGGAAAGGAATTTGTTTGATTCTTCTATTCACTTATTTGCGATTAGTAATCTTATCAATTTACAGAATCGAACAATGTTTAAAGCAATAAATTCTCCTATTGCGAGATGTGTTGCAAAAATTAATAGAAGAACATAAATAAGTGATAGTGATGATGATATGTCAGAGCATGAGGTGTTGCTATGTTGTGGAGAGTGTGTGATGTTAACGCGTAATTTGTGAGATGAAGTTGGTGTGGTTAATGGTGCACTTGGATATATTGAAAATATTTTCTTTGCGCCTAGTTCAAAGCTCCCACAACTTCCAAAAAAAATTGTAGTTATGTTTGAAAAGTATTGTGGTGTTCCATTTGATAGGACTATCTAATTCTTGTGCCGATTACACGTGTTCTTAGGGGAAATATGAGACAAATTCCTTTGAAAATGGCATGGGCGTTGACAAAACACAAATCACAAGGGTTGACTTTACAACAAGCCACTATAGATATTGGAGACAAAGAGAGGTAGGGTCTCACGTTTAAAGTTATATCAGGAGTGAAATAAATAGATGTTTTGTGAGAGTGAAATCAATAGATGGTTTGCAGATTTCACTACCTTTTTCTTTACAACGTTATGCAAAAATGAAAGATAGTGCATGTGTTACTCTTAGAAAGAAAGAGGAGGAGCAATTAAAGTCAATATCCTTTTTGGGTTATTTATCTTCAATACATTTTACTATTCATGATTTTTTTTATTTTTTTTTCTTTGGTTTGTTCGAATTATTTTTGTGACTGCATTTGAGAGAAATTAAGATTACTTCTCTTTAGTTATTATAATGTTTTGCAATTGCTTTTATGCACCTTCATGAGTTGTTTATTTTTCTTTTCTTGATTTCAATACAGTTATTCATTATTGAAGTAAGTAAATTTACTATTTTGGAGCAATTGTTGTTTGATTGATTGAATTGTAGTTTGAATTTTTTCCTCTCTTTCTTTTCAATCCTCTTATATTTATGTTTGAATATGAAAGAATCAAAATCATAAATAAATAGTTTTGTTTTTCTTAATTTGTTTTCTTTCAATTTACTGATTTTAATTGTATATTTTTGTCTACGATTCACATATATGGAGAACAATGATGGTAATTATTACATCAGAGCGATTAGTTTTATTGGGAAAACCATTAGTTTTGTTACCTTTACTCGTGCAAGGTTTGATAGAAGACATGGCTTCCATCCTCAATGAGCATATCCGTGTTTTGAGTGGAATGAAATTAGATGTTCAAACTTTATATCATTTGCACCAAAGAGAATCAGGGAGGAAAATGAGAAGGGATTGTCTTAAAAGCATTAAGTATCATGATCATTATCATGTTGATTTGAATTGGTGTTTCTTTTGCCACTACTCTAGTTGTGTTTTGGAAGAGGCTGCTATCTAATAACTATGTTATGTCCGAGTGTTGAGACTTGAATTTTGTTTTGGAATGGGTTGTTATTCTTATTGTTATTTCTTTTAATGTTACGAAATTCTCTATTGTTTTTATTTGTCATATAATGTTTTAAATTGAAGCTCACTTTTTTGCCGCATTGCCACTGAGATTGTGAGAATCACCCTTTCTTAAATATCGTAAATGCTTGTTAGTGATTCACAACAGTTCTTGTTGATGTGCAAATTTATATTATGTTCAATTCATTTAATTTTTCTTATGCTTATACTTACTCATCAGTATTTGTATTTATATTTGTTTTTCTAATTTTCCTAAGATAATTTTAATGTAATTATATTATTTATTTTTTTCTTTTTTTATTTTTATTTTTATCTATATTGTTTTATGTTTTGTTAAATTAATTTTATTTATATTTTTTATGAATAATAAAATTTTTCATTGTAACAAATAGTATTATTATTAATAGTGTGAGTTACCAACATTATTTAATATTTTTAATTACAAGCATTATTTGATATTTCTAATTACCAACATTATTTTAGCAACATTTCAAATTGGTTAACAATTGTATTTTGGTTATTAATTTTTATTAATAAAAATTAATTATGTTCTTTTCGATTGTATTTTGGTGATCATTTATTTCATTGTTTATTTTATGATATATTTGTATATGGTGTTATCATTTCCTCTGTGAAAATTGACTAGGTGACGATACTCTCACTGTTGCGCGCGTGTTCTGAGCTCCCGCGTTGTTGCTCCCTCGGCCCCTGCAGCCCTCCGCAGGCCTCCTACCTGGCAGCCCCTGCTGCTGGGCCCTCATTCCTTCCTGGTACCCCCGCAATCGGGCTCTACCTTCCTCCTCCAGCACAGCATCCGTGCAGAGGAGCGTAGCTACCGCCATGAGTACGCCTGGGGGTGGGGAGCCTTCTCCCACCCTGCCAATCTCTTCAGAAGAAGCATTCAAAAGACTACTCTCGCAGAAAGGGAAGAAGCATTTGACTCTAGAAGTCTCGAAATTCATAAAAAAAAAATGGAGGAAATTCCTGAGATCACCCTGCCAGAAGAACAACCGATGAAAATCGCTCTAGCACTGGCTGACAGAGGGTTGGTAGGACAATTTATGGGACGCTGGCCCTCTACAAAAACAACAGACGACTGGATCCAACGCAACTAGAGGCCCCAACTGGAAAGCAATGTGATTTTCTATGCTGTCGGAAGAGGGTATTTCATTTTTGAGCTCACCTCCAAAGAAGATCAAGATTTGGTTTTCAGAAACGGTCTGTATTTTATGGGAAATCAGGGTCTATATCTTAATAAGTGGACCCCAAACTTTGATCCCTCAATCGACACCCATAAAGAAGTCCCATTCTGGGTCCGGCTCCCCAATCTTCTGATCCACTGCTGGAGCTATCACACCCTGCAGAAGATTGGAAATGGTCTCAACTGCTTCATTGACAAAGCAGATAACAAGGGCCAATATACCTGCGCAAGAATCTGTGTGGAAGTTGATCTGGAAGCTGGACTGCTCGAAGCAATAAAACTTACAGTTGGAGAATGGCATCACTATCAAAAATTGGATTACGAGCAATTGCGTTTCAAATGCAGAACCTATCACGGGCATGGACACTTCCAACGAAACTGCCCAAAAGCTCCAGCTCGGGACAAAGTGGACGAAGAAGGATGGAAAGAAATCAAAAAGTGCAAGGCAGTCCCAAAACCAACTAAGAAGAAAAATTCAGGGCCATTGGTGAAGCCCCAACCTAAACCAAAAGCCAAAGAAGTTCAAAAAGAGGGTTCTTCCTCTGGGGAAAAGACAGATGCCATTGCGACCCAAGAGGAACCCGAAGACCCGTAGAAGAAAGTGAAAGAAGTCGAGGCAAAGTCAACTCTTCCTCCAAAAGAGGTTGAACAATGGGAAAAAGAAGAAAATGGGGAGCACATCAATCTGGGCTCTGATTCTGAGGGAGATTCAGAAAGTGGAGTCTCAGATTCAGAAATCTCGCAAGTTACTCCTCTCAAGTCGGCCAGGGGTCGAAAGTCCAAGAAGAAACAGAGAGAGGAAAAAACTTATCTAGATGTTCTCCAAGGCTCTCAGAAAACTCTCAAAGGAATGATGAATACCAGATCTAAGCGCAAGCATGATCAGGCTCCAAGAGGAGCCACAACCTTCCAAGCCAGTAAATAATGAAATACGTCTCCTGGAACTGCAGAGGGTTAGGCAGCAGGTTGAAAGAAGAAACTCTGAAAGACATTGTAAGGATGTACTCACCTGAAATCCTTCTCATCCAAGAGACAAAAATGGAGGACCTTCTACTCCTCCAAGCAAGCAAATAATTCTGGCATAAAGGCCAAGTGAGAGTAGTCAGTGCCAGAGGCACCTCTGGAGGGATTGCCTCCTTTTGGGACAGCTCCAAATATGATCTGATTCATGAAGAATGTTGCCCCCATTGGCTTCTCACTAAGCTCCTCCATAAAGAATCTGGTCACCAAGTAAGTATGTTCAATCTTTATGCTCCAGTCTTACCATCTGAGAAAAAAATTTGTTGGGACTCGCTTTAGTCCTATCTTTTCTTGCACAATCCAGAAAATATTATTATTGCAGGTGATCTGAATGTTACATTAGCTACAGAAGAGAAAAAGGGGGGCTCGCTGGTCAGGGACCCAGCTAGAGAATGGGTTGAAGACATCATTTTAGATTGGGAATTGGAGGATATCAAGCCCACATCTGGGAAATTCACCTGGTCAAACAAAAGGATAGGCCCAAGCCACATTGCTGCTTGTCTGGCTAGATTTCTAGTCCAATCCTCCTTCTTGACTTGTGGTGAAATGGCCACCTCTAACATTCTGCCGAACTACACCTCTGACCATAAACCCATTCTGCTTGAGCTCTCCTTGGATGGAGATCTTAGCCCCATTCCCTTTAGATTCAGCTCTCTATGTATTCATCAAGAAGGATTCCAGGATGGGGTCTCTGAGGCCTGGAACCGGCAACTCCAAGGATCCCCTTTCTTTGTGTGGGAAGAAAAAATGAGAAGACTTCAAAGGGAGCTCAAGGAGTGAGCTAAAAGGCTGAAAACACCCACCACCAAAAGAAAGGAGATGCATGATAGTTTAGCAGGCCATCAATTAACAATGGAGAATTCCAATGTAACTCAATCCCTTCTTTAAAAAGAAGTAGAGCTGCAAAAATATCTCCATAGAGCAAGTAGGGATGAAGAAGAGTTCTGGAGACAGAAGTCCAGAAATCTTTGGTTAAAGGCCAGAGACAAAAATACAAGCTACTTCCATAAGCAAGCTGAAGCACACAAGCACTTCAAAATAGTAAATGAAATTCACTATCAAAACACTGTGGTTAAAGATTCTGAAGGCATAAAGTGAGCAGCCCACTCCTTCTTCAAAGATCTTTACTCTGCCCCAAGAGACCCTCTTATTGATTCTCAAGCCTATCCGATTGATCTTATTCCTCACTGTGTTCAAGATTCTGACAATATTATGCTGACTGCTCCGATTAGTATGAATGAGATTAAAAAAGCTTTGGATTTCATGGACTTGGACAAAGCCTTAGGCCCTGATGGGTTCACAGCAAGGTTCTACCTGACTTGCTGGCCTACCATCAAAAAAGACCTTCTGAGAATGATCTGTAAAACTCAGACCTGTACCAAGATTGGAGTTAGTACCAACTCGGCCTTCCTCACCTTGATTCCAAAAGACAAAGGCACCACTGATTTCAATAGATTCAGGCCCATCTCTTTGTGTAACACAAGTTATAAGCTTATCAAAAAAATAATCGCCAACCATATTAAGAAAATACTGCCACTCATCATCCCTGAAAACCAAGGAGGATTCATAAAAGGGAGAAAGATTCTTGACAATATTGTGCTGGTGCAAGAAGAAATTCATTCAAGCTGTTATCAAAAAGAGAAAGGCATGGTGATTAAGCTAGATTTGTCAAATGCCTTTGACAGGGTGAGACACGATTTCCTGTTTTCTGTGATGGAGAAATTTGGCTTCTCAAAAGCTCTCATAACTTAGGTGAAAGTTTGCATTGCCTCCCCTTGGATAGTGCCCCTGGTTAGTGGCCGTTCAATGGAATTCTTCCAGGCCTCGAGGGGGCTAAGACAAGGTTTCCCTTTGTCCCCGCTTTGCTACGCCATTCAAGCTTCGATGCTCAGCTTCTAGCTAGACTACTATCAACAGATCCAAACTCTGCCAGGCCTGAGAATGGCTCACGATGTTAAAGACATAAATCATGCCCAGTTTGTTGATGATACTTTATTGCTTGGAGGAGCTAGCATAAATTCTGCTAGAACCTTCAAGAAGGAGCTAGACATTTATAAGGAGGTTTCGTGCAGCAAGATTAACTATCTAAAAAGCACAACCTATGGTTAGAATTGCTCGATCAAGGATTTGACAGACATAGCCAAGCTTTTAGAAATGGAAAGAACCCTGACCTGAGAATCATTTAAGTATCTTGGGATCCCAATCTTCAAATCAAATCCTAAGGTTGCTCAATGGATGCCTCTGCTAGACAAGCTAAAACTCAGAATACAAGCTTGGGGAGCCTCATGGTTGAATAATATTGGGAAGGTAATCCTTATGAAATATGTTCTCATAAGTCTCCCAGTTTATCAGAACTCCATCCTTCTAGCCCCTAAAACCTTTATTAGCAAAGTGGATGATCTCCTGAGAATATTTCTATGGGAGGGAGGGAAAAATAAGGAAAGAAGCCTCCATTTAGTAAGTTGGGACACTATTAAGAAGCCTTTCTTGGAAGGAGGTCTCCAAATACGGGATTTGGTAGCCCAAAATCTTGCTCTAGGCTCTAATCTCCTTTGGAACATTGTTTCTAGGAATCCCAGTTGGAGTAAGAGAGTTTTGTGGAAAAAATAATTTCATGGGCAGTGCTTGAGGTGCTTGGACCAGCCTCCAAGAATTTCCAAAGGATCTCCAATTTTAAAACTCTGTCTCATAGCTTTGAAACATTTCATTCATAAGCTTTATTGGATCCCAGGTAATGGGAAAAAAAAATAAAAAATTGGGAAGATTCGATTCTTGGAAATCAGCCCTTGAATCAAATGGCAGAACTAGAAAATATCAGAGTTTGGCTTTAGGCCAACAATCTGGAAACCCTTTGGGACATCTCAAATTGGACAAATGATGTTGAAAGTCTATGGGATGGTTGGAATTTGGGGGAGGTCCCTCATTGGCTGGATGGCGAAGCCAACTTATTGTTGGAGTTGCTCCAAGGAAAATCTCCCATAAAGGCCTCTTCTAAGGACAAAAGAGGGTGGGGTTCTCTCTCAGGCTCTTACTTAGTAGTAGAAGGTTACAAAAGTATGATGGTTGTCCCTAGCGTCCCCCTAGAGCCAACTCAATGGAAATTTATTTGGTCTTTCCCTGCTCTCCCCGAAATTGACGTCTTTTGCTGGACTCTAGCACATAAAAGTATCCTCACTAGAGATAACTTGAGGAAGCATGGAATGGAAGGTCCCTCTAGGTGCCCTCTTTGTGCTTTGGATGAAGAAACAACTAACCACCTGTTCTTTTTGTGCCCCTTTGCTCAAGAAGTTTGGAGGGGTGTCCTGATGTTAGGATCAGACAAAATAGAGCTTCCAGGAAATACTTAGGACCTGCTAAGAAACTAGGCCAAATCATCCCCTTTCTGTCTCTCCAAAAAAAGCCTTCTCAAGACTGCTTGGATGTGGATCCCCAAATTCACATGCTAGAAATTGTGGTTGGAGAGGAACAATAGAATTTTGAGGGAGGAGAGTTGTAACCTGATCATAATTATCACTAATATCAAAGCTCTATTGGGGGAAGCCTTAGAAACCAATCCCACCATAAGAAATGGCATGATTCTGGATAGCGAGGAAGACCAATGGTTAAAATAGCTTGTCCCAAATCACCAAAACAAACCCATTCCTCTTGCTAAAGCCCCCTCTCACAAGGAAATTCGTCTGGAAGAACAAGAATTCATCAAATGGAGATCTGCTTTGGATGATCACTGCCTTTTCTTTGATGGGGCCTCTAAAGACAACCCAGGAAAGGCGAGTGGCAGTGGAGTTATTTTAAGCCCAGGTGGCTCAACTGAGTTGCGCTTTTCTTGGGGTCTGGGGCATGAAACAAACAACAGAGAGGAGGTTCTTGCTCTGTGGCAGGGTCTAAATCTGGCTCTCAAGAGGAACCTCCTCTCCATCTTAGTCTTTGGAGACTCCAGACTAATTATACAGGCTATGAACTCTCAAAATATCCCTTCCCAGGTGTAGTTAGCCCCCATCCTCAAAACAAATAGACTTCTGTTGCCCAAGTTCCACAAAATATCCTTCTATCATGTTCTGAGGAAGTTAAACTCACAGGCGGACTTGGCAGCCAATCTAGGCTCTCTCAGGAGCAAGAGATCTCTGTTAGTTTTTGACGTGGAATTGGACTGCAGCATTCCTTATTTCTGTAGATGTCTGGGCCTCTATTCCTTTGAGCATTCTGCTGATTCAAACTCTCCAGACCTTGAGACCGAACCATTCTATGCTAGCCGCTGCTAGGATCCACGGACTCACCCACAAGGGAAGTTTAGAATGCATCCTCAGCATTTCGATCTCTGTTCGTTGCTGGAAATCACTGCTACGCCTCGGTAGGTGATGGGGAGTTCACGAGGGCCTCCTCAAGACCAGTTTCCGCTCTTGGGTTTCTTGAACTCTTTACAACACTCCACCAGATCAAAAAGAAATCACAGTGTTTCTTGGGTTGATCTACCTCTCCTTCGCGTTGGGTCTCCCCTTTGTAAACTTGGAAGCAGATCTTCATCTCGGAAAGCGAAATTCCAGAGCTTTCCTCCTCTGGAGATTATCCTCCTGAGCCTCAAGATTAGTCCTCCTTGTTGGCTACAGTTAGGATGCGTTGCGCCTATGATCAATTATCAAAGGGGAACAACAAAAACACATGGGTCATTCTTTTTGGAAAAGGAACAATAGAAAATCACAAGAGTCGATCCTTTGGAAAAGGAACAGCAAAGAAATGCAAGAGCTGTTCCATCGGGAAAAAGGAACAGCAGGAAAGGAATAGCATAAATTACAGCAGAAAAGGAACAACAAAAAAGGAACAACAGAAAAGGAACAATAGAAAAGGAACAACAAAAAAAGAACAGCAAAAAAGGAACAGCAAAAAAAGAACAGCAAAAAAGGAACAGCAAAAAAGGAATAGCAGAAAAGGAACAACAGAAATTTGTTGATAAGAGCACTTTCAAGCAATCAATTACAATTTTGTAACAATGAATTACAGAAAAGCCCTATTAAAGCCCTCAGCAGCTGTTTTGCCGAATCATAAATAAAAACTATCCGTTATTGTCAAAAAAAAAATTGTATATATTTAGGTTATTCATTTTTATTAATATGTTTTTTAATTCCATGGTTTATTTTATTAAATTGTGTTTAATTATTTTTTATGATATTTCCTTATATGACCTATTATTAATTTCTAAAATTATTTTCAATTATTATTGATTAATTGATATTGTTAATTTGATTGTTTGTTTAATCATTTTTTTCTATAATAAATAATGTCATATATTTAGGTTATTAATTTTTATTAATATGTTTTATTTAATTTCATGCTTTGTTATATTAAATTGTGTTTAATTATTTTTTATAATATTTTTTTATATGTGCTATTATTAATGTCTAAAATTATTTTAGAAATTATTATTATTAATATTATTCACATTATTAATAATATTTATGTTAATATGAATAATTAATAATATACGCGTATAACAACCACAATTATATTAATATAAATGTGGTTATGGTAGTATCTATCATATAAACCAAGATAGATCCATCTCAACTTTGGATCTATTAAGCCTCGAGAGGGATCAAATTTCTAGAGGTGCAAACATTTTCTCAAGTTCAATATTTAAATCTCTTTTTTTAGTGTAAAACTTGAGGAAAGGTTTTCACCTCCTCAAGAGATTTGATCCCTGGCGACACTTATAGATCCCGAGTTGAGATGGATCTACATTGGTATAGAAAATAATGCACATATTTTTGGACCTATGCAATCAAAACTTTGTGAATATGAATATCCAAATAAACCTATATATGATTATAGGTAATGAATCTCAATATGAGTGTGGCACAAACACACACACACACAACTACACATAATAAATGAAAGAATATATATGTTAAGTGTGCATATCTTTATATAAAATTTTAAAAAGGATATATATTTCGTAAAAGGTATGTTCCATTAATGTGTCAATACATCTATAATATGACAATAATTTAAGAGGAATAAGTAAAGGATTTGATAACAATAGAAACTAGCACAACCATATAAATGAAATGACTGAGCATCAATTCATAATATGAATAAAAACACCTATTTCGTTATAGATCTGAAGTTTTTTTTTTCAAGATGAACACATCTTAGCTACTAGCAAACCTCTAGGGTTTATGGCTTGTCCTCCTCTCCATAAACATGGGGAATTTGAACCTTGGATCTCTTAGTTTTCTAATGGCTTACATTACTTCAATTGAGCTGCCCCTAGGACCAAGTTGCTAAAATTATTAAAAATGTCATAAGAATTAATTAACTATTATTATTATTATTATTATTATTATTATTATTGATGATAAAAATAATTGATGTTTAATTTAAACATTGGTACATTGAAAAAGACATTGTAACATTATACATTTTGGAGCTTTTAACGAACAATTGTTTTTAATCCAATCTTGATTTTTGTTGTTTACAACCAGTTTTTCACTGCACACATATGAATTCAGCACGGTGAAAAACCCATGTGACACTTGAATTTCTAAGATTTCACAACTCAAACTTGTGGTTCCAACAAATCTCTATCTGATTGTGTGATGAAAGAAAAAATGCTTAATGGCAGTTTAGCTTCATCTTTACAATAATTGGACATGGACCTGTGGATTATGGGCCCACGTTTATATCGAAAGCCTTTACATTGGTGGATTTTAACAAAAACTCGACCAATCACGAAACAGTGGAATAATACATAACCTGCCAACAAGCGTCGGTCCCACTCCGAACGCATACAACCGGACCTCAAATAGAATAAACCCGTGTCCATAAACTTCTCAGGTCTACTCAGGCCATTAACCACACGCACTTCTCCACGCGATCACCGTCTGATTGATCCTGTGATGAACAGTCAAGATCGTCGGATCTCAACAAGAGTTTAATTGCGTTGCATAAAACCTCAACGGGTCTGATTTGGGAATTGAAAACCGTGCTTGTTCGCACCCGATACACGTCCGATCACCCTTTCAATGGATGGTCTGATCACCTCTGGACTTCAACTCAATTAAATCTCGGCTCATATTCTATCGGATCCATCCTCTGGAATACCACCTATGGTTTTGAGGTTGCCCGATAATCCAGTTACCACCTTATGAAGACTGCCTTTGCCACTTAACTCATGCACTTTTAAACCATGCGATGACCGTTGATCTTTTACCATTGATAGATGTGATGGCTCCTCTGCCATTCCTCTTCCACGGTTAATATCCGTTGATCTAAACGATCTGACGGTTCCCATTCTTTTCTACCTACGTCATTGATCATCTGCTTATTGGTGGAATTACGTTAAACACAGAGTTATCTACCATAATTGTTTAAGGAGAAGTTCATAGGAACTTTGTCCTTTACACTCGCATCACTCCATACAACATCATGCTCTCTGATATCGAATTAGTATTGGATCACCATCGATCCTTATAGTGATCGATGGTCGATCAACAAACCTTTACATGGAATTTAACTCATACATCTAACTATAGGTACAACACTATATAGACACCCAAAATACCGATAACACACATATTTATATTATATACATAACTCAATTACAGTCTAAGGCATTTCATCCTTAGTAACAAATTCTCCTTCGACTACATTATATCCTCACTCTTCTTTCATATCTATGTATTTTCTATCTCTCTCTGAACTATATTTCTCACACAACTTGACTCTTTATAGAAGATTACAAAGTTGTGGATCATCTCAGATCCACGATTTCCTCTCACAAATCACTCAACAACCCCTAAATCTCTCTATGGCAGATAATTACATTTAATTAAGTCTTCTAGAGACTTTATCAATTCCATCACTTTAGCTCTATTTTAACAGAATTTTCTCCCGATTACAATGGTTGTCCACGTTCTCCCCGTTCTTAGATTTGACTTTGACTTTTAATTCAGGGTGCTCGGATTCTCCTGAATTAGACTCCTAAGGTACAAAAAATTATAACCTCCTAGTCATATGCTTCTCTTTCATCCCTTAGCAATTCTACCCACATTCTCTGTGGAATTGCCTTTATGATCTTTCTGTGAGCTGCAACAAAACCTGTCCAGTAACAGGCTACCCTACTACACATGCCTCACTAAGCTTTCTCCTCTAAGCTTAGTCTTTTGGCACCTCTCTGGTTCTCTCCTCTATGGAACCATTTGAGCACTCCATGCTCTAAGTTGCTGCGTTCTTCTCACCTTCCTCTGTCGTGTTGTGGCCACCAAAAATCCCCCTTCTTATTTAGCGTTATTACTAATACTAAATAAGTGGGGACCCTTAGTCAAAAAATTTTAAAAATCAATTAGTACTTGTATTTAATTTTTAATAAAACTTACCATCATAAACTTAAGAAAATACCCTTGAAAAATCTAAAAAGCTTAAGTTTCATGATGAGCAAATATAAAATCACTCCTTAAGAAATATCGCATCCCAAAAAGGATAATAGGATGCCTCCTTACAAGCCAAACTCTGAGATTACGAGATCGTGATACGAAATTGCATAATAAAAAACATATATCACATCGCATGCCTTAAAATGTACTTACGCTGGAAAACTGTAGAAAATGCCGATATGTGATGGCGCATATCGCAAAATCGCACCTCGCAAGAAACACATTAACACAAAATGGGCACATACTAGGATTATGCGATATTGCGATATCGTGATATTGCGATAGAGCGGAAAAGCAATCTTACAATAGAATAACAGAATGATATTGCAAAGCAAATCACAAAATCGTTCCATCGCAGATTTTTAGGGCTCATTATTCAAGAATTTTTTTTTCCATAAAACGAGACCTGGTTATGCGCTTTAATGCTAATTAATGAGTTAGTTGCTAGTTGTTAATGAAATATGGTTTGGTGTTTATCGAAGAGCCAATTCATGTAAGGTGGTATACTTTTGCATGTCTTCGGCATTTAAATCTTTCCCGTCACTGTTCCTTATCATTACTCTCACCTCACTTGTAAACTACAGGAACAAATAACAAAAGGTTATACAAAGTAGTATATAGGAAACTATGGGGAAGAAAGGAAAGACTCCAATGTCTAAAGATAAAGAAATGGTGCCCTTGTACACAGACACCGCATGCAACAGAGACGTGTGTATTTCCACTTTGGAAGGCATGTATAATATACTTGAGGAAGAGAATCCCAAGGTAATGGAGTTTACGGCTACTGCAGGCTCATCAAGGTCTTCTGAAGCATCAGTTGCAGATTTAGCTTGTTCATTCCTACACCGGATAGCGGCGAGACCCAAAATTCTCCCCTACACAAACATGATTAAATGGGTACTGGACAAAGCTAACATTAAAAATAGACAGTTTAAGACTCAGGGTCAAGAACTCACGGAATCATTATTTTCACAAAATTTCAGTTTTACATCTGCTAAAAGAAAGCATGCAAGAGGCAAAAAACGCACCAAGGAAGCCCGGATCAAGAAATGGAGGTAGTTTCCGATGCACAATTAGCACTTAGCACTAATCGCGCATCGCTAGGCAAAACTTCTTGAAGAGGAGAGCCTCTAATTGCTCAGTCTCCTGGAAGCTCAGAAATTTGTAGGGAAAAACGGTAAAAGTAAAAAATGAAATTTAAATCCCAAAAACAATGGTAATTGTTATAAATATCTTCAAAATAAGTCCGTATAAAGGTACAACAGTTGCAAACAGACTGGAGACAAAAGGCTCAAGAAAAGGAAGGATTAATTAGAAGATTAACTAAGTTGAATTGGGATTCTTACTGGGTTTATTTAGTGAAACCACACAGCCAGTGTATGACTCTCAAAAGCATCATCAATTCTGCCGAAAAGATGGCACCAGCTCTAGCTGATTCCGTTTTCACAGGGCAATTAAAGGCTGAAGTCGGCCAACCGACTCTTCTCAAACAAATGCTGAATGCTTTCGATGTTAAGGAGAAAATACAGAAATAGTTAGATGTTAGTTTTAGATTTAATTTTAGAAATAATTTTGCTTTATTTTTGCCTAGAGAAAGGACGGTCATTTAAACCGTATCCTACATTTTTGTAATAAGTTATTTTTAGATTTAATTAGTATTATTTGAACCCTTCTCATGCATTTAGAGAAGGGTCCAGAAATTTATCAAAAGCTTGTTCTCAGAACAAGCACTTTTGCACCCTCCGAGGAGGTATTGATGAATGAATGGAACAAGATTTATTGATTTTTACATTTAATATCTGCTACTGATGTTGCACTTTTGTACTCTTAGTGGATGTTGGATTAAGAAGAGATAAATCGTTATCGCTTGAAGCTCATGAGTAGAACTATTTATAAATGGTACTTCTATCTCTTAACTATTTCTATCTCTTTTGTTAAGGTGATATTTAAGTTCAGTTGTTTATATATTAATGTGTGAATGCCTAAGTTATCATTTGGCACTTTTGTACGGTGATAGCTATTTATTTATGCTTAATGTATGAGTAGATTATTATGCGATATGTTTTTCACAACTGTTTCGTCTAACTTTTTATACGAAGTGGTTCATCTATATTGAATTCTTTTCTCATAACAGTTGAATGATCTTTATTACCGATTGTTATTTGAAATCATTTTAGATCGCATAACAGAAAGATTACACCTCGGGTTAGTGTAGATTTAGATGTTTCTTCTTTCTAGAATGAAATTGCATGACATTAGATTAAAATTAGAATTAGAGAATCTTAATTAGGAATTGTTAAACCAAAGATATCAATCAATCTCACACACACACATAAATTGGGAGACTGGTCCCATATCCCTAGTCAGACCCACCATACCAAACAGAAAAGGAGCTGCCAACAAAGGTCCAGACCGGGTGGGTATCCCCCTTGTTGTAGACCCGATTTTCAGGGCTTCAACATATTTGGCTCTAGAAGGAGGGCCTCCGACTATGAATGGCAAGTAAGTCTAAATCTAAATACCATTCTAAGAGTAAGTCACCCTCACCATCTCCCCCGACTTCTCCATTTCATTTAGAATCTTTAAATCCACAGCCAGAAGTCGTAGGATCAACAGCCGTTGTTACAAACCCTGACATTTCAAAACAATATATTATTGAACCTCCTGAAGTTGAATCTATGATTCACAAACTTCAGCGATTTTCGTTATCTCCTCAAAGATCTGATAAATCTCAAGGCAGCGTGACTTCGCAATGTAACCCTGCTCATCCTCTAACCAGATTAAAAAGCAAAATGTTTGGTGTTCAACCAACTGAGTTACCTCTACCCACAAGGAAGAGAGCAAGGAAATCACCTAAAGGGTCCGATAGCGAGACTCTTTCACCATCATCATCCATTTCAACTTCTTCACCGCGAAGTCAACCATCCACTCCATCACTTCAGATCATTGTCCACCAGCCTACTGGTACTTTTACATCTCCTTCTCAATCATCTAGAGTCATAATAACCTCACCTTCTCAACCTCAGGGATCATCTTCTGCACTTCCCTCTGTTAGTGGATCAGTGATGGCCCAATCTCCATGGAATAACCCAGGGGCAGTCTTAATGCCTGCGCCCTTGATTCAGCTACCACCCCATCCTGAAAAATGGCTGCCTAAGTTTAATCTTGAAGAAGGCATGCTAGCGGAAGAGCATATTAATAACTTTATGTTATCCATAAATCTTAATGGAGTTACTTACAAAGATGTTTTTGTTCCACTTTTTCCTTATACTCTTCAGGGAACAGCCAGATCATGGTATTTTTCATTACCATCTGGATCTATCACTAGTTGGGATATCTTCCAAGAACAATTCCTCATTAAAGTCGGTGATGATAGGTCTACGGCGACGTTGATCAGTGACCTGTCTAACCTTAGGGCCGAGTCAAAAGAACCTATCAAAGATTTCAATTCACGTTTCAATAAAATGTTAAACAAAATCCCTACTGCTTCCAAGCCCAGCGAATAAGTGCGAAGTGAATGGTACATCACTGCTTTACCATCAAACATAGCAATATTCATGGACAGGGCTAACAAGACAAATTTAGCGGAAAATAAGAAAGAAGCAATAGTTGTAGAGAAGCGTATTATAACCCTTGAAAAGAAAACCACAATGGAAGAATGGAAATCCAATAAGGTTACTTTCAGAGAAGATCCCAAGAAAAAAAAATCGAAATATCCATTCAATTTAGAAGGATTGCAAAAAGTTTTGAATACCATGTCTAACGAGATGGTCGACATTAAGAAACAAGTGGCAGAAACTTCTTCAAAAAAGTTGTACAGACCTTTTAAAAGAAACCCTTCGACTGATTCAAAGCCCCCCAATGCTAGTACATGCGCTGAATCTGAAGAAGAAGAAGAGGAAATCGCTACTGAAGAGCAAACCGATGAAGAAGAAGTTGTAGAGTTACAAGGAATGTGGGATTTCATCCTCCCACAAGAAGAGGATCAAGAAGCATCCTTGGTTAGTACACGAAGTAGAAATCACCTTGATCCTCCTCAAACTACCCCTAAGCCAAAGAGCACATGCTCGGCGACGAAGGATAAAGTCGCAGCCAAGAAAACGACACCCAAAGCGACTCAAATCAGCTCAGTCCAAACAGATTCATCTACTCCATCTAAAATAGTGATCGTTTCAGATGAAATGGAGTACAATATTATAGAAGACATGAAAAATACTAGGGCCAACATCACTCTTTATGAATTGAGCAAGTTAAAACACCAGGAAAAGATACTTTTGAAAGAATTACACGCTGTACCAGTTGCACCTTTGCCTGCCGCTGTAATTTCTCAAGCTTCCCATGATATGGGAAGACCTACGACTAATGTGATTAACAAGGTTGATCCAAACTACATCGCGTTAATTGGAGGAAGGTCGAGATCTCATACTCCCCAATTTCTTCTTACTTATGAAATTTTTAATAAAAATGTGCATAATTACTTAGTGGATTCGGGAGCTTCATCGAATATTTTACCAAAATCAATATGTACAAAATTGAACGTTCAACCACAAAAATTTGCTGTGCACATAGTCCAGCTAGATCGATCGCAAGTCAAAGTGATTGGCGAATTAAATCAGGTTATCATAAGGCTATCATCCAACCCAAAGGTATGTCAAGTTATCGACATTTTAGTTGCTGATATTCCATAATTTTATGGCTTAATTCTTAGCAGAGATTGGTCAAAAAAACTTCATGGATACTTCGCAACTGACTGGTCGCACATGTGGCTCCCTTACAATGGTAAACCAAATAAAATAAAAGTTGAACGAGAAAGACATCAGAAATACATAGTAACGGAGCTAGACGGGGAGAATGAACCGGTAGCATATAACAATAGTATTATTGGAAATTACTCAGTAGATTCTTTCCTAGGGAATTTTAATGCTCATACGTCACCTTATTTAGAACATTTTGTTTTATCCCAAGTCGAAAATTTTTCTCAAACAGATAGTTTTAAATGTATTAATTTTTTAGATAGTCCTGTAAATAAATATTTATTTTGGAAATTATTTTTTGATGGTTCTAAATCTAATGAAGGAGGAGGAGCAGGATGCATGCTAGTTAGTCCAGAAGGAGATAAAACTATGTTAACTTGCAGACTCGAATTTGATTGCACCAACAATACTGCAGAATATGAAGCTTTAGTCCAAGGGTTGTACAAAGCAATTAGATTAGACATCAAATACCTTCAAGTTTTTGAAGATTATGAAATTGTAATCAGACAGGTACGTAATACTATACATTGTTTATCAAGTCATTTAAAACATTACCAATCTTTAGTTCAAGATCTGACTGAACACTTTATAGCATTTAATATTTCACCAATTCCCAGACTCCAAAATGAAAGTGCAGACCTTTTAGCTAACGTAGCTTCCAAACTTATCCCTTCAGAAGATTTTAGCCCTGATAGATTCTCAATACAATTAATCTTTAGACCTTCTATTCCTGATAACATTACAAATTGGAGAATTTTCAACAACGATCCTGACATTGTGAGTTTTCTCACATCTGAAGGATCCTACACCAATCAAATAATTGACGAAGACGAACATGACCGACAATTGCAACAAGATAGCACTAACAATGCTATACCTAAGTCGGTAGTCAAATTAGAAGACGTTTATGATTTGAAAGATCGGTTTAAAATATCTACCAATTCGAAACTCCAAAGTTCAACTTTGAACTACGAATTAATAAATCTAGGAACTGATACCAAACCACAGAACATCAATCTAGGCCTTGGCCTAGCTCCTGAAGAAAAATTAGCATCTGTTCGTCTTTTGAGACAATACAAAAATGTTTTTTCTTGGAACTATGATGAACTTAAAATGTATGACACTTCTATCATCCAACATACTATTCCAATGATAGACGATGAAAAATCGGTCCAACAGAAGTTGAGAAAAATCCATTCCAATCTAGAAAACCAGGTCAAATCTGAACTCAACAAGCTATTGAAGGCCAAAATAATATTTCCCGTTTGACATTCCAAATGGGTATCCAATATGGTTCCCGTTAGAAAGAAAAATGGAGATATTAGAATCTATATTGACTTTCGAAACCTTAATAAAGTTTACAAAATATTTTTCGGCAAAGATCACATGAAACACCATTTGTCGACGTGTTTCGAACCAACTAGTGTGGTTCATCGTCAGGACAAGTTGAAGAAACAGATCAAGCTTAGCAAGTTAAATAGACTAAGTAGAGCCTCCAACGGCTACTTTTGACTAATGTATCGGGATCAAAACATTTTAATAAATTAAGGGAAATAAGTTATCCTAGGGGGACCAATCCCTTAAAATATATAAAAATAATTTATGATAATAGTTAGTTAAAAATTATTAATAATTAATTAAAAATTATAAGTTAAATTAGTATTTAAAAATAATTTATGATAATAGTTAGTTAAAAATTATTAATAAAAATTTAAAAATTATAAGTTAAATTAGTATTTAAATGGAACTTAGTTAAAAACAGGACCATAATTAATTAAATGCAAAATATATATATATATATATATATATATATATATATATATATATATATATATATATATATATATAAAAGAAAGAAATGGTTAAAAATAAAAATAATAAAAATATGAATAAATAAATAAATGAGAAAAATATAACCCAAGTCCACTTAAAAATAACAAGAAACGAGAAAATAAAAAAAGTCAAAAATAAATAAATAAATAAATAAATAGATCAATAAATAAAAATAAAAATAAAAAGAAATAAATTAGATAAGAAAGCAGATGAAAAAAAAGGAATGGAACAATGACTAGGAAGAGAGTGTTGGGACCCAACACCGATTGATTTTCTAGCCATCTTCTCTATTGAGATTACTTGGCCTCTTTTCAATCTCCAGCGCTTCCCTAAATTTCCGATGATGGAAGTGCAAAACCTTAGCAATAACACTAGCCTCCTCAATACAAATATGGTGATTGGTTCTCAGCATGCTCAGCTAAAGCGGAAGACTTAGTTCGCCTATGCTTAAGGTCAGTTGCATGCTCACTAATCCTTTGATTAATGGAGTGACCAGTTTCCCCAATATAGGGGGTCCCATAAGAACAGGTGATCATGTATACACCTTTCATATCTTTAGGGTCGATAGGATCCTTCTCTGATCTGAGGGACATGCGAATGGTGTTCAGGGGCCTAAAGGTCACAGGGACACTATGCATCCTGAGAATCCTACCAATCTTATCAGTATTCCCCTGAACATATGGAAGATGGACACATGGAACTCATTCCTTTGGTTCCCTTTGAGATCGCAAATTCTTGGAGGCTTTAAGGAAAGCCTTCTGACCCATGTATCTACTATAACCATTCTCAACAAAGACATCAAGGAGATGGGATTTTTCTTTCTCAAAACTCTTCTTATCTGAGATCCTTACGGCCCGAGTAGCAAGGGTATTGAGAACACCCATCTTTTGAGCCGAGAAATGGTGGGAACTGGCATGAAGATACTGCTCAGTATGCATTTTTTTCCGAAAAACTTGGTGGGCGAGGGAACCATCACTATTCTTAGAAATAAGAATATCGAGGAACGGAAGGCAACCATCAACCTCCTGCTCCATAGTGAACTTAATGGCAGAGGCTTGATTGTTGAGATGATTGAAGAATAGATCTAATTCTTCTTGGCCATGAGACCAGATAACATTGGTGTCATCCACATATCTTCTCCAAAGCTTTTGCAAGAGCCGGGAAGAGTTTAGAGCCTTGGACTCAAAATCTTCCATGAAAAGATTAGCAACGATAGGGGAAAGGGGTGAGCCCATGGCAACCCCACAGGTTTGCTCGAAGAACTCTCCCTCAAAACAGAAAAAGGTAGAAGTGAGACAGATCTCAACTAACTTAGTGGTGTCAGGATCTGTTAGGCGGTTGATCACCTCCATGGCCTCATTAATAGGGATGCAAGTGAAAAGGGAAACAACATCAAAACTAACAAGAATGTCCCCAGGGTCAAGCTTGATGTCCTTGAGCTCCTCAATGAAGGAAGCAAAGTCTTTTACGAAGGACTCCGTACGACCAACCAAGGGCTTAAGCTTTAACGCAAGGAACTTAACAAGAAGGTAGGTAGGACCACCAATGGTGTTGACAATGGGCCTCAAGGGAGCTCCATCCTTGTGAATCTTGGGGAGACCATAGATTCTAGGAGTGATAGGGTTGCTTTCAATGATTTTATGGTGAAGGGAACTCATTGAGCTAATGGATTTAATGGCAAGTGCCACATTCCTAGCAACCTTCTTTAAAGGATTTTTAGGAAGCTTTTTGTAGCTACCACTATTATGAAGATGATCCAACATCTTGCTGCGGTAATCAGCCTTGTTAAGGATGATGGCAGCACCACCCTTGTCTGTCTTTAAAACAATGATATCCTTGTTCTAGTTTAAGGATTTGAGAGCTGATGATTCTTCCTTGCTAAGGTTGTTCTTCGGGGGGTTAGCCTTTCTCAAGACAACCGCACAATCTTGCCTAATAGTATCCTTGATCCTATCAGGTAAATCTCTGATCCCAAACTCTATGTCACAAATGATATCATCCACAAGGATTTTCTTCGGGGCTAAGGCAAAATTTAAACCTTTGCCCAAAACTTTAAAAACAAAAGGGGGAAAGGAGAAACTGGAAAGATTTATAACCCTATTATTAGAACGAGAAGAAAGGCAATGATTATTAACATCATTCTTATTATTCTCCATGCTAGAAATGTTTGTATTAAAAATTGAATACTTATTAATTGAATTATTAATATTTTTAATATTAATGAATTTATTATTATTATATTTATCATTATAATAATTATTATTATTGTTAAAATTATTAATATTATCATAAATATTAATATTATTATTATTAATAAAGTTATTATTATTATTCATATCAATATAACTATTCTTATTAATAATATTATTATTATTATTCATATCATTATTATTACTTATATTAATAAAGTTATTATCATTATTCATATCATTATGATTATAATTATTAAGATCCTTATTAATAATGATATTATTATTATAATTAATATAAATATTATTAATATTATTATAAGGCAACAAACTACCCGAAGGGTGACATACCAAAGGACAGGGAAAGGGGGCCGAACCCTCTCTGACCACATCAGAACGGCATGCTCCAGGCTCTGCGTTCATGCAATGCCCTGAGGAGCGACAAACCAATAGAACCGTACCCACATTGACCAACCAGCGTGCCAAATCGACTGCGGACTCTACAGACTTGCCATGCATCAATGAGTGACCAGAATTAGGTGAACACGATGCCACAGGATCTGAACCCACACTGACCAACCGGCCTGCCAATTCGACTTCGGGTTCTGCAGTCTTGTTATGCACCGAGGAGAGACCAGAAATAGGTGACAACAAACCCGCTACCACTGGATCTGAACCCTCGCTAACCCCAACAAACCCACCTACTAAATCAACATTCGAGGAATAGGAGTTATCAATAGGAGCCCGCGTATTCAGATCTATCTGATCAGAATCCAAGATGACCACATCAAACAGGTCTGCCAAAACACCCTCTGGTTTCTAGGACCTTCTGCGCAGCGAGGAAACAGAGATACCACTCGATGAAAGCGTAGATGAAACCTCCAGATCATAAACCTTCAGTGCTGGCATGGAAACAGAAGAAGGCATCGAAAGAGAGTTACCCATATCCAGGCTGTTGTCGAGCGATACCTGACCCATTTCTGGAACAGAAGAGTGATCTGGATGATTGGTGACAGAAGGAGAGCATTCATTATCAACAGAGTGATTTCCCTCAACGCAACAACCTGGAAGAACGCTTTCCTGGGAACCGAACCCCAATCTACAAGGTGTAAGGATAGCTCGGTCATCACCAGAGCTGCCAGATAACCAATTATTAAGCACTGAGATTTGACCAGAACAGATACAGCTCCGGGAAGCTGCTCCCCTAGATCTATCCAGAACTGCTGAATTTCCAGCTAGCCTTTGAAACTTAGAAGCTTGATTCTGCTTCCGAATCTCTTCTAACAGAAGGGACTTCAAAGCTGAACAGGCATCTGTTCTGGCCCAAAGGGAAGTTGAAAACAAGTTCCCAAGAGCTAGATGTAAGTCCAAAAGAAACCGAGAAAGCAGATTTAGAGATTTTCTGACCCTATTGATTTCTACCCTTATTAATGCCAAACTCACCTCAAGGAAAACCTGATGGTTTTGGGGAGTGTTAAGGCAATGTTTAATCCGGGAAAAGACAGGGATGGTGGAGGAGTCTCTGCATCTTTTAAGAAAAGATAGATCTGTCTTCAACCTTGAAACTTGCAAGTGTGCCCGTTCAAAATGATGGACCTTGGTTGCAATGGCTTTTTCGTGTAGGGATTCAATAGTAGAGTTGAGGCTTCTATGATCCATATCAAGTTTACAAAAGATTTTTCGGCAAAGATCAAATGAAACACCATTTTTCGACGCGTTTCGAACCAACCAGTGTGGTTCATCGTCAGGACAAGTTGAAGAAACAGATCCAGCTTAGCAAGTTAAATAGACTGAGTAGAGCCTCTAACGGCTAACTAGAGCAACGGCTACTTTTGACTAATGTACCGGGATCAAAACTTTTTAATAATTTAAGGGAAATAAGTTATCCTAGGGGGACCAATCCCTTAAAATATATAAAAATAATTTATGATAATAGTTAGTTAAAAATTATTAATAACTAATTAAAAATTACAAGTTAAATTAGTATTTAAAAATAATTTATGATAATAGTTAGTTAAAAATGATTAATAAATATTTAAAAATTATAAGTTAAATTAGTATTTAAATGGAACTTAGTTAAAAACAGGACCATAATTAATTAAATGCATATATATATATATATATATATATATATATATATATAAGAAAGAAATGGTTAAAAATAAAAATAATAAAAATATGAATAAATAAATAAATGAGAAAAATATAACCTAAGTCAACTTAAAAATAACAAGAAACGAGAAAATAAAATAAGTCAAAAAATAAATAAATAAATAGATCAATAAATAAAAATGAAAATAAATAAATTAGATAAGAAAGCAAATGAAAAAAAGAAGAAGGAGCGGAACAATGACTAGGAAGAGAGTGCTGGGACCCAACACCGACTGATTTTCCAACCCTCTTCTCTATTGAGATTACTCGACCTCTTTTCAATCTCCAGTGCTTCCCTAAATTTCCGATGATGGAAGTGCCAAACCTTAGCAATAACACTAGCCTCCTCAATACAAACATGGTGATTGGTTTTCTCAGCATGCTCAGCTAAAGCGGAAGACTTAGTTCGCGTATGCTTAAGGTCAACTGCATGCTCACTAATCCTTTGATTAATGGAGCGACCAGTTTCCCCAATATAGGGGGTCCCACAAGAACAGGGGATCATGTATACACCTTTCATATCTTTAGGGTCGATAGGATCCTTCGTTGATCTGAGGGACACCTTCTTGCTAAGTTCCTTGCGTTAAAGCTTAAGCCCTTGGTTGGTCGTATGGAGTCCTTCGTAAAAGACTCTGCTTCCTTCATTGAGGAGTTCAAGGACATCAAACTTGACCCTGGGGAAATTCTTGTTTGTTTTGATGTTGTTTCCCTTTTCACTTGCATCCCTATTAATGAGGCCATGGAGGTGATCAACTGCCTAAAAGATCCTGACACTGCTAAGTTAGTTGAGATCTGTCTCACTTCTACCTTTTTCTATTTTGAGGGAGAGTTCTTCGAGAAAACCTGCGGGATTGCCATGGGCTCACCCCTTTCCCCTATCGTTGTTAATCTTTTCATGAAAGATTTTGAGTCCAAGCCTCTAAACTCTTCTCGGCTCTTGCCAAAGCTTTGGAGAAGATATGTGGATGACACCAATGTTATCTGGTCTCACGGCTAAGAAGAATTAGATCTCTTCTTCAATCATCTCAACAATCAATCCTCTTCCATTAAGTTCACTATGGAGAAGGAGGTCGATGGTTGCCTTCCGTTCCTCGATATTCTTATTTCTAAGAATAGTGATGGTTCCCTCGCCCACCAAGTTTCTTAGAAAAAAATGCATACTGAGCAGTATCTTCATTCCAGTTCCCACCATTTCCCGGCTCAAAAGATGGGTGTTCTCAATACCCTTGCTACTCGGGCCTTAAGGATCTCGGATAAGAAGAGTTTTGAGAAAGAATAATCCCATCTCCTTGATGTCTTTGTTGAGAATGGTTATAGTAGATACATGGGTCAAAAGGCTTTCCTTAAAGCCTCCAAGAATTCGCGGTCTCAAAGGGAACTGAAGGAACGAGTTCCAGGTGTCCATCTTCCATATGTTCAGGGGACTACTGATAAGATTGGTAGGATTCTCAGGATGCATAGTGTCCCTGTGACCTTTAGGCCCCTGAACACCATTCGCATGTCCCTCAGCTCAACAAAGGATCCTGTCGACCCTAAAGATATGAAAGGTGTATACATTGTTATAGACATTTTTGTGCCTTACAACATTGAGCATGAAATGTCCATAATCCAAGGGATCCAAAGTCCCTAAATGAGTTGTTCCTATCCCTAAAGGAACAAGGTCAACCCATGACAGCTTCTCCCAGAAGTTCTCCACCAAAAACCACTCAAAAACAGTCAATTCAGGATCAATTCAAGAGCTCCACTAGCTGTCTGCGCTGAAATGCAAAGGTTGCACTGGCCAGGTGCACTACAACGTAGGTAGAAGCACTACCAGGGTGCGCTGAGCGGGAAATGACAAATGGCAAGCTCATTCAATGAGGTGTACAAGCACTGGAAGCTTCCAGAATCTTCCTCAATGACACTTGCCTCAATGAATTCGACTAGTGATGAGTAAGAGGTTCTCAACCTCCAAGTGGAAGCAAGAACTGACAGAGAGAAGCCACAAGTCAAAACATGAGCTGACTCATCCTCTCTGCTCACATCTATATATGGATCTCTCACCCAGAGGTTCAGGAGGCTGGAATTTGGTATTTTGCATAGAATTGTTGTTGGTTTGAGATTGAGATTAGAGCTATTGGGTGATTTGCTTTGAAGGAGGTGAAGAAGGGATTCCTTTTGCTGGGAAGGTGATGCTGGATCGGGCCTCACTTGGTTGTATCTCTTCCTGAACTTTTGTGACTCTATCAATAAAACCATTTGAGTTTCTCCTATATGCTTGTATATCAATGATGTTTTGTTATATATGCATATTTAGTTTATATCTGATCCTAAACTAGTTATGAATGTAAATCTATATCTTTCGTGTAGTTTTCCTCTCTTGTGATCTTGCAGGACCTTGGTGAAGCTGGACCAGTGAAGGAGAAGGCAGCGGGAAGCGAATAAAAGAGAGAGATTGGATCGACAAACTAGCGGAAGACACCAGTTAGTTACATCCTTCTTCTCCATTTACATTTCATAAAGAAGAATACTCAGATAGTTTTCCTTGTTTGTTGCTAAGGCACTATCACACCTTAGAGTGGGATAGGGGCATTCCGTATTGGATACTTTTCCGAACAACAAATTGGCCACTCCACTGGGTATAGTATCTTGTTAGTTTATTTGTGTTTCTATTGCTATTCATTTCATAAACTCAAGAGTGCCGAATCGAACTGCATTTGCCATTTACAAATGCAAAGTAGAGATCAACTACTCTAGTCCACTCACTGGGCCTGTTTATGATCTGAACAGCTGATCCACAAGTGCTCTAACAGCCCTTTGTGATAGATCTTAGTCCTCCTTTAAATCATCCCTCTGATTGTACCTAATTGATAGCTTTTATCCGGCCAAAAACTCTAGATTTAACTGCAAACCGTAACCCAGAACCCAGAAACAACTCTCATTTCTGCTTCAGCGCAGACTCTGTGAAGAGGTTCTGCATTTCAACGCAGGTCCCGTGAAGGCTACCTGCACTGAATGTCAAAACCTCTGTGCTGGGGGTGCACTGATCAGTCTTTGCCTTGTGCGGCAGTGGTTCCCTGCTTCCTTTTGCTCAGTTTTATCTCTGTTTTTTGCAGCCTGTTATCAGTCAGTGTACCTATCTGAAACCCCTTTTCTTTGCCTCAATTCCACCTCAGTTGTATAAAGAAATTGTATTTGTTCTTTGTGTGTTTGTTACATCATTTTCAGTTTCCCATTACAAAAGTAAACTAGTCATACTTTCGCCCTTAGATCTAGACCTGTCATAAGTGTTGTTTTGATCTTAGGAGTGAGTTTGTTTGCTGTTCACAGTTGATTTAGCTTTTACTTTTGTCGTTTGGTTTGAATTCATGAATTTCTAGTGTCGAAACAAGTAAATCATAAAGTGTCGTAATTGTCTTTTTGATTTTGAAAAAGGAACTTGTTTATCTTTTCACTTGAAATCGAATTCAAATTTATACAACAGCTTTCTTTATAGGCATCAATATTAATAAAGAGAAAACAAATACATGCATTTGTGCATTTGCATTTTGACAGTTTGTATGTTGATTTAGGAAAAAGTGCATTACTGTGTGCTCTATGCTCTTTGAGAAAAGATGGTGTCTTTCTTTTCCCCTTGTAGCTAGGATTTTCATTGTCGAAAAAGATATAAAAGCTTGCTTATCATCTTTAGACTGCATTTAGGAATTGTATCATACATCTCGTGGTAATCCAAAAAGGAAAACTTCTAAGAAAGATCAACCTAAAATAAATTGAATGAACTTAACAACGCTTTGTAACTTAACGCACAACATAGAGGTCTAGGCTAGAGACGTGTTCCGGCGTCGTAAAACCTGGTATCTTACCATCGAGTGGTTGGGTGATTCCTCCACGGTGAAGCGATAAGTATCAGTACATATTATGCTCGCACGTACCGTCGCGTATATATTGGGAGACCCCTATACGAATAAAACCTTTATCCATAGGAAGCCATGTCAGCCACCCTATTGATCGCAATGCACTGAACACAGCATTCGGGAAGATTGACCGCCCGTACCTTAAAAAGTATTCTGTGGTTTTGCGAAAATTTTGGCACACCCTCTACCTAGAACTACAGAGCAGTTCCTTTTGGCCTTTTTCAGACTCTATAACGGAAAAAGTCCATCCGAGCATTTGTCACTTCGGGCTCGTTAAAACATCGAAGGAGACTAGAGTCATCTTTAGCATTTTCTCGACTCTTTAAAATTGAAAAAGCAAGTTGTGTCTAAGCGTTGTTAAAATTTATTTTAAACGGAATAATCACCCCCTTGTTTCCTGCGTTGATCTTTAGGTTGAGAAAATGGAACCCACCAACCAAGGAATTCCCCTTGGTGGAAATCCTAGTCCCTTCTCCTCTTGGGGAGATGTTGGTGCGCCCCATATGGCCACATTGTCACTTAGAGGACTGATGGCTTGCCGGTCTGGCTCTTCTCAACCAATGTCATTCAGAACACCACTATTCCTGAACAGTCGAATCGACAGCTAGACGAGTCTAAGGTTGCCCACCAACCTTCTACCTCTTCTAACTCTTTCTCTCCTCCTTCCTCTTCGCTTGAGGGAACTGGTAAAGTTAAAAACCAAGTTCCTAAGGAGAAAAAGGAGAAGAAGAAGAAAGAGAAGAAGAAAAAGGAGCCAAAGGCGCATGGGGGCAAACAAGTATCGTCCATCAAAAATCCACACACAGCACTGACCGGGCCTAAATCGCCATGTGTCATATGCAGAGGATACCACTTCCATAGAGATTTTCCATGTATTCCCCAGATACTGAGGGACTGGTCTCCCCGTTTGCACAATCCGGTGTTGTCAACCTCTGATTGCCATGTTGAAAGTACACCGTCAACTAGCGAAAGTGAAGCCCCAGGACAAAGAGGGAGAGCTAGATTTCCCTGCAAACTGTGTGAAGGTGACCACGCCATCCACCGTTGTCCCTTCTTAGACGAGGCAAAAAGAGTTTTGGATGATCGTCCGGTTTCACCGTTACGACTTCCTCCTGGTTATAAAAAACTCTTGCCAAGTCCTTCGTTAGTTGAGAATCCAGCTGGCACGCTCAAGTGGTCGGCTGAAGCGTCTGTCATTGGAGATGAACCAACTGAATCAGTACCAGACAAAAGTCAAAAGGTCGAGGCGGCAGTTGACCCGGTATTGCCTTCAGAGGTTTTATCTTCGAATGACACAGTCACTGAGGAGAATAAAGATGACACCATCCAAATTCTCTTCATCAACACAGACTCCAATGAACATGAGGTTAATATACCCGTCCCTTTACCGTAGGAAGGGAGTTCATCAGGGTCATACCCGGCCGTTTACTCGGTCCCACCTCCAAGCAACCTGGTTGTCTCCTTTGACTGGAATCAACTAGGCAGACCCCGCCTACCAGCAAGCATACCATTCAGAATTATCGTCCAAATATATAGAATGGTTATGGTTAGTACCATCATTGATGAAGGGGCATCTGTGAGTATCCTTTCCTCGAATGCTTGGAAAGCGCTTGGTTCACCAGCGCTTTTGCCTGAAATGAGAAATCTGACAGGCTTCAATAAAGGAACCAATCGACCTTTAGGGATTCTTCCCAATGTGCCCATAACATTGAGGAAGAAGACAATTCAAATGAACGTCATGGTCATTCAAGGACCCTTGGATTATAACCTACTCCTTGGATGAGACTATATATATTTCATGGGAGCCATCGTCTCCTTACTCTTTAGAGTAATGTGTTTTCCGCATGAAGGAAGAGTGGTCAAGCTCGTGGACCAGCTTTCATTTCCCGGATCACGCATCGTAGATAGTCATATACCATCCCTAGATGGTCTCTTCACGCAAGAAATGTCTCAACCCACAGTCCATCCTCCCGATGAGCGTGAGTGATTCGAAAGGATATGACTGGAACCCAGGGGGCATGCGTCTTGGTCTGCGTCAGCAGGAAAACTTTGGGTATAGGGTAGGTTTCCGCGGGAGAATATGACTAGTCTGTACCCCGTCTATGATTGGAAGAGGGGTTGTTCTAGAATAAGATTCTTTTGTCAAAGTTATGTGTTTGGCGCTCGTTTTCACTCACCTTTGTCTATTTCGGTAGACATCGCTGAAGAAGTGTTTTGTTTGAAATATTAACAGAACAATCTTTGGGTAACCTGAAAGAGGTAGGAATCTCCCGGTAAAACAAATGTTTTATTGGCCATAAGAAGGGGTAACCTTGAAGTCGTATTTTATACCTGGGGGCATGCAAACCTTTTGGAGTGCAAGCAAAGAGCAGTTATTTATCTGTTTTTTGGATTAGTCGTTTCCTAACTTGCATAAAGAAAGGATTCCGGAGCAAAGCTTTGTAAGGCGCAAGCTCCATAAAAAATGGGATCTTACATGAGACATTCTTGTCATATGACTAGATATACGAGCAGTTTTAGCGCATAGTTCATGCTCGTTAAAAAATAAACATAAGTTTCGAGCAGTTTTAGCACATAGTTCATGCTCGTTAAAAAATAAACATAAGATTGAGCAAGTGTTTCAATTCGCGTTTAAGCTCGTTAAAAAATGAACTACCCGGTAAATAACCACTATGAATGTACATTATCAGCCATTAAAGCCTTGGTCGTGTTTGCACCGTCACCTCCACTTTTCCATTGGCCGATCATTCACCTCCATTTGATTGTTTACCCATTTTGAGGAACAGCTGCGAAGAGTGATTTCACTAGCCATCCTTGTGACACTGCCGTGATTGGAAAATTCCAAGCCTTACCTGGAATCAGCTGCTACCCTGTTTATCACTCGTTCCTCAAGAGACGAGTCTTCTTTAAGCTCTTTTCAACTGACTCGTAAAATATGAAAAGATTACCGAGTCCTTGGCCTTCCAGCTCGTTAAAGGGACAGGAAGTGCTATCCCTCCTCTAGATTTTAAAATTTTTGGACCTGAGGGATTATTGCACAAAAAGATCAAGCGCTTGTTTTGTTCGGCTCGTTAAAACTATTGAAAACTCATCCCTTCTGTATTGTTTTATACTTTTTCGGACTTAAGGGATTAGATGACGAAAAAGGAACTTTGGAGTTATCTTTACGTACCTTTTCAGACTCTCTAAAATTGAAAAGGACCGAGTTATCTTTGTCGTTAGACTCGTTAAAAGCATTAATAGCGACAAACTTGTCTTTAGACAAGAACGAGTTTCACTATCACTAGGCTCGTTAAAACATAGCGATGGGTTTGCCCGAAGGGCAAATTATAGAACAAGCATATGTTATCCTCCTCAAGCTTGACAAAAATAAAGAGGTACTGGTCAGAAATGACTGGGGAAAAATTGGGAAGAAACTCAAAGAACTTTTATTGGTAGCAAGTCGCTCTTGAACATGACACTTCCACTCCGTGCCTGAGTCGGGTTGGGTTGTTTCATTCACCGGTCACATCACCATGGTCTCACCATACCATCCACCTTTGGGGTAAATGCTACCAGTCCATCACACAAGTGTCGCCGATATGTTCAAGAGAAGTCATCCAGAGAAGTCAACCGTGTCCCATCCACTACCATACATTATCCTTCATCCTTTCATGACCACCACCCTGAACCATATATCATCAGATCATTTTCACCTCTATCAAAATCATTTACTCCGTTCCTTGTCACTGATGTGGGATACTTTAAGGCCCTCCTTTGACGGATCGCTTCTTGTCGACATCAGCTCACTCTCCAAGAAGTTGATCTAGGAACACCCCCTTCAGTACTTTGAAGCTTGCATGCCTCAATGGCAAGTTTCTCACTTCCGGTGACAGGTATACATCAATGACCTTCGACCGAAAGATTTTGCGTGGTGTTCGATGCCAAGTCCTTTATTCACACCACATGAATTGTACTGCAGTACCTTAACGGTCATCATCATTATCGGTGATTCCTCTCGTGCTTGTTAACAGTTTACATCATTGACTGGTAATCAAGCGATGTCTTTCCATGTTCGACTTCAGAACATTTCTCACATGGATCGACTTGTACTTAGAGTGAAGATCGGACGAGATTGAAGACCCAGGATCTAGTTTCATCCATCCGGGCTGCTATATATATTCAGGAAAAATAAAGACATTGACATGTACAGCATTGCAACAGATAATCATCTTGCCAAAAGGATGATGATTTCGTCAAAATCATCAGTCTACCACCAAATGATTGTCTGTTCTATGTACAGGAAAATGAATTTATAAAGCTGAGCATGGGAATGCCCGCCTCAGCTAGATCATGAAAGCAGTATGAAAAATAATGTATTGTATTATATCTTATTACAGGTCTCCTTCCAGCATTAGAGGAACTTCGGATCCTCCTAATAAAGCATTTCACCTGATAAACGGCCTCATACTTTAGGGGGCAACTGTTATAGACATTTTTGTGCCTTACAGCATTGAGCATGAAATGTCCATAATCTAAGGGATCCAAAGTCCCTAAATGAGTTGTTCCTACCCCTAAAGGAACAAGGTCAACCAATGACAGCTTCTCCCAGAAGTTCTCCACCAAAAACCACTCAGAAACAGTCAATTCAGGATCAATTCAAGAGCTCCACTAGCTGTTTGCGCTGAAATGCAAAGGTTGCACTGGCCAGGTGCACTGCAACGTAGGTAGAAGCACTACCAGGGTGCGCTGAGCGGGAAATGACAAATGGCAAGCTCATTCAACGAGGTGTACAAGCACTGGAAGCTTCCAGAATCTTCCTCAATGACACTTGCCTCAATGAATTCGACTAGTGATGAGTAAGAGGTTCTCAACCTCCAAGTGGAAGCAAGAACTGACAGAGAGAAGCCACAAGTCAAAACATGAGCTGACTCATCCTCTCTGCTCACATCTTTATATGGATCTCTCACCCAGAGGTTCAGGAGGCTGGAATTTGGTATTTTGCAGAGAATTGCTGTTGGTTTGAGATTGAGATTAGAGCTATTGGGTGATTTGCTTTGAAGGAGGTGAAGAAGGGATTCCTTTTGCTGGGAAGGTGATGCTGGATCGGGCCTCACTTGGTTGTATCTCTTCTTGAACTTTTGTGACTCTATCAATAAAACCATTTGAGTTTCTCCTATATGCTTGTATATCAATGATGTTTTGTTATATTTGCATATTTAGTTTATATCTGATCCTAAACTAGTTATGAATGTAAATCTATATCTTTGATCTTGCAGGACCTTGGTGAAGCTGGACCTGTGAAGGAGCAGGCAGCGGGAAGCGAACAAAAGAGAGAGATTAGATCGACAAACTAGCGAAAGACACCAGTTAGTTACATCCTTCTTCTCCATTTACATTTCATAAAGAAGAATACTCAGATAGTTTTCCTTGTTTGTTGCTAAGGCACTATCACACCTTAGAGTGGGATAGGGGCATTTCGTATTGGATACTTTTCCCAACAACATACATGATCCCCTGTTCCTGTGGGACCCCCTATATTGGGGAAACTCGTCGCTCCATTAATCAAAGGATTAGTGAGCATGCAGCTGACCTTAAGCATAGGCAAACTAAGTCTTCCGCTTTAGCTAAGCATGCTGAGAAAACCAATCACCATGTTTGTATTGAGGAGGCTAGTGTTATTGCTAAGGTTTCGCACTTCCACCATCAGAAATTTAGGGAAGCACTGGAGATTGAAAAGAGACCGAGTAATCTCAATAGAGAAGATGGCTGGAAAATCAGTCGGTGTTGGGTCCCAGCACTCTCTTCCTAGTCATTGTTCTGCTGCTTTTTTTTTTCTTTTTTTTTCATCTGCTTTCTTATCTAATTTATTTATTTTTATTTATTGATATATTTATTTTTTTATTTTTTGTTGACTTATTTGATTTTCTCGTTTCTTGTTATTTTTAAGTTGACTTAGGTTATATTTTTCTCATTTATTTATTCATATTTTTATTATTTTTATTTTTAACCATTTCTTTCTTATATATATATATATATATATTTGCATTTAATTAATTATGGTCCTGTTTTTAACTAAGTTCCATTTAAATATTAATTTAACTTATAATTTTTAAATATTTATTAATAATTTTTAACTAACTATTATCATAAATTATTTTTAAATACTAATTTAACTTATAATTTTTAATTAATTATTAATAATTTTTAACTAACTATTATCATAAATTATTTTTGTATATTTTAAGGGATTGGTCCCCCTAGGATAACTTATTTCCCTTAAATTATTAAAAAGTTTTGATCCCGGTACATTAGTCAAAAGTAGCCATTGGTCTAGTTAGTCGTTGGAGGCTCTACTCAGTCTATTTAACTTGCTAAGCTGGATCTGTTTCTTCAACTTGTCCTGACGATGAACCACACTGGTTGGTTCGAAATGCGTTGACAAATGGTGTTTCATGTGATCTTCGCCGAAAAATCTTTTGTAAACTCAATATGGATCACAAAAACCTCAACTCTACCTTAATAAAGCCTACCAAAAGGATAATTTTCCTTTGCCTCCTATGGAACAAATATTGCAGGCAGCCACTGGGTCAGAATTAATGTCCTTTTTGGATGGATTCTCAGGATACAATCAAGTGTTGGTACATCCTGATGATCAATTTAAAACCACATTTAGAACCAAATGGGGCACCTACGCATATCAAAAAATGCCTTTTGGCCCGATGAATGCTTGTGCCACATTTCAGAGAGCCATGGAAATCGCATGCAAAGGTTTAGTTAATAAATCTGTGGTAATATATTTGGATGATATAACTGTCTATTCCAAGAAACGAAGCAACCATCTTAAAGATTTAAAACAAATCTTCCAACGTTATCTGAGGTATGGAATTTCACTTAACCCGAAAAAGTCATTTTTCGCATTAAGTGAAGGAAAACTTCTAGGATTCATAGTGTTAAAATATGGAATTCACATTTATCCTGACAGAATCAAGGAGATTTCTGAAATATCCATACCTCACAAAAAAAAAGCCATGCAATCTTTCCTTGGTCAGATCAACTTTGTAAAGAGATTTGTTCCATATTTTTCAAGAATCGTATCTCCTTTACAAGTAATGATAAAAAAGAACTCAAACTTCAAATGGGGCCAAGATGAATATGAGGCATTCAATCTGATCAAACAAGCAATTGTGAATGCTCCATCTTTAGCAACTCCAAATTTTTTCAGAGCCTTTTATTTTATATACGTTTGCTTTTGACAGATCATACGCGGCGATACTTACTCAAGCAAATCAAGATAAGGCAGAAGCCCCGATTTCTTTTTTCAGTTCAAATTTACAGGGGGCTGAATTAAATTATTCAGATGTGGAGAAACAACCTTACACTGTTTTCAAAGAAATCAAATATTTCAGACCCTTTCTACTCAAAATTCATACAAAAATCATTGTACCATTTCCAGCGGTAAGAAATCTTTTAGTACAAAAAGACATGGGTGAGAAAAGAGCCAATTGGGTTACTGCCTTACAGGAATATGATGTAGAAATCAAACCAGAAAGTATTGTAAAAGGTCAAGGCTTTTGCAAAATGGTGGCCGAAGCATCGCTTATATCTGAAATTCCATTTTCAGACATACAAATGTACGAGGTAAGCCTAAACGATGATGAGTCATTATATGCTAATATCATTTATTATCTAAAGAATGGATATGTTCCTTCACACCTCAATCATACCAAGAAAAGAGCTCTAAGGTTGAAAGCCAAACAATATCAGCTCCTGAACAATGTTCTTTTTAGAATAAATTATGATTATGTTCTCCTTCGATGTCTTGAGGAATCTGCAGCTAAAAAAGTTTTGCAGGAACTCCACGATGGGCCAGCAGGCGGACACTATGTTGGAGATGCTACTGCACATAAAATATTTCACGCAGGCTATTACTGGCCCACATTATTCAAAGACTCGCACAATTACATGAGGAAATGTAAAGTCTGCCAAACCGCTGCTGGGAGACAAAAGAAACCATCCTTACCACTACAGCCAGTCAACATTGAACAACCTTTTGATCAATGGGGATTGGACATAATAGGTGAGATCGTTCCTCACTCTTCTAAACAGCATAGATATATCCTTATAGAAACATATCACTTTACTAAATGGGTAGAAGCAGTTCCACTCATGACGGCTAATGCTAAACATATCATTGAGTTCATAGATCAATTTATAATTACCAGGTTTGGGTTGCCTTCTGCTTTAATGTTTGATAATGCATCATACTTTTCTGGAAACGCAATGACTGAATTTTCACTCAAAAGAGGTTTCAAACTTAAATATTCTGCCAATTACTACCCACAGGGGAATGGGTTAGCTGAATCTACAAATAAAAACCTAATCAGAATTATCAAACGAACATTTGACCAAAATCATAAAAATTGGCATAAGTCTTTAATATATGCTTTATGGGCAGATCGAATAACGTAAAAAGCCTCCATCAACACTTCTCCATTCAATTTAGTTTATGGAAAAGAAGTGGTTCTTCTGACTCATTTAGCAATTCCCTCTCTATCTTTAGTTCAATATATTGATGAAGTACCAACTTCCTCTTTACAGCTAAGGCAAATGGAAATAATTAAGCTAGAAGAACAACGAGAACAGGCCAAAATAACTCACACTCATCATCAAGCGTTAGTAAAATCCTCTTTTGATTCAAACATGATGACCAAAAAATATTTTCAGATGGGAGATCTAGTTTTAAAATGAGACAAGGCCCATGAGGAAAAAGGGAAACATACAAAATTTCAATGAATGTGGCTTGGCCCTTTCCAAATCATAGAAGTCATAGGTCCATCCACTTTTATGTTGCAGGATTTAACAGGAAAGAAAGATTCTTTACCTGTTAACGGACAAATACTTAAGAAATATTTTCCTTAGAAGATCATTCTTCTATTTTGTGAATTAGTTTTTATAATAAAACCAGTTGTGAATGGTTACATTAGGGATTTACGAAAAAGACACCAATTCTCTTTCAGATTTTGATTTTTTTCTTGTATAAATAGCAAATCTTTTAGAAAATTGATCTTTATTATTGAAAGATACAGTTAAAGACTCTAGCCTAGAAATGATACTAGTTTCAAATTCGTAAAATTTGATGAAAACGACCTTTAGTGAGAAATTGTTTTATATCAGCGCAATGAAAGGTATCAATAACAAAACAAAGATTCTCTGTAGAATAGCTCTTTCCAAAAAACTCTACTGTTGTCGTCCAGAGCTATCTTAAGGAAACAATGACTTCCTCCCTACTTAGGAAATTACAACTTTCAAAGAAACAATCCAAGGATACACTTTATCTTAAAGAGTGAGAGGTCTCATCACGAGCCAGCTTATCATAATCACATATATTATAACTTGCTGACTTTGCCAATACTGCATACCACAACAGGGCAATGACTCAATATTGTTGCAATATAAAGGCAAGGGGTCTCATCACGAGCCAGCTTGTTCAGCAAAGTTATAAATCAAGTGAATGACTATGACATAAATTGGCTATCAAACCAAGACATTGTTCTTTAAGGGTAAAAAAGAAAATGAAAGCAATAACTGTGGATATGGATTCCTCTTTGAAAATTGTATGTTTCTCTAAGTAGGATACACGATCATTGCTGGGTAACAGGTAACCCTGTTGAGGCTATGAACGCCTGCTGGTAGCAGAGGCTCTACCTACGACAAATGAGCATATTTAAAACTGATTTATAGAGAAGGATTTGTTTTATCTTTATAAAGCAAGTAATGACTGATGTAGATACAAGGACTAGCTTGAGGGAGAAAATAATCAAAGTTGAAAATAGAAGAAACAAAATATCAATGACAGGTTAAAGCATAATGTACTTTATCTTTCTACAATAAAGTTTAACTTTCTAGAAAATTTTCTGTTTTGGAAGTTTAGAAAATTCAAAAGAAAGACAGAGATAACTAGTTCTTCCAAGTGAATTGCCAATTGTTGTGGCCACCAACAACCCCCCTTCTTATTTAGTGTTATTACTAATACTAAATAAGTGGGGACCCTTAGTCAAAAAATTTTAAAAATCAATTAGTACTTGTATTTCCTTTTTAATAAAACTTACCATCATAAACTTAAGCAAATACCCTTGAAAAAACTAAAAAGCTTAAGTTTCATGATGAGGAAATATAAAATCACTCCTTAAGAAATATCGCATCGTAGAAAGGATAATAGGATGCCTCCTTACAAGCCAAACTATGAGATTGCGAGATTGTGATACGAAATTGCATAATAAAAAACATATATCGCATCGCATGCCTTAAAACGTACTTGCACTAGAAAATCGCAAAAAACACCGATAAGCGATGCCTCATATCACAAAATCACACCTCACAAGAAACACATTAACACAAAATGGGCACATACTACGATTATGCAATATTGCGACCATGCGATATTGCGATATCACGATATTGCGATAGAGCGGCAAAGCGATCTTACGATAGAATAACATAACGATATTGCAAAGCAAATTAGAAAATCGCTCCATCACAGATTTTTAGGGCTCATTATTCAAGAAAAACTTTTTCCATAAAACGAGACTTGGTTATGTGCTTTAATGCTAATTAATGATTTAGTTGCCAGTTGCTAATGAAATATGGTTTTGTGTTTATCAAAGAGCCAGTTCACGTAAGGTGGTATACTTTTGCATGTCTTCGGCATTTAAAGCTTTCCCATCACTGTTCCTTATCATTACTCTCACCTCACTTGTAAACTGCAGGAATGAAGAACAAAAGGTTATACAAAGCAGTATACAGGAAACTATGGGGACGAAAGGCAAGACTCCAATGTCTGAAGATAAAGAAATGGCACCCTTGTACACAGACACTGCATGCAACAGAGACACGGGTATTTCCACTTGGGAAGGCATGTATAATCTACTTGAGGAGAAGAATCCCAAGGTAATAGAGTTTACGGCTACTGCAGGCTCATCAAGGTCTTCTGAAGCATCAGTTGCAGATTTAGCTTGTTCATTCCTGCACTGGATAGCGGCGAGACCCAAAATTCTCCACTACACGGACATGATTAAATGGGTACTGGACAACGCTGACATTAAAAATATACAGTTTAAGACTCAGGGTCAAGAACTCACGGAATCATTATTTTCACACAATTTCAGCTTTACATCTGCTAAAAGAAAGCACACAAGAGGCAAAAAACGCACCAAGGAAGCCCAGATCGAGAAACAGAGGCAGTTTCCGATGCACGATTAGCTCTTAGCGCTAATCACACATCGCCAGGAAAAGCTTCTTGAAGAGGAGAGCCTCTAATTTCACAGTCTCCTGGAAGCTCAGAAATTTGTAGGGAAAAACGGCAAAAGTAAAAAATGAAATTTAAATCCCAAAAACAATGGTAATTGTTATAAATATCTTTAAAATAAGTCTGTATAAAGGTACAACAGCTGCAAACAGACTGGAAACAGAAGGCTCAAGAAAAGGCAGAATCAATTAGAAGATTAACTAAGTTGAATTGGGATTCTTACTGGGCTTATTTAGTGAAACCACACAGCCAGTGTATGACTCTCAAAAGCATCATCAATTCTACCGAAAAGATGGCACCAGCTCTAGCTGATTCCGTTTTCATAGGGAAATTAAAGGTTGAATTCGGCCAACCGACTCTTCTCAAACAAATGTTGAATGCTTGTGATGTTAAGGAGCAAATATATTAATAGTTAGATGTTAGTTTTAGATTTAATTTTAGAAATATTTTTGCTTTATTTTTTCCTAGAGAAAGGACGGTCATTTAAACCGTATCCTACATTTTTGTAATAAGTTATTTTTAGATGTAATTAGTAGTATTTAAACCCTTCTCATGCATTTAGAGAAGGGTCTAGAAATTTATCAAAAACTTGTCCTTAAAACATGCACTTTTGTACCCTCCGAGGAGGTTTTGATGAATGAATGGAACATGATTTATTGATTTTTGCATTTAATATCTGCTACTGATGTTGCACTTTTGTACTCTTAGTGGATGTTGGATTAAGAAGAGATAAATCATTATCGCTTGAAGCTCATGAGTAGAACTAGTTATAAATGGTACTTCTATCTCTTAACTATTTCTATCTCTTGTGTTAAGGTGATATTTAAGTTCAGTTGTTTATATATTAATGTGTGAATACCTGAGTTATCATTTGGCACTTTTGTACGGTGATAGCTATTTATTTATGCTTAATGTATGAGTAGATTGTTATGCGATATGTTTTTCACAACTGTTTCGTCTAACTTTTTATACGAAGTGGTTCATCTATATTGAATTGTTTTCTCATAACAATTGAATGATATTTATTACCGATTGTTATTTGAAATCATTTTAGATCGCATAACAGAAAGATTACACCCCAGGTTAGTGTATATTTAGATATTTCTGCTTTCTAGAATACAATTGCATGACATTAGATTAAAATTAGAATTAGAGCATCTTAATTAGGAATTGTTAAACCAGAAATATCAATCAATCTCACACACACACACATAAATTGGGAAACTGGTCCCATATCCCCAGTCGGACCCACCATACCAAACAGAAAAGGAGTTGCCAATGAAGGTCTGGACCGGGTGGGTATCCCCCTTGTTGTAGACCCAATTTCGGGGACTTCAACATGATGCTATCTATACGATAGTAAGAAGACCACAACTCTTGAGTCTTCAACACAACACCTCCTTCTTTTGCTCGCAAGAATCTTCTTTTGCTCTGATACCACTTTGATGAAAGAAAAGTTGCTTAATGGTAGTTTAGCTTCATCTTTATAATAATCGGACATGGACCTATGGTTTATGGGTCCACTTTTATATTGGAAGCCTTTACATTGGTGAATTTTAACAAAAACTTGACCAATCACCAAACAGCAGAATAATACATAACCTGCCAATGAATGTCGGTCCCACTCTGAACGCATACGACTGGACCTCAAATAGAATAAACCCATGTCCATAAACTTCTCAGGTCTGCTCATGCCAATAACTACACGCACTTCTCCACACGATCACCGTCTGATTGATCCCGCGACGAACGGTCAAGATCACCAGATCTTAACGAGAGTTTAATCCTGTTGCATAAAACCTCGTCGAGTCCAATTTGGGAATTAACAACCGCAGTTGTTCGCACCCGATACACGTCCGATCACCCTTTCAACGGACGGTTTGATCACCTCTAGACTTTAACTCAATTAAATCTCGGCTCATATTCTAGCGGGTCCATCCTCTGGAATACCACTTATGGTTTTGAGGCCACCCGATAATCCGCTTACCACCTTATGAAGACTGCCTTCGCTACTTAACGCTTGCACTTTTAAACGACGTGATGACCATTGATCTTATACCATCGATGGCTGCGACAGTTCCTCCGCCATTCCTCTTCCATGGTTAATATACGTCGATCTAATGATCTGACGGTTCCCGTTCCTTTCTACCTACGTCGTTGATCTTCTGCTTATTGGTGGAATTACTTTAAACACAGAGTTATCTCCCATAATTTTTTAAGGATATGTTCATAGGAACTTCGTCCTTTACACTCGCATCACTCCATACAACATCATGCTCTTCGATATCGAATTAGTATTGGATCGCCATCAATCCTTATAGTGATCGATGGTCGATCAACAAACCTTTACATGGAATTTAACTCATACATCTAACTGTAGGTAAAACATTATACAGACACCCAAAATACCGATAACACACATATTTATATTATATACAGAACTCAGTAACAGTCTAAGGCATTTCAGCCTTAGTAATAACTTCTCCTTCGACTACATTATATCCTCACTCTTCTTTCTATATCTATGTATTTTCTATCTCTCTCTAAGCTATATGTCTCACACAACACAGACTCTTTATATAAGATTACAAAGTCGATTTACTCTCACAAATTGCTCAACAACCCCTAAATCTCTCTATGGAAGATAATGACATTTAATTAAGTCTTCGAGAGACTTTATCAATTCCATCACTTTAGCTCTGTTTTAACATAATTTGCTCCCAGTTACAATGGTTGTCCACATTCTCCCTGTTCTCATCTTTCACTTTGACTTTTGATTCAGGTTGCTCGGATGCTCCTACATCATTGTGGAAAATAAGACACGCCAAAAAACCCTCCAAAACATATAACAGATAAATTATGGCATGTAAAAAAATTCTTAAACATGGAGATTCATCCCCCACTTTATTATGGAGATTTTTAATCTATAAATAATCTTTTTTATAGTACTATGACTCAATACCATGGCTTATCAATTCCATGTGCCAGTCATTTCATGACACATTATGTAACAAACAAAAATATAAATCGAAACATAAATTTAAAAAGAATTGAAATTAGGAAGATCAAATATATTGAGATGGAAACATTTTCTCAAATTTTGCATTCAAACATTGGTTTTCACCTTAATATATTTGATCCACCTCAAGAAATATTATCTATTTTTGTCTTTAGGATAGTGGTTAAGATGGATCTATGTTGGTGTATAACTATGTGTAATATGATGATGTTACTAATTTAGTCACTCTTATTTTTAAGACTATTTTAATATTATTATTTTTAATATAATATTATGTGACGACATCTCACTTATATTATTGCGCCCAAAGGCACTCTACAACATAGTATGAGGGAGATTTCATTGCACCCTAAGGCGCAATGGCTAATATGAGGGAGATGTTTCTCTTATGCCTACGAGTGATCTCACTATGTAGGGAGGCACTCTACAACCGATTATGAGGGTGCACCTAAAGGTGCTCTACAACATGGTATGAGGAAGATGTCATTGCACCGATAGGCGCAATGCCTAATATGAGGGAGAATTTGTTACTGTGCCTAAAGGTGTTCTAAGTGTGTAGAGAGGCACTCTACAACCCATTATGAGGGAGACATCATGTTACATTTAAAAATAATAAAATAATATTTAGGTTAACAAATTAAAAAGCAATAATAACAAAAAAATCAAGATCATCCATAAATAAAATAATTCAATTTCCACTTTAATTTTACATCAACTTTATATAGAAAGATAAAGTAATTGAAAGTAAATAATAATAATAATAATAATTTATTTATTTATTAGTAAAAGAGAGATATTTAGCTCTTTCACTATTTAATATGGAGTTGGCAAATAACATGTAAAAATAATATTATTGGTATTGCATGATGTGCAACTCAATCTATGGTGAGTTAACACACACACACACGCACATATATTTTTCAAATCTTTTAAGATGGAAACATCTTTTATAGTGAAAAGAGATTTCATCCCTCTAGGCTCTTGGTAGATCCAGAGTTAAGATGGATCTAAGCTGGTATAATATATATGTAATTGATATTGAAATATTTTATTTATAATCCTCTTTATGCACATTAAAACGTTAAAATATACCCTCATATTTTTTTCCCATATATATACATTTGATTATTTTTATTATAATATTTACTAAAATATTACATATCAAATCCATATTAAACATTGAAAATTTTACAAATATCCCTCATACATTAAATTAGAAAGCAACTATTAATAGAATGTAATATCAATGATATTATTTCTTGTAATGTGAAAAAAATACATTTCTTCTTTATAGTAAAAGTAAATTATATTTTTTTACTCATTACATTTTTTTCATAATAAAAGCTAATTATTATTTTTTACTTTTGGTTACATTATATCTCTATATAAAGTTATATCAAATTAAGTTGTAAATTGAAATATTGTAATTATGGCCAACATTAATTTCTTTTTTTATTAAGATATTTAATTTGTTATTTTAAATTATTATTTTACTATTTTTAAATGTAATGTTAGGTGACAACATCTCTTCCATACTAAATTGTAGAATGTCTCTAGGAAATTAATTATAATTAATAATTAAACCATGCTAGATCCATCTCACTCCAGATCCACGAATAGCTGAGAGGGATCAAATTTATTGAGATGCAAACCTCTTTTAAAGTGAAAAGAGATTTGATCCATTTAGTAGCTTAGTAAATCTAGAGTTAAGAGATATATATATATATATATATATATATATATAGATATAGATATAGATATAGATATATATCTATATCTATCTATATATATATATATATATATATATATATATATATATCTATATCTATATCTATATCTATATCTATATCTATATCTATATCTATATCTATATCTATATATATATATATATATATATATATATATATATATATATATATATATATATATGGGGGACATATGTAATTCGTTCCAATGTAACATTTAAAAAATAGTAATATAAATTATTATTGTGGAGTTTTTATTTCATTAATTCAAAGTATCAAGGAGATTTGTAAATCTTTCAATATTTAACATGCCATTGACATGTAATATTTAAATTTTTTAATTAAAACATCTTATTACTTTGCTATTCAAAACTAGCATATATTGACCATAACTCTTGATTTACCAAAAGCAATCAAATCTCTTGACCTGAAGATCCTTCTTCAAATCTTGCACTCAAAGGGATGTTTGCATCTTGAGATATTTGATCCCTCTCTACTTGGTACATCAAGAGTTAAGGATCTATAATAATTTAAAATTAAACAAAAAAAAACATCGTATTGTCCCATCCGCAATGTCTTATCTCATCGGTAATGTCTTAATATATATGTTTCTCCTTCATTAATAAGATATGAGATATTAATGTTTAAACATTTCCTTAATTTTCACACCAAAAGATAGTGTAAAAATTTCATTTACATTTATAATACTACACTTTTCCAAATTAGAAATGAATTATAAGTACAGTCATATAAATTAAATGGTTTGTAATAATAAACATAAAAAGTTGGGGAAAATAATAAACATAAAACAAACTTTAAAATTTTCATAAAAACTAATTAAATTATAATTTATATTAGTGTTATTAGTATTATTATTATTACTATAAAAAAGAATTAATAATAAGTTAAACATATATACATTTAAAAAAGTATGGAACAAGATTCTATTTATCCATAATTTATTATGAAGATTCAAATAGGTTTTGCTACAATACCATGGTATTGGTTTATAAATACCACATGCCCAACAAACTATAATTTATTTTATATCACACTTTTTCATATGACAATTTTGTAATTTTCAATTAAATAAAAAGAACAAAAAATACATAACTAATTTGAAGATAAATCTAAACATTTGTATATACTATTATGAATATTTTAGAATTTTACTAGCTAATAATTATTAATAATTAAATTAAAATTCTAAAAAAATTGTACCAAAATCAACATATCTATAAACATAATTATTTTTCCCAACAAAAAATTATTTAAATTTATAATATCATAAACACATAAATACTTATATCTAAAATTTTGATATCACATATAATATCTCTTTAAATGGAATTAACTCGTTTCTCACCCGTGTCCAAAAATAACATTGTAGAAAACCCTATATTTTGTTGGAATATTAAAACTTTGTTAACACATATTTGGCAATGGAGACTTTATGGTGTGGGAATCACGTGGAAAAATTTGAGGCGAAATCTTGATTTGTGTTATTTAAATTAATTTTTTTGATTGTATATATGGATTCAGCACCCTGGAAAACCCCTAGGGCACTTTGATTGCACAGGATTACCCATCAAACTTGTGATTTCAATAAATTCCTGCCACATTTTAGAAAAATTTAACCGTAAAAACCCACCCTAAAAGCTTCCAAAAAATTGCACTAAAAACAACTCCATTTGGTAATTAAAAATCTAGTTGTAATAGAATTAAAATTTTTCAAAAAAAATTAAGATCTTGTTGTAATAGAATGGCTATGCATAATAATTATGCGTAGGGGAGTGTACTACATTTATTTTTGGAGATTAAATGAAGTATAATAATTAGAATATATATATATATATATATATATATATATATATATATATATAATTATAATTATAATTTTAAATATGTGTTAAAGATATATTAGAATTCAATTGTTATTAAAAAAAATAAAAGTCAATTAAGTTTAATAATATAAATTTTATACTAAATTAATTATTAATAAAATGAATAAATAAATTTAAAATATTAATTAATAAAAATAAATTTTAATTAAAATTGAAGAATAATAAATTATAAATAGAAATAAATAAATCATTTATTATCGACCCATAAAATTTAACCTAAACAAGAATATAAACCGAGACAGGGGACCAATTAATAAAGACCATGAATGGTTGAAAAGCCCATAAATAACAACGAAACATGAAAGGAAGAGAATAGTAAAAAGTAAATTTGCAAAAAATTGAGGATCCTATATAAAATTAAAAAGAAATAAAATTATGAAACCAAAATACGGGGGAAATTTAGATTTAAAAAAGAGAAAGATTAGTGAGTGAGGTTATGAATTACAGGGTTATGAAACCAAAATACGGGGGAAATTTAGATTAAAAAAAGAGAAATATTAGTGAGTGAGGTTATGAATTACAGGGTTTTAGGCTTAGCTTATCATTATCTTTACACAGAAAATATTAAAATGTTTTTTTATTTTTTATTTTTTTTTAATAAAGTGTAGTTAGTTTTTGTGGTTTAATTTAAATATGATTAAATTAGATAGAAAGAATTAAGCATGTTAATAATAAATAATTAGATGTTGAAACATGGTTAGTACAATTTCCAGTTATATGTCAATTAATGTTGTTTTGCAGTGAGGAGCATAGTAGGCTGCAAGTCACTCAAGTAACTCATTACGATGCAGTGCTTAATAATTTAATAACTTTTGTTGAGTTTTTGGAGAGTGAGAAAGTTAGAAACTTGGGTATGGGTTTCAAGAATAGTTAGAGGTTTCTCTAATTATTACCGGAATTGAAAAGTAATATTATATAATAAATAAATAAAATAAAAATATGTTTTTAATTATATAAATTATATAATAATTAAAATTAATATTGATTCAAAATACTCAAATATTAAAATCAATTTAAATATATAACTTTTTATATATAAATATATTTTTTGGGTTTTTCTCTCAGTTTTATATATATATATATATATATAAAATGTCAAGTTTATTATGATTTCTTTGACATGTTTTTGTAGTTATTTTTACCAGAAAAACAACTTTAATGTTTAAGCAGTAAATGCCACATACAATATGCACACACTTATTATCAGTTCTTTTACATGTTTCTCTAGTTATTCTTAGGAGAAAGAACAACTCTAATGTTTAAGCATTGACTCCCACATACAATATGCACACACAATCTTCTGCTATATATATACATAAGTAACAAAAAAAATATTCATGAGCTTAAGTCGAAGTGCCGCAAGCTTCCTTAACCCATCAAGAGATTGATCAAGTTTCTCAATTAAGGATATTGGCGCTAAAGATGTCTTTGGTCTTTCTTCTAGTTAAGGTTTCAACATAGGCTCATGTTTTGTGGGAAGTTCAGCCTACTTCTCTACAGCCTTTATATAGGATATTGGTGTTAAAGATGTCTTTGGCCTTTCTTCCAGTGAAGATTTCAACATAGGCTCATGTTTTGTGGCAAGTTTAACATACTTCTCTACAACCTTTGTATTCCCCAACCTTAGGGAACACAGGGAGTCCAAAAAAAACAGTGTTCAAAGCTCCCGGAAATTTCCCAAGTTCCCATTGAAGCTCCCTCTAAAAAGGTAACCTTCCCATACAATTCCAAAGTTCCCACCTCGTACAGCCTTTATATAGGATATTGGTGTTAAAGATGTCTTTGGCCTTTCTTCGAGTGAAGATTTCAACATAGGCTCATGTTTTGTGGGAAGTTTAACATACTTCTCTACAACCTTTGTATTCCCCAACCTTAGGGAACACAGGGAGTCCAAAAAAAACAGTGTTCAAAGCTCTCGGAACTTTCCCAAGTTCCCATTGAAGCTCCCTCTAAAAAGGTAACCTTCCCATACAATTCAAAAGTTCCCACCTCGTACAGCCTTTATATAGGATATTGGTGTTAAAGATGTCTTTGGCCTTTCTTCGAGTGAAGATTTCAACATAGGCTCATGTTTTGTGGGAAGTTTAACATACTTCTCTACAACCTTTGTATTCCCCAACCTTAGGGAACACAGGGAGTCCAAAAAAAACAGTGTTCAAAGCTCCCGGAACTTTCCCAAGTTCCCATTGAAGCTCCCTCTAAAAACGTAACCTTCCCATACAATTCCAAAGTTCCCACCTCATACAACCTTTATATAGGATATTGGTGTTAAAGATGTCTTTGGCCTTTCTTCGAGTGAAGATTTCAACATAGGCTCATGTTTTGTGGGAAGTTTAACATACTTCTCTACAACCTTTGTATTCCCCAACCTTAGGGAACACAGGGAGTCCAAAAAAAACAGTGTTCAAAGCTCCTAGAACTTTCCCAAGTTCCCATTGAAGCTCCCTCTAAAAAGGTAACCTTCCCATACAATTCCAAAGTTCCCACCTCTCCCTTCGGTCCGCATGGGGTAGGTCAGGTGGAAATGGCCATGGAAATGAAGTCTCATCAAACTCGAGATGTTGGGTTCGATTTTTGTGCTACCTCCCCCGGAAATGGGGTGAATAACGGACATGTAAAAACTCGAAAATGAGCGGGTCCTACCTAAGGTTACAAAAAAAAAGGTTCCCACCTCTCCCGAGCGGTTTTGTGTAACAAAGCTAATAACTCTTAATTTCACAAGCAATAAAAGTAAAAAAAAATATCAATAAATTTGAAAAAAAAATATTATAAAGTTAAATTTTATTAAATGAAACCATATTTCATATTGGACTAAACTAATAACGGGTCAATCGAATATCGGTTGTGTAATCCCGCCATGCAGGAGCTATAATAAGTAGAAAGGAGCCGAAACAAAATTTTCGCTTAATACATACTTAGTTTAAAAAAAAAAAAACAAAAAACTAAGAATGTCAGATTTGGAGAAACACAATCCTAAAACAGAACATAAATTAAATTCTACAAAGGTAATTTGAATAAGTGCATGAAGAGGGCGTACAGGTATTTTCCACTTGCCATGCGCCCTCAACCCTTCAAATCCCAATCTTGCCCTGCTTCTGTGTCTTGACATTGATTTCAGATTTCTGATTTTCGCGACAGGGAATGCAAACTGTTGGAAACATGCTTGATATCACTCAAGTGGTAAGTCAGCCTACTGCCAGATGAAAAAATTACCCCATCATTTTTGCTCAAAAGAATATTTTTGGTTCAGAGATTCAATCAAACGCTTTGCTAACATTCTTTAAAATTTTCAGTACAGCAGAATTTTAATCTTTTAAGGAATCACCCTCTACAATGAACGTGTTTCCCTCGACAGTCCACTATCGACTGTGTATTTCGATCACATAGAGACCGTACGCTCTCATGAGCAATGGAGAAATATATGCCATGATTACTGGAGCTGGAAAAGTATTATACATTTTACTTGTCCAAAGGTGAATGGCTGGATATAAAACTGATTGAGGAGAACGCACTGCGCGGCAATGTTAACCACGGTATCAGCGAGAAACGAACATAACTCTGAAGATTATATTACCCATAATGTGGTTACAAAGAAAATAGAAACCAGAGGTAAGGGATACCATTTCAAATTATTCTCATACGAAAACAACAATGCTGGTCAACAATTCTTAGCAACAGCAAAAATTTTACTCAACCCGGATAGTCATCACAAAACAACAACGTTAGTCAATGCTAACCAACATCAATTTGTAGACTAGTTTGTTTGTGGAAGCCAAGGAGCAAAGACATTTTTTATTACAGTTAGATGGGATGTCTATAGTTTGTTTTTCTTGTTGAGTCGTAGTGAGCCAACACAAACAAATGGGAAAAGCCAAGACGCTAGAAAGCAGAAGATGTTTGAGATTTTTTAGATCTCGAAGTGAAAAGGAAAAATGATGTCTTTGCATTGAAATGCATTAAATAATCCGTCGATGACAGCGTTCTTCCCCTTATTTCAAAAGCCAAGACAACCAAAGAGTCCTTGAATACCCTTGAGAGATGTTTTGGTGCAACGAGGAGCATTGAAGTTGAAGATGAAGGTGGATCTACAACAGGAGATCTACAACCACATGAAAAGTTTGTTGAATCCCACTGTGCTCAGCCACAAGTGGATGATGTCTCTGAAAAAGTCACAGAAGAAAGAGAGAAGGAGCACGTAGATGCTCATGAATCCCATTGTGCACAATCACAAGTGGATGGAAATATGTTGATTCCATTAACATAGCTTGCTCATGACAATATGATGATTCCAACAACTGAGCTTGTTGATGAAGATTTGGTAAATCGAGCAACAGAGCTTGGTAATGAAAGTTTAGTGAATCTAACAACAGATCTTGTTGATGACAGTGAAATTGCCATTGGAGCAGTCAATGCTAATGTAAAATTTGATGAAGAATTGTTGGCTAATGATGAATGGTTGCAGGTGATGCATCAAAAACATCATATAGACATGATGTTATTTAGTGAGAAAAACCCAATTGAGTTAGTGGAAGACAACATGTTTGCAACAAAACAGGTTAGTGAAGAAGTCGAAGAAAGAGAAACAAAGGAAGAGGCAAAGAAGGAAGCCCACAAAGATAAAACAGAGACAAAATCAAAATCAAAGCTAGAAGTGAAACAAAAGGAAGCTCTCATTACAGATGATGAGCCCCAATTTTTGGTACAATTTGGGCTCATATTGGCTTACTTACCTTGCTCAACCATTCACATTTTACCACTTATGCATTCATTTCTTAGTATATTCGTGTTGTTTGTAGGAAGAAGGGCAAGCATTATATCTATGTGACTAATACATGATGATTTCAGGTTCTTGACATTAAAGAGAGCAAAAGACCACGCAAAAGGAGAGAAGGAGACAACAAAGGTGGCATTGCATGTTTATATGGAGGTTGTCTACAGCTTTAAATGACTTCCCTCGTGCTTTTCACCTTAACTCCGAGCTCTAACAACTCTCCTCACCGAGCTCAAAGGCAGCCAACACGTTCTACAGGATCAGCAGTTTTACAGCAGTTTGACTTTCAGTTGGACAGCCAAGCTCCACGAATGAAGGTAGCCAGCTTGATCCTCATTTTGTATAAATATGGAGGCCGTAGCCTTTGTTAGAAGCTTTTTGAACTTTTGGAATTACTATTGTAATCTCTGAGCACGAGTTACAGCTCGGTTTTTGTTATTTTGTAAGCCAGTTTTGGCATGACATTAGACTTTTGATTATGAATAAAGGCAAGCAGATTTGGATCTAATTCTGAGTTTTTAAGGGAGCTATAGCTCTCAGGTTAGGTCCCAACCTGAGAGCAATAGACCTCCTCTGTTTTGTAGTGTTATTTGCCTTTCATTCCAGCACTTTGTTTCTTTACTTTGACATGCAATTCGAATTTACAGTCTGCTGATTTAGTTTTCGTGTGATTGAGTAGGATTAGCTTATGGTTACTTTGCTTCCAGCTGCTTAGATTCGATAGGAGGTTTGTAATACACAGGAGCTCCAAGAAAATGTTGTTAGAGATCACTGCCATCTCTGTTTAGGGATTGGGGTGCAGTCCATATCAACCACCAAAAAGAAACACAGTCTTTTACTTCCATGCAAGCTGCAACATAGTCATTTTCATTGAAGATCCATCCATGCACTTTTGATATTGAACCATACTTCTACATTTTTCATTCCATGCATGGCTTCTTTTCTCGGTTTTACATTGTTGTTCATAGGTTTAATGGCACAGGTATCATAGGGTAATGAACTCTCGTTTTTGGTGCAAGACATAAGTCATTTGTTTCATTTACACTGCTCCATATCATTCCACTTCCTTCTTCTTCTTCTTCGTGACCTCTCCTCAAGCCACCTACTCGGTCGTTGTCCAGCTCGTTCACCCTCCAACTCATCCATTACCATGTAGCTTCATCCTTTTGACCTTTTGTTGATCCCATCCTTCTATCCACCAACCACTTCGTGCACTCATTCTCTGTCCTATCTCTCTGCCCCTGAGTCATCACAAGTTCCATCTCCACCTTACCTATCCACCCAAACCATTCCATCCCTTCACCATCACCCAAAATTTCCACTTACAGCACATCCTGTAGAAGTTAGCAGAATTCCTGTAGAATCCCTGAGTTTCCTGTAGGATCCCCTGCAGACATCCTGTAGGAGCCTGCAAACTTGGTTGTCGAGCCTCCAAACGTTGTAGGATTCTGTAGACTGATGCTAAGGATCCCCTGGGACCTCTCCTAGCCCCCCTGACCTTTCCCAAGCTTTCCTTCTTTTCGCACCACCCCTGCACAACCAAACCCTAATAAGAAACAAAATCATCATCACTCCAACCAATTAAGCAAAAATCCAAAAACATGTTCTTTTCAATCAAAGTAGTTTAAGTTCATGCATTCCACATCATTAGAAGTAATGGCATCCTTTTTAGACACTTGCACTCCACCCATTGCATCCTCGAGGTTAAGCTAGTCAGATTAGGGTTTACTAGGGTTTCCATGTTTTGGTTGGCTTTCTGTTCATTTTTTCAAAATAGATTAATTTCCTTTAAGATAGCCTTCGTCCATCATTTAGCAAGCTTCTTCTGAGAGCATATAGAAGTTGGCTTGAGCCCTTGCGGACTTGTTCCAGCTGACCAAGTGACAGCTGCGACAAGAGCTAGTACTTGTGCATACAGCACCGTCGCTTCCAAGTTTGTACGAACTACCGGGTTGATAAAATTAGAGATAGGGAGCCCCAGGAGTTGTAGCATTATTGCTACAATACTGGAGCCCACCATCTTTTTGGCGCCGTTGCCGGGGAAGCGTCAGAGTATTAGTAATTGTTTCTTTTCTTCTATTTTCTTACTCTTGCCTTCTGCTAAGTAGTTTATTTCATTTCCATTCTACAAAAGTAGCATAGACATTTCCTGCTTTCATAGATTAGCATTTCCTAATTTCATAGATTAGCCTTTCCTGCTTTCATAGATTAGCCTTTCATTTCTGCAAGTGTAGACTAGTGTTTCATTTCTGCAATTTCATTTGAGCAAAGTAGATTAGTTCTTTCCTGCTTTCAGTTTAATTCTGCATCTTTCTAGTTAGCTGTAGATCAATCTGTTTCAGTTTTGCAGGTACCAAAGAAAAAAAAGCAAAAACAATCAAAAAAGAAAAGTCTCTTTCATTTCATGCCTTGTAGGAACCGAGATAGATCAGGCAAATTCCTACCAAACACCCCCACCACATCATTGAGTCACCCTTCTCTCTTCTTTGGTGACAGTGACCCAGAAGAACCTATAGGTGAACATCCAGAGATATACAAAGATCCTATAGTAGAAGAAGAGTTAGAGACCACTCCATCTGAAGCTATGGCTGACAATAGAAGAGAAGATGAGAGAATAGAAGGTGCCTTCCCCATCCGAGAGACCAATGGAGAAATGAAAATGAAGAACATTAGCCCCTCCGCCTTACCTCACTTCCATGGACTGACTACTGAAGATCCTGATACCTTCCTATTTGAGTTTGCTGTCCTTTGTAGAACCTATGACTATACTGAAGATGAGCAAAAGCTGAAACTCTTCCCTTCAAATCTTAAGGATGCAGCATTACGCTGGTTCATGGGCTTACCTGGGAATAGTATCACCACTTGGGCTCAGATGCAGCAAGCTTTCAATACCAAGTACAGGGATTATTGCAGGTCTAAGGAAACCAAGGGAGAAATATTTAGGATGACCATGGGAAATGATGAGTCCTTAGAGGATTATGAGGAGAGGTTCCAACTAAGCTATAAGCGGGCCAGGTGCACACTTGACCCTGAATCCCTCAAGTTGGTCCTGCTCCGAGGAGTCCCTGAAGACCTCTTAGATACCCTTCACATGTTAGCTGGGGGGGACATTTCCAACTGCCTTATGAGGACATCAAGACTGTGTTTAGAAACCACTCCAGGGCAGCTAGGAAACGAGGTAGGGGAAACCTCCTCTCAACTAGTGTCCCTTTCTCCAAACATGAGCTTGCAAATCAATTAGAAGATCTCAAGAGTGAGGTGAGACAGACCATTGCCATGCAGCTGGACACATTCAAAATCCAGCAGAAGAAAGAAGAAGCTGAGAGACCCTTGGCTGTCTTCTGCCCTAGGTGCACAAGGAGACACCCTAAGAACGAATGCCCATTGCATTCGATTGAAGTGTGTTTCGTTTGTGAGGAGGACCATCCCACAAATCAGTGTCCAACCTTACCTGGGTTTAAAGCCATGTACCAAGGGACAGAAGCTCCCACTGAACCTCTCTATTACCTCAACCAAAGGAGGCCACAAGGATCTAGACCTTATCAGCAGGGGATGCAAGGGGCACCTCAAGCTTATTACAGCCCCAACCAATCGACTCCTATGCCTTCCTGGGGTCCCCCTGCTCATCCTTCCTGGTCCATGCCTCCTCCATGGTCTTATCCACCTCAGTACCCCACTCAACCTACTTCTCATTCATATCATTCACATGCCCAGCCACAGCCTCCGTGGAATGTACCTCAATCGGGGTGGAGGCCCCAGTACAACACTCCTCCTGCCATTTTGCCTCCACCACCGGTTCAACCTTAGCCATTACCTCCTGCTCCTCCAAGGCAACCTCAAATGCCTGCTCAACCGAACCCGAACCCCAACAATAGACAGGCCCAGCAGGTATACACTGGGGAAACCGCATGCCCTACCTATGTTGTGGAGATCCAGGAGATCAATCTTCGATCTGGAAAGACTCTACCAAATCGCCAACCTCCTTCCCCAGAGGATGAGGAAGATAAACAGGAAAGTGAACCAAAGGCTATTCCACCCTTTCCTGAGAGACTAACAGCCACCACACAACCCAACCCAGAGGAGGATGAGCTTCTGGGTGAGCTCAAGCAGTTGTGTGTGAAAATACCACTTCTCCAAGCCATCAAGGATGTGCCAATATACAACAAACTGGTTAAGGAAAAGTTCTTCAAACACCCAGGCAGGCGGAAGAAAGATGCTTCAACCATTAATGTCATAGGACAATTGTCTGACCTGATGCTAGGACAAGTCATCTGCCCAAAGTACCTAGATCCTGGAAGTCCTGTAGTAGATGTCCACATCAATGGCACCATCATACCTCACACCTTGATTGATCTGGGGGTTGCCATTAATGTGATGACCAGGGATACCATGCTCAAACTCAATCTTCAGGGTTCCTTGAGGAAGACCTCGACAGTACTGTAGTTAGCAGATCGCTCCACCGTGACTCCCGAAGGGATTGTGGAGGATGTCTTGGTCTCCATTGACTCTTGGGAATACCCTGCAGACTTCCTGGTTCTGCAACCAAAGGCAAAGCTTACTGGATATCCTCTCATTTTGGGAAGGCCTTGGTTAGCTACTGCAAATGCTTACATAAGTTGTCGTGCAGGAAACATGACCATAAAAAATGGTCCCATGTCCAAGCAGCTAGTCCTATACCCTCCTGCCCAACCCTCCTTAGAGCATGACTTACCACTCTGGTTGGAAGAAGGAGAGGAAGATGAGGTGTACTCAGCACCTCTGTGCACCTTAGATACCACTAGAAGAGACCCCCCAACCGAGGATGACTTGATCGAGACCTTGATCCAGAATCCACCTTCCAGTGCACTACCCTTAGAAAAATTGGTGGAGGATGCCCAAGCTAGCACCTTAGTGGATCTTTGTACAACCAACCCCGTTACTCCCAGAGTCAAGAATGTGGAGTTCGGCCCTGAGAGAACGTTGAAGATCAGCTCCTCCCTATCTCCTTCCCAGGAAAAGGAGTTGTGTAGTCTGTTGGCCAACCACCTAGATGCTTTTGCTTGGAGCTATAAGGAAATGAAAGGAGTCCATCCTTTGGTTTGTACCCATCACATATACATCAAAGAGGATTGTAAGCCGGTTAGGCAACCCCAGAGGAGAATGAATCCAACCCTTAAGGACATTGTCAAGGAAGAATTGCAAAAACTGTTGGATGCCGGATTCATCTACCCCATCTCAGATAGTGAATGGGTGTCCCCTCTGGTGTTGGTTCCCAAGAAAAATGGGAAATGGAGAATCTGTGTGGAATACCGGGAATTGAACAAAGCTACCAAGAAAGACCATTTCCCTCTACCTTTCATAGATCAAGTGTTGGATGGATTGGCAGGAAAGAAGTTATTCTCTTTCCTGGATGGGTTTAGCGGGTACAACCAAATCCAAATCAGCCTGGAAGACCAAGATAAGACCACCTTCACTTGCCCTTGGGGTACCTTTGCCTACCGAGTTCTTCCCTTTGGGCTATGCAATGCTCCTGCTACCTTCCAGAGAGCTGTCTTGAGCATCTTCTCGGAGCTGGTCCATGATGCAGTGGAAATCTATATGGATGACTTTACTCCTTATGGGGCCAACTTTCAGGAAGCATTGTCCAATCTGGGAAAAGTCCTAACCAAATGCATCGATATGAAATTGTCCCTTAGTCCTGAAAAATGTGAATTCCTAATGACTGAAGGGACCGTGCTAGGCCATACCATTTCTTGCCAAGGGTTACAGGTGGATCCTAACAAAATTTCTCTCATGAAGAAGGTTCCACCTCCTCAAAAGGTAAGGGATGTTCGGAGTTTCTTGGGATTAGCAGGATACTACTGGAGATTCATTAAAGATTTCAGCAAGCTAGCCTCGCCATTGTTTGGCCTGTTGGCAAAAGATGTGGAGTTTAAATGGACTGACGATTGTCAGAGGGCTTTAAATGAATTGAAGGACAAGTTGGTGTCAGCCCCAATCCTGAGAGGTCCAAACTGGGCCCTACCTTTCCACATCCACACTGATGCCTCGAACAAAGCCATAGGTGCAGCTTTAGGACAAGTTGAGCAAAAATTTTCATATGCCATTTACTTTGTTAGCAAAAACTTGTCCAAAGCTGAGACATACCAGGTAGAGAAAATGTTGTTGCTGACTTTTTATCTAGATTGGATTTGTCTGCAGATGAGGATGGAATAGTGGATGACCAGATGCCCGATGAACATCTGTTTGCTATTTCAGTACTCTCTCCATGGTTTGCTGATATAGCAAACTACCTTGTTTCAGCACAGTTCCCTCCGCACCTATCTTCCAGAGAGAAGAGCAGAATCATCAGAAAAAGTGCCTCATTTACTTGGATCGGGGGCAATCTGTTCAAGCTTGGCCCCGATCAGATCTTAAGGCGTTGTGTAAGAGAGGAGGAAGTCTTTGATATCCTCCTCACTTGTCATGATGGGCCTTGTGGAGGACATTTTGCAGCAAAGAGAACTGCCTTCAAAATCCTGCAGGCAGGCTACTATTGGCCCACACTTCATCAAGATGTCAGAAGATATGTCAGTCAGTGTGACCAATGCCAATGAATGGGGAAACCGACCCAAAGGGATGAGATGCCTCTCCAACCTCAAGTGACTCTTGAGCCATTTGAGAAGTGGGGCATGGACTTTGTGGGCCCAATCAACCCTCCTTCGAGGCAAAGGTCTTACATCATTGTGTGTACTGACTATTTGACAAAGTGGGCAGAGACTAAAGCCATCAAAGCAACAACAGAAGAAAAGGTGGCCGAATTCCTAAGAGAAAACATCTTCTATAAGTTTGGCTATCCAAGAGAGTTGGTCACCGATCAAGGGAGCCAGTTCACATCCAACCTGGTTGAAGATCTACTAGCTCATCACAAGATTAAGCACAGGACTTCCACCCCCTATCACCCTCAAGCAAATGGGCAGGTGGAAGTCACCAATAGAGAATTAGAAGGGATCTTGACTAAGGTGGTGAGCAGCAATAGAAAGGACTGGGAAGATCGCCTGGTTGAAGCCACATGGGCTTACAACACCACTTGGAAGACCACCACCGGCTTCACACCTTATGAGCTGGTCTATGGGAAGAAAGCTTTGCTGTCCATTGAGTTCAAATACAACACTTTGAGGATGGCAGCTCAGCTGGACCTAGATCTCAGCCATGCGCAACAAGAAAGACTATTGCAGCTGAATGGCCTGGATGAGCACCGAATGCAGGCCCTCCTTCACTTAGAAGTGGTTCAAATTCAGAGAAAGGTATGGCATGACCAACGTCTCCATGACAAGCAATTTCAACCGGGAGATTGGGCTTTGTTGTATGACTCCAGATACAAAGATTTCAAAGGGAAGCTGAGAACCAGATGGCTAGGGCCATATTCAGTGGAAAAATGTCATGACAATGGATCTGTGCTTATTAGGACCATTGATGAGGAAGGCATCCCCATGCTTGTCAATGGGCATCGATTGAAGATCTACAGGAAGCCTCCCTCAAGACAAGAGTTCATCAAAACTATGGAGAAGGCAGTGTTGGTAATAGAGAAGGGTTCTGCCTCTGCTTTGGGCATACCCTGAAGAATCTAAAAAAAAAAAAAAAAAAAGAGAGAGAAAAATAATAATAAAGATCCTTGGGTGAAAACCTTTCTGAGGCACCCAAGGCAGGTGGTAGGGGTGAAAACCTCACTAAGGCGCCCCTATTGTCTTTTAAAAAAAAAAAAAGAAAAAAAAAGAAAAGTGGAAAAAGATCCTTGAGTGAAAACCTCTTCGAGGCGCTCAAGGCAGATGGCAAGGGTGAAAACCTCAATGAGGCGCCCCTGTTATCTTTCAAAAAAAAAAAAAAAAAAAAAAAAAAAAGAAAAACAAGGTCAGCAGATTCATTATGTAAAATTGCATGCAGGTGTTCTATGGAGGAGAGGAAGCCTCTCAACTCAAAGCCAAGGGTCCTCATCATGCAGCAAGGACACCTCACCAGCACCTCCTCCAAGAATCCTCATTTTCTTCGAGGTATGTGCAATTTTATTCCAGCTTGAGTCTTCTACAGGAAGACGTAGATTTTCTACAGGAAAATGCAGAGTTCCTACAGGAAGATGCAGATCTTCTACAGGAAGGTGCAGACTCTCTACAGGAACACATCCTTTCTACAGGAAACGCTGTATTTCTACAGGAAGCTTCCTGTAGAAGCTCAGAACGGGCCAGCATTCATTTCATGAGGCGATCTAACGGCTAAGGATAAGTTTGGACGCATGCATGCCATGGTTGTCAACCATGCACATTGTTGTTATCTTGCTCCACCGTCCTTGTCGACATGCAACCAAGTACCTGCACCAGCAAAGCAGATCGTTGAGTCTCGAGGAAAAAAGCAACCTGTAAATGGAAAAAGCGCTAGAGATCTCACACCATATTCATCATAGTCAGCCCGAGGCCCCGAGAGCATGATCGTGAGGCCATCCATCGTCGTGCAGCATGCACCCAAGGAGGAAGAACTGTTCCAAGACATCCCGCGGGAGTCCTGTAACAGTTAAACCTGCTAGAGTGGATACCATTCACCGCGCAGGCCATCTGAAGGGAAACGTGGGCGCATGCAACTGAAGCATCCCATCCATCAACAACAGCTCATGAACATGGACCTCCGAGCCTGCGTAAGTCCGCCAGCAGCAGGTAAATCGACTCATCAGCGTCCAAAGAGCCGAGACATCGTGTACAGCCACGCAGGTAAGTGTCTCAACCCTTCCTTGGATCAGACTCCATGAATGTTACTTTGATTGATTGCTTAGGTGTAAATTTGAATTGGTTGAGTGACTGTGTGGCCATTTGGCCGGCCACGTCGGCCAGTTAATGGTATAGTTGGATGTGTGGGTGGCGGCCATGACAAAGAGAATGGGCAGCATGCACGTGAGAGAAATCCCATCGAGGAAACGAGTTCAACAGGAGAGGCGGCAGCAGATCCGCGGGAATTGATGCGGCAGCAAGTGAACGCACAGTTGAATGATGGGGTGACGTCACCCAACGGTCCGGCGGGGATAGCTCACCCCCCGCGCCACGGATTCCGCCGAATTTGAAATCTAATCGGCTCGATCGCATTCATGCATTTATCACCCACCGGTTTGAACTCGAGCGGCTATCCTGATCCTTCTGCAGTGTGATACGCCGAGATTTTGGCTATCAGAGCGATTGAGAAGCACGCTCAAGGTGCAGACCGACTGCAGTCTCTCCCGAAATCCGCGCGCTGCATTCTACAGGATCGCTGTCATTCTACAGGAACGCTGCATTCTACAGGAACACTGTCATCCTACAGGAACACAGTCTTCTACTGGGAAGCGGGTGCCTCACGTAAAAAGGTGGCCAATTAAAGAGGTAACCCTGAACTCTTCATGCAACTGGTTATTAAAGGTGGCAAGATTGTCATCCACAGTCCGGTCATAGAAAAAAAACAGTGAAATTGTTGTCTGTTGTGCCTATACTGTCATTCTACAGGATGTCGAGTAATTAAATTGTGTTAAAGTTCCTCAGGGATAAGTTTGTGGGTTATGTGCATGATATCCTACGCTCTGTCTCAGTAAACCAAAACCTCTTCCACAATCACCACCTCTGGTTAACAAAACTGTGTTATCATGTCGGGTGGGTTTATTAGACGAGAACCCACTGATTCAGCCAAATTAAGGGAAAACCAGGGGGTGGTAGAGCTCTTCACACGAGCACAATGGATATCTTTTTGTGATAAGCTGCAGGGTTACGATGATGAAGTGGCCGAAGAATTTTTGCAGGCTCTGAAGCCGAAATCCAAGACACTGGCCACAGTGAATTTCAGAGGTCTAAGCCTCAAGCTCACCCCGCAATATATCAGTCGGATCACTGAACTTCCGATGGGTTTGCCATGGGATAAGGAAGAAAGAAAGTTGAGCCAGCAAGCCAAGAAGGAATTCTTTCCACCTGAGGAGGAATTCTCAGAAGACAAAAATGGGGTGCGAAGAACCAGGTGGTTTCCACCCTGGAATGAAGTCAGTTTGCAAATCATGAAATATATAACTTGTGAAGGCCGTTTTAGCATCGTGTATGCATATCACTTTCGATTGCTCGCTGAATTGAGGCACCGGATTGATCTTCTTATAGAACAAAAATTGAGCATCCTTTATTTCCTGTTGCAGTCTCTAATGGAGTGTGCCACAAAGCTAAAAGAGGGCATACCAGATCAGATAGCCCACCATGGGCTGATCAAGCTTCTTGTGGAGGATGCGCTGCATTCATATAAGGTTCCCCTCGAATGGGAATCCTTCCGGAATTTGACAAGAGATGGAGACATTAAAATGTTGATTGAAGAAACGGGGTCCTCCAGCAGTGAGGAACAAGAAGCAGTGGCCGAGGGAAAGAAAGAAAAAGGCCAGAAGACCCCAACCACAGTGCAGAAGAAAGAACAAAAGAAGAAGCACGAGGAAAAGGATGAAAAAGAAGAAGGTGGCACACCCATCTTGTCAGCAAGAGAAAAGAGGCTGAAGAGCAGAATGGACAAAGCTGAGGTGGTCCACGTCAGCCCAAGTATCTCATCAGCACCTGCAACCAAAGAAAAAAGCAAAACCCATGCGGATAAGCAAGAAAAGGTGGTGACACCCATGTCTACAGGAAAGCAGAAACAGGCTTCTACAGGAAGCCCGAAAGCAGGGACAAAGGCTTCTACAGGAAGCCCGAAATTGGAAAAAGGGGCTTCTACAGGAAGCCCAAAAATCATTGAGAAACAGGCTTCTACAGGAAGCCTGAAGATAGAGAAAGGGTCTTCTACAGGAAGCCCGAGAGTGGCTAAGACCGGGTCTTCTATAGGAAGCCCAAAATTGGTAAAGAAAGGATCTTCTACAGAAGGCCCGGAAGTGGGCAAAGAAGGGTCTTCTACAGGAAGCCCGAAATCTAAAAATAAGGGGCCCTCTACAAGGAGCTCTGAGAAAGCAAAATGCGAGGAAGAGAAGGCTGGTATTCTCGAAAAAGAGGCACCAGCTGCGCTGGCCACCCTCAGTACACCTCCAAAGCCGAAGGAGAAGAGAGAGAGGAAGACCCCTCTACCATCTGAAGCCAGGAGAAGTAAGAGGATAAACGCGGGCAAGCCACAGCCTCCACCCAGCAGCCAAACCATTTTAGGGGATGTCCCTACTTCACCCAGTGCAAGAACCCCCTCTAAAACATCAGCCACCCCCAAGAGGGGAAGCCCAAAAATAACTTCTTGGACACGAAAAATAGGCCAATCGCCTTCCGAAGCCCGGCTCAAGGAAATGGAAAAGGGGGAAGAAGCGCCACCCTCGTCACCACCAGGGGCAGAAAAGGCAGGGCCACCAAAAACAGGAAAGGAAGAGCATGCTCCGGGCTCTAGTTCTCGGCCAAAGACGAGGAGCCAGAGCAAAGTTGCTCAAGGATGAGCAAATAGTTTAGCTGGGGGGTGATGATGAGCCCCAATTTTTGGTACAATTTGGGCTCATATTGGCCTACTTACCTTGCTCAACCATTCACATTTTACCACTTATGCATTCATTTCTTAGTATATTCGTGTTGTTTGTAGGAAGAAGGGCAGGCATTATATCTATGTGACTAATACATGATGATTTCAGGTTCTTGACATTAAAGAGAGCAAAAGACCACGCAAAAGGAGACAAGGAGACAGCAAAGGTGGCATTGCATGTTTATAGGGAGGTTGTCTACATATTTAAATGACCTCCCTCGTGCTTTTCACCTTAACTCCGAGCTCTAACAGCTCTCCCCACCGAGCTCAAAGGCAGCCAACACGTTCTACAGGATCAACAGTTTTACAGCAGTTTGACTTTTAGTTGGACAGCCAAGCTCCACGAATGAAGGAAGCCAGCTTGATACTCATTTTGTATAAATATGGAGGTCGTAGCCTTTGTTAGAAGCTTTTTGAACTTTTGGAATTACTATTGTAATCTCTGAGCATTAGTTACAGCTCGGTTTTTGTTATTTTGTAAGCCAGTTTTGGCATGACGTTAGACTTTTGATTATGAATAAAGGCAAGCAGATTTGGATCTAATTTTGAGTTTTTAAGGGAGCTATAGCTCTCAGGTTAGGGCCCAACCTGAGAGCAATAGACCTCCTCTGTTTTTTAGTGTTATTTGCCTTTCGTTCCAGCACTTTGTTTCTCTACTTTGACATGCAATTCGAATTTACAGTCTGCTGATTTAGTTTTCGTGTGATTGAGTAGGATTAGCTTATGGTTACTTTGCTTCCAACTGCTTAGATTCTATAGGAGGTTTGTAATACACAGGAGCTCCATGAAAAGGTTGTTAGAGATCACTGCCATCTCTGTTTAGGGATTGGGGTGCAGTCCATATCAACCACCAAAAAGAAACGCAGTCTTTTACTTCCATGCAAGCTGCAACATAGTCATTTTCATTGAAGATCCATCCATGCACTTTTGATATTGAACCATACTTCTACATTTTTCATTCCATGCACGGCTTCTTTTCTCGGTTTTACATTGTTGTTCATAGGTTTAATGGCACAGGTATCATAGGGTAATGAACTCTCGTTTTTGGTGCAAGACATAAGTCATTTGTTTCATTTACACTGCTCCATATCATTCCACTTCCTTCTTCTTCTTCTTCTTGACCTCTCCTCAAGCCACCTACTCGACCGCTGTCCAGCTCGTTCACCTTCCAACTCATCCATTACCACGTAGCTTCATCCTTTTGACCTTTTGTTGATCCCATCCTTCTATCCACCAACCACTTCGTGCACTCATTCTCTGTCCTATCTCTCTGCCCCTGAGTCATCACAAGTTCCATCTCCACCTTACCTATCCACCCAAACCATTCCATCCCTTCACCATCACCCAAAACTTCCTCTTACAGCACATCCTGTAGAAGTTAGCAGACTTCCTGTAGAATCCCTGAGTTTCCTGTAGGATCCCCTGCAAACATCATGTAGGAGCCTGCAAACTTGGTTTCCGAGCCTCCAAACGTTGTAGACTTTTGTAGACTGATGCTAAGGATCCCCTGGGACCTCTCCTAGCCCCCCTGACCTTTCCCAAGCTTTCCTTCCTTTCGCACCACCCCTGCACAACCAAACCCTAATAAGAAACAAAATCATCATCACTCCAACCAATTAAGCAAAAATCCAAAAACATGTTCTTTTCAATCAAAGTAGTTTAAGTTCATTCATTCCACATCATTAGAAGTAATGGCATCATTTTTGGACACTTGCACTCCACCCATTGCATCTTCGAGGTTAAGCTAGTCAGATTAGGGTTTACTAGGGTTTCCATGTTTTGGTTGGCTTTCAGTTCATTTTTGCAAAATAGATTAATTTCCTTTAAGATAGCCTTCGTCCATAATTTAGCAAGCTTCTTTTGAGAGCATATAGAAGTTGGCTTGAGCCCTAGCGGACTTGTGCCAGCTGACCAAGTGACAGCTGCGACAAGAGATAGTACTTGTGCATACAGCACCGTCGCTTCCAAGTTTGTACGAACTACCAGGTTGATAAAATTAGAGATAGGGAGCCCCAGGAGTTGTAGCATTATTGCTACAATACTGGAGCCCACCAACAGAGTAGAAGGAAAAAAAACAATGTGGTTCTGCAAATATTTTTAATTCTAATGTTGATTTCCAATCTGTAGGTACACAAAATGATTATGAAGAACAGTTGAATTTCCTTGAATCATGGCTTGCAACACCATGCCTTGAGAAATTCTGCAAATAAGTTGCAAAAATGAACCTTGAAGAGAGCTTGGATGATGAACAAATTAATGAAATTTTCACGTATCGGAGTCCGAAAGAAATATGTTTTTATATGTTGCAGCAGATAGATGATGAAAATAACACTACATAAGGTAATATGTGGCAACAACCCACATACAAGTAGTTTTTTGAAGAATTCTAGGATATTCTTAGACATCCTAGAAGAATGGAAGATCTACACCAACAAATGAAGAAATAGAAGTTTGAAGGATAAAACAAAGAGAAAAAGTTGAAACAATTTATAGGCTATAGGATCTAGAAAAAGAAAAGAAGAAAAGTTGAAGTCAATTCTTAAATTGTAAACCTAGCTGAGACATAGACCAGTAGGTATCTTAATTGAATTTTTTTGTGGTTGAAATTAAGGGGGAGCATTGGAGAATCTAATCCCAACCACCTGTTAGGTGTCAAAATGGTCCCTCCAAGTGTCCCAGTTCAGTTTGAGTTAGTCTTGTTTAAGTCGAGCCATTTATTACTAATGTTTCCAATGTAATCTTAGTTAAGTTATTTGTAATACTAAGAAGAGAAAGTCCCCTGTTCCATAGTTTTGTTCTCTTCAAATTTTGTCAAATTCCATTCAAAATGTATTTTTTTCCATCTATGGATATTGCAGAATGAAGACCATGTCACTTGATGTTGGGTAGCGAAAGCCCCATGCAACGGTCATGAAGCCCGAAGTTTTGGATAAAGATAGGGTAAAGACTCCGCGGGATGCACAGAGTGCGATTTGTAATAAGTTAAAGTCAAAGGGTAGTCCGCCCAAAAATAATGTAAAGAAATGTAAATTGACTCGGCCCGCCCGTGGATCGCGGTCCAGGGAAAGGTATAAATAGAGCGAGGCTCTATGGGTAGAAGTAGCTAAGTTCTATTGTATGATCTTGGTTCTGAATTGTAATGGGTTCTTTAGAAGAATATTCTGAAAGCGTTTGTAAGTCTGAGTCAGCCGTTTGGGTAGTGGATAGAGGCTCTACAGCTGTGTGCGCAGAGGCCTGGAAGAGTCTGCAGCTGTGTGCGTGGAACCCTGCAGCTGAGTGCACAAGGCGTATTTGGATGTATTGGTGCTAAAGTGGAAATAAAGATAAGTTTCTTTTGTAAATTCTGTGTTACAATATGAGTTATCACGAATCTAACTGTATGAATGGTTAATATAACTGTTTGATCTATGTGCATATGCTTATGTTATAGATGTATGTGAATCTGAGTTTATTTTGATGAACAGGTTAAATCTGTTAAATGTTTACTTAAAGACCCTCCTAAGTAGATATGGTTTACAATACTTCATCAAATAGATTAGATCTGTAAACAACACGATAATAGAAGGTTAAATTCATTACGGGTCCGGATTTGCGTGAAAGCAGAGCAGCGCGAAGCTACAGAACGGTGTGCAAACCCTCTAGACCACATCTAGACATCCCAAGGGTGCGGAAACCTGGTTCCAGCACCCTCCCCTACTACCTCGGGTGAGACCTCAGTATGCGCTCCACGAGCTATTGCCGAAAGGGCTGGTAGCTGCGGGATTTGCTTGGCTAAATAATTCTTCCAAAGGTGGGTCAGGCCCATATAAGCCAACAAATGGTTCGTTGCCGAGACCGCGATCTACCTAAGGGGTGTCTGATGTGGGAACACTGGAACCCTACAAAGAAAGAGATTGAAGAGTGGTGGGATCTAAAACTCCACGAGTTCGTAGTTCAGGAAAACAGAAACCCGCGAGTATCAGAGGAAGATTGGCTGCACTGTTATATATTCATAGACATTCATGAAATCTGCTTCGCGTCATTTTCGGTAGATCTGTACGAGTGGATCGCAAGGCTAGATGACAGCGTGGGAAGGTGTAGATTGGACCAACCTATTATGTAGACTCCAGAACTGGTGCATGGGCTAGAAGCCACCGAAGATAAAATCATGCACGCAGTAGATCATTGGCTGGATCGGGTAATAGGAGGATTTATCACTGATTTCACGATAGATACAACTGTGAGCTATAGTGAAGCAGAAAGGAGGTTTCTTCAAGGACCTCGGGGTAGGTTTATCAAATCATTGAATACTTGGATAAAGATGATATTGTGTGAAAAACAAATTATGCGCGTTTATTGATGTCTGGAGTAACGCGGAGAAGAAGAGGTTATCGTGGAACGGGAGGGGTAGAGAACAGTTCTTTGGCTTCTATTTCATGAGAAAGTGAGGAGGAGCTCGTGAGGTTCTCACCATGAAGTGCGGTCTGGTTGATCAGAGAGCGCTTCCCACTAACACCATCTCCATCCACGCCACCACCACTTCCCCTACATCAAATCCGTCCACTCCAACACCGACCCCACCTCCAACCCCACCACCCCCAAAGGTCGGGATGGCAGGTGCAGTTAAGCTGCCAATATTTAAGGGTGTAGGGAATGAGGAACCAGGACGGTTCTGGTTTGCGATAAAGTCTGTATGGTACACTTAGGGTATCACAGATGATAACATCAAGAAGGCTACCTTAGTTAGCGCACTACAAGACTGCGGATTGACCATGCGAGGCCATGGATAGCTGATATGTTATAACTCTGGAGAGTCGGGACACTACGCTTGTGACTGCACTAATCTGACCAGGATCTCGTGCCCCTACTGTGAGCAGTTTGATCATGAAATGGTAGGTTGTTCAAAGTTAGCTGCCCAAATGCGCGAGAAGGGAGTGTTACTAGCTACTCCAACCCAAACTATCCAGATGATGCGATCAGAACCTCGCAAAGAGGACCCCAATATAAATATGGTACTGAGGAGCGGCACAACCATAGGAGGGAACCTGCGAGAAGAGCATGCAGACGATGGAAAAAATCACGATGCACCTACAAAGGAACCTGACTCTAAGCAGGAACAAGGGATGAAGACGCCGAAGGAAGCTCAGAGGAGCTTCGCGGAAGCCTCCACTCCAGGTAGGAGGGATCAAACGGAGCCAGTATTGGACCCCTCCATGATTACTACCTTTCTCGAAACCTGCATGAAGCTGCTGCGTGATAGTAAAGACGTGGAAGGACTACAGGAGCTGATCACTAGGTGCGCCAGATCAGGTGAGCCACATGTAGTCTAGAAAATAGGAAGACATGCTCTGCACACCGGACAAGAGATGAGACTGACAGCGCAAATCGGTGAATATGAAATGGATGAGGTCATTCTGGACTTGGGCTCGGATGCGAACATGTTTCCTAAACAAACATGGGAGCGCATGGGCAAGCCCGCGCTACAATGGTCTCCGATTTAGCTACAAATGGCCAGCCAACAAAAGATCTTACCAATGGGCCGACTGCAAGGAGTGATCTGAATTTGAAACTACTTGAAATTTGTTTGCAAGGTATTCAATTCAGAATTAAACATGTTTAAAAGATTTCCATGTCTTGCAGAAAGAAAACACATGAAATTTTCAGCTGTTCATGACCCATTCAAGCATAGCAGAGCTATTTCCTTTTACTGTTTAACACATTAAAATGAATTTGTTCTGCAAAATAAATCAACCATATATGCAAAAGAAGTTGATAAAGCAGTTCACCCCCTCCAGGGCTACGTTTGCTGGGTCCAAAGCTCCCAACCGGGCTTGTCCTTGTTTTTATTAAATGCTCAAATTGAAAATACAGCTAAATAGAAGCATCTACAGGAGAAACATATGGTAGAAATGGATTCAGAACACTTGAATCCTTTAGGATTGACTATTGTATCACCTCCAATGGATACCTGCAACCTTGTACAATCTTCCCAATACTGGGCCCTGGTGGCTCCTAGAACTTCCACGGCTTCAAAACGTCTGCAAATGACCTCTGATGGCTGTAAGACCTGCACCAATGGCTTCAGAAGGTCGAAAATACCCAAAATAAAAAAAAAAAAATCTTCCAAAACCGCCTTTCCTAGCCATAGTTATGGCCATTTAATGATTCCCTCTAGTTTAGACTAAAAACACTCCAGCTAACTGTAGTGGAGGCCAGTTAGCCCCGCCAAATATGGCGGGACCGCCAAATTTGGCGCTCCACCAATTCCGCCGCCAACTTAACTGCAGTCATATTAAATGCTTGCCTCGGATTGCGTGCCCGGCGGTTAGTGTGCTGGCGGTTAAATGGTTGGCCCACGGTTTTGGGGCTGTGGTCACATGGTGTGCGGGGGCTGGCCCCCTTGGTTTCCCGCCCAGCACAATTTTTAACCTTTTAAATAATTACCTCCGCTTCTCATTCAACAACCAATCATGTGGTGCAATGGTAAGTTAGTTCGCTTGTAATATGGAGGTTGTGGGTTCGATCCCCCATCCAACCAAACTTTTAAACGCACCCAACAACCTTTGCTGATGTCATCATGGGCCACGTGGCGCCCTCCGGGCCTGCCACGTGGCAGCTTCTGATTGGTTTCTGTAGAGGGAATATTCCCTGGAATATTCCAAGGAATATTCTACAGAATATTATTTTTTTAATTTTTTTTGAAAAATTAAATTTTCTAATGTTTTGGACAAATTATTCTTTTTGCCATATCTTCCTCATACGGCGACCGTTTTTCGAATCGTTTGCGGTGCCGGAATCGGGAGGACGAGTACTTTCCAATCGTTCAATTTTAAACCAGTTTTGAGCACTTTAAATTTTGAGCATTTTTACGACACTTAGGACATGAGCACCTGATCACACCTCCCCATTGGGAAGCTTTTGGACCCTAAAAGCCTTCAACTACCTGTTAAAGAGGTGAGGGTACAGCTCCCTCACTCTGTCCACTTCCATCCACTTTGCCTTGTTCGGTTTGCTGCCTTTGAAACCAACCCGAACATAATCTACACTGCCCCTTCTTGAAGTGCGTGTCCTTCTGTCAAGGATTGTATCTTCTTTCAGCTCATCTAAGAATTCTGGCGAGAAATATTCTATAGATGGCAGCTGAACAACACTTTCATGATCAGCAATCAAAGGAGGTTCATACAAACGTAAGTTCTCCACATTGACAACAGAATACATTTCCATGTAGGAAGGAAAATCTAATTGAAAAGCATTATTTCCAACCTTCTTGAGGATTTTGAATGGACCATAACGAATAGGCTTCAACTTTTTACCTTCTCCTTGCATCCTTTCCTTACTAATGTATAGCCATACCTCATCCCTTCTTGAAACTTGTGATCGACTCTATGCTTGTCGTGTCTTTCCTTGTACTCTCCTTGACTCTGCTCAAGCTGTTCTTGAATTTGCTGATGTATTTGCTGAATTCTTTCAATGAATGAACGAGCTTTGTCAATGTCACTATGTCCCTCAATGGCAACATCTTTCTCAAGAATGAAATCAAGAGGTGATTTTGGCAAGTAACCAAAACAAGCTTCAAACGGTGAGGTGTTTATGGAAGAGTGCTTGGCACGGTTTAAGCATGCTGTATGTAGTGCAAATGTTCATCCCAAAGCTTGGGATGCTTGCTGCAATAACCTCTCAAGAGGTGCACAATGGTTCTGTTCACAACTTCGGTTTGTCCATCTGTTTGCGGATGGAAAGTAGTACTTTTCTTCAACTTTGTGTCCATCATCTCCCATAGGTTGGACCAAAAATTCCCCACAAATCTGGAATCCATGTCACTAATAATGGAAGTAGGAAAACCAAAGTGAATCCATACATGATGAAAAAATAATTCAGCAGTTTGTTCAGCAGTTATAGTTTTCTTACAAGGCATAAGTATACACATTTTGCTGAAACGATCAACTACTACATATAAATAATCATGCTGCTTTCGAGATTTTGGCAAACCTCATACAAAATCCATAGAGATGCTCTCCCATGGTCTAGAAGGTACCAGCAAAGGAGTATACAAACCAAGCTTCCTATTGCTAGGCTTGCTTGTAGCACATAATGAACAACCTCTTATGAACCTTGAAACATAATCTACCATGCGAGGCCAATAGCAATACCTCTGTAGATGTGCAACTGTTTTTCTCACACCAAAATGGCCAGCAATAAGAGAAGAATGAGCTTCTCTTATGACATTTATCCTCTCCCCCTGTGGTATACACAACTTGCCCAAATGAAACAGCAAATTGTTATGCATGTGATAATCATTTTCCTCTACATGATTCCCTTTACTCAAGTTAGCATACACATCTTTAAAGTCATCATCAGATGCATATTGTTCTATGTAACTATCATGTACAATGGAAGCATTCTTAAGTAAAGTAACAGCACCAATAATAGGCCTTGAAAGCATACCAACAACCTTATTCAAAGTACCTTTCTTGTACCTTATTACCAAATGGAACTGTTGCAAGAAGACCATCCATCTGAAGTGTCGTGACTGTTGTAACTTGCTTTGTGATTGCAAGTACTGTAAGGGCTGATGGTCGGTATGTATAACAGTTTCTTTGCCCATCAAATAGTGTTTCCACTTTTTGACGCTTTGTACCAACGCATACAACTCCTTATCATATGTAGGATAATTTACAGTAGCACCATTAAAAGTTTCAAAATGAAAAGCAATAGGCTTACCATGTTGTAGAAGAACTGCACCCATAGCATAATCACTAGCATCAGTTTGTATCTCAAATGGCTGTCTCAAATCCGGTAATGCAAGGACTGGAGCTGAACTAATCTTCTCTTTCAAAGATTCGAAAGCTTTTTGCTGCATGCCTCCCCATTGGAAAGCATGCTTCACACTTGTCACTGCATGCATAGGAGCTGCTATAGAAGAGAAGTTAGATATAAACTTCCTCTAATATTGAGCTGCACCCAAAAAACTTCTTACCTCTGTTATGGATTTGGGAGTAGGCCACTTCACAATAGCCTCAATCTTAGCAGGATCAATTCTCAAAGCACCTACTCCTACTATGTGTCCCAAATAAACCAAAGAAGTCTTTCCAAATTCACACTTCGACATTTTAAGAAATAACTGATTCTTCTTCAAAACATCAAGTACTTTTCTAACATGCATGACATGATCTTCTCTAGACTTGCTGAAAATTAAGATATCATCTAAGTAGACAATAACGAAATCATCAAGAAAAGGACGCAAGACATCATCCATTACCTGCATGAAAGTTGCAGGTGCATTGCAAAAACCAAATGGCATCACAAGCCACTCAAAGAGTCCTTGTTTGGTTTTAAAGGTTGTCTTCCAAATGTCACTTTCTTCAATTCTTACTTGATGATATCCACTGCGCAAGTCTAGCTTAGTGAAATATCGAGCATCTTTCAGCTAGTCTAGCAAATCATCTATCCTTGGGAGTGGGTAACGATTCTTTACCGTTATCTTGTTCAAGGCCCTGAAATCAACACACATACGCCAAGTGCCATCTTTCTTTGGAATCAATACAATCGGTGACCCACATGGCGAAGTACTTGGCCTTATGAAACCCTTGTCCAACAAGTCCTTGATTTGCTTCTTTATTTCAACATTCTCCATAATAGACATGCGGTACATGCCTATGTTTGGAAGAGGACAATCTAGATGCAAATGGATTTCATGTTGAATCTCCCTCTTAGGAGGCAAACCTGTTGGCTCCTGAAACATCTCATGATATGCATCAACTACATCATATAGATCTGATTTAAGTTTTGGATCACAATTTTCAAATGACTCATGATTCACATCAACCTTGGGCTTAATCATAATAAGAACAAAATTCTTACTTGAATTGACCAACCTTTTTACCTGTCATGCATTCACCATCGCTATATTTGTCTTCTTGCGATGAGCTCTAACAATGAACTCCTTTCCATCTTTGAAAAGATGATATTAGTTTTCATGGCGATGAAAGATAGCTTTCCTGTCAAACAAGTAAGGACTTCCCAAAACAATTCCTGCTATATCAAAAGGTACCACATCAAGTTCAACTGTGTCAATAAAATGTGCAGTAATTGCAAAGCGCAATGTGCACTTTCTTGAAACTTGTAAATTTGCATCCTTGCAAATCCATCCAAGTGGATATGGCTTCGGATGTGGAATGGTCTCAAGTTTAAGCTGCTTGACCAAGTCCTCTGATATAAGGTTTGCTTGTGACCCACTATCAAAAAGTGTGTCAATTTTAGTATGTTTTGAAATCACCCTCACATGAAACAGTTCAATTCTTTCTTCCTCATTAGGAGCTTGTACATGGCAGTTTGAGGTACTAGTGCTGGCTTGAGTTTCAACTTCTTTTCCCTTCAATTTTTTCAATCCCATGGCTGTAGTTTTGGTTTCATCACCTGAATCTTCCCCTAAATCTTGTGGTGTAGATGTAGTAGCAACAATTTTCTGTTTCCCTTTGGATTTGTTAGATTGAGGTCTTTTTTCAAGATATAATTTCCAACAGTTTTTCTCCTCATGGCCTGGTTTAGAATAGTGTTTACAGATCACTTTCTCACTCTCCTGCTTGACAGATGCATTCTTTTTGCCCTTTCCCTTGGAGGTTTTCTCTTTGTTTCTCCCCTTGGGGGGCTTGTTTCTACCCTCTTCAAATGTGTTTTTTCCCCTTGCCTCTAAATGGGTAGCTTGGACACAAACCTCATCAAGGCTAGTAGGGTTAAACATCAAGATGGTGTGTCTAAGGTAGCTATGCAAGCCACCGATGTATTTCAGCAGGGTTTCTTGGGTTTGTAAATCTACCCCCTAACAAGAGAGCTCTTCTCCTGAATTCTTGGGTGTAGTCTTGGACACTCTGACCCTTAAGTTGTCTGAAATTTTGCCAGTTAATAATGGCTTTCTGCATGTGAGCAAGAGGATAAAACTATTTTTTAATGGCTAACAGAAATTCAGGTCATGTTAAGGTAACCTTACCAAATTTCTTGATCTCCTCTTTAGTCTTGGCCTCCCACCAGACCAATGCTGCTCCATCCATTCTCAAAGAAGCCAACTGAATCTTTGTGGCATCATCATGCATATTTTGGATCCTCAAGTAAACTTCCAACTGCCTGATCCAGTTGTCAAGATTTTCTGCATTCACTTCACCATTAAACATAGGTAATTCGAATTTTACATCAAGCTTCAAAAAGGGACTTTTTCCAGAGGATCTATGCTTATAAACAGAAGAAGACGAAGATGAAGAGGAAGAAGGTGACGATTGGGGTGGTGGATCACCATTTCCTCCATGTCCTTTCTTGGAATGATCATCATCCTTCTTACCTCCTGAAGAGCCCTCTCCTTCATGTGGATGTTTGGACCCTTCTCCAGCCAATTTCTCATTTCTTTCTTGGTACAATATCCTCACCATTTCAGTGAGGTCCAAGAAAGCCTTTCTGAAGACTATTTCTTCTTCTCTTGGATCTGCCTCTATAGGAATTTCTCCTTCATGTGCAGACATCTTTGAAGCTTCTATTGAGACTCTTGAGGGTGAAATTGAAGGTGGAGGTGATGGCTCTCTGGCCTTCCTTGACTGAGGATTCTCTCGTTCTCTAGTCAACTGTCCTTCCCCTCTTTTAAGTTTCAACCTGGTAAGCATCAATACTTTGCAAGACAGTTAGAAGATCTTTGCACAAAAACCCTGTGCTCTGATACCACTTGATCTGAATTTTAAACTACTTGAAATTTGTTTGCAAGGTATTCAATTCAGAATTAAACATGTTTAAAAGATTTCCATGTCTTGCAGAAAGAAAACACATGAAATTTTCAGTTGTTCATGACCCATTCAAGCATAGCAGAGTTATTTCCTTTTACTGTTTAACACATTAAAATGAATTTGTTCTACAAAATAAATCAACCACATATGCAAAAGAAGTTGATAAAGCAATTCACCCCCTCCAGGGCTACGTTTGTTGGGTCCAAAGCTCCCAACCGGGCTTGTCCTTGTTTTTATTAAATGCTCAAATTGAAAATACAGCTGAATAGAATCATCTACAGGAGAAATAGATGGTAAAAATAGATTCAAAACACTTGAATCCTTCAGGATTGACTATTGGATCACCTCCAATGGATACCTGCAACCCTGTACAGGCTTCCCAATACTGGGCCCTAGTGGCTCCTAGAACTTCCACGGCTTCAAAATGTCTGCAAATGACCTCTGATGGCTGTAAGACCTGCACCAATGGCTTTCAAAGGTCGAAAATACCCAAAATCAAAAAAACATTCGTCCAAAACCACCTTTCCTAGCCAAAGTTATGGCCATTTAATGCTTCCCTCCAGTTTAGCCTAAAAACACTCCAGCTAACTGTAGTGGAGGCCAGTTAGCCCTGCCAAATATGGCAGGACCGCAAAATTTGGCGCTCCACCAATTCTGCCACCAACTTAACTGCAGTCATATTAAATGCTTGCCTCGGATTGCGTGCCCGACGGTTACTGTGGTGGCGATTAAATGGTTGGCCCACGGTTTTGGGGCTGTGGTCACATGGTGTGCGGGGGCTGGCCCTTAGGGGCTGGCCCCCTTGGTTTCCCGCCCAGCACAATTTTTAACCTTTTAAATAATTACCGCCGCTTCTCATTCAACAACCGACCATGTGGTGCAATGGTAAGTTAGTTCGCTTGTAATATGGAGGTCGTGGGTTCGATCCCCCATCCGACCAAACTTTTAAACGCACCCAACAACCTTTGCTGACGTCATCATGGGCCACGTGGCGCCCTCCGGGTCTGCCACGTGGCAACTTCTGATTGGTTGCTGCAGAGGGAATATTCTGTGGAATATTATTTTTTTTATTTTTTTTGAAAAATTAAATTTTCTAATGTTTTGGACAAACTATTCTTTTTGTCATATCTTCCTCATATGGCGACCGTTTTTCGAACCGTTTGCGGCGCCGGAATCAGGAGGACGAGCAATTTACATTCATTCAACTTTGAACTAGTTCTGAGCACTTTAAATTTTGAGCATTTTTACGACACTTAGGACATGAGCACCTGATCAAGGAGCGACCATGGACATCGAAGGCGTAAGTACACAGACCGATTTTGATGTCATTGAAATTGTGGATGCCAGTAATCCTTACCTTGCAGTGCTCGGAATTTATTGGGCAACATACATGAAAGGGATCATTAATTTAAAGAGGCGGAAAATGACGTTCGAAAGGAATTCACTGCGGGTAGTAGTTCCGTTGGACCCAACAGAAGGAGAGAGCTACACCGAACCCGTGCGCAACGAGGAAAGTGACGATGAACTAGATTGCATCTATCAGATAACAGTGCAAGACCTAGGTTGGGTGTAGTCCACTGACGATGGAAGAATCTCGGGGGAGTGTAAGAGCACCTGCATAGTGGATTCGGATGAGGAGACTGAGCGATGGCAGAACTACTTGCAGGAAGTTACGACACTTAACTATAATATGATGATTCGATCATTACAACACGTGACCACAGAGGAAAGACAACAGTTAGCAGAGAATGGTGCAATGAATGAAGGGCAGACTGGCACTTTATGTGTAGCATAGGAACAACCTATTGCACCAAAAGACATGCTGCGCGCACCGGAGGGGGGGCGTAGAAGCTAAGATGCAAGAGGCAGTTCCAGGTACGAATTGGAGGACGTGCACGATAGCCAAGTGGGTATAGAGCGGTCATTCATCAAAAACAAAGGGTACAAGTGCACATCAGGTGATCCTCAATCCAACCAGAGTTGTGCGGAACGAAGGCTCGCATGGCCGGGTAGGGAAGTCTCTCTACGACCGAAAAAACCAGCACAGATACAACTCACCCTACTAGTGACAACATCTGCAAAAGGATTCAGCAGCTCTGGGCAGCCATTTTGTGTGGTAAAAGGCAACTTGGTAAGTTAGAAGAAACATGGGCTACACTCCGAGCATAGAGTGTGAAGCTAGATGAAGCAATTGATAAACTGCAGTTAGAAGTCACCACCACGGACTACGCAAAGGAACTAAAAAAGGGAATGGACATGGCTAGCTCTCCAAGCCTACTACAAGCAGTGACCCTGCTAGCATGGTTGTGCTTGCACATGGGAGGACAAGGACGCACACACCGAAATCCGTTAGCAGAACCGAGGGAAAGCAAAGGGTGCTCGCAGCCCGAGCTAGCCGGGAAACAAAAGACCCACACGAGGGGTTCGCCCACCTAACTATTTGTAGGAAGCCCAGTCCTAGCACCCCATGCAGTTGGAAGAGGGCACGAGACTATAAAACAAGCTGCTGCGAAGCTGCATGACATACAAAGGCCGCACCTGTGTCCCTGGAGATTCGCTGCCGCGAAGGAAAGATGGAAAGCGACTGTTGCAGGTATAGTTCATGATCTGATGGCCCATTTAAGGCACATTGGAGCGGGCGGCGAGCAATTAAGGTAGAAGAATAACTGCCAAAATCACATTTATGAGTTGCCACAAGGGTGAACAACCAATTTTAAATTTGAAATCGTATATAATCATAGTAAGGGTCACACCACCACGCTTTACCGTCCTACAAGAAATTCGCCTTGGGTCTGAGACAAGCACAAGATGAGTGACAAGAAACTCGAAGAAAGTCTGTGGTTTCAGGCATTGCCAAAACATTACCGGGAAGCAATCCTCAAAGCGAAAAACCCTACCACAAATAGTCCATAGACAGCCATGCCGCAAGCAGCTGAGCTCCCTAAATCACCCCGGATGCCGAAGACCAGGAAGGACCCTCAGGTTCCAGAATCAGTAAGAAGGTCGCCACGACACCTGCACTTTAGCAAGTTCACAATGGAGGAAAAGGGTAAAACTGTCACAATTGAAAGCGATGAGGAAGCAGAAGGTTCTCCCACATATGTCGAAGAAGTAAACCCTGAAGAGGATCCCATCTAGCCAGTGCGACAACCCAAGTATGTGTCTCCAAGCAAGGGGAAGGCGAAGGTACCTACAAACTTGGATGAAGTCGACACAATACTCGTTATCCCATCTCTTCCATAAGCAGTCCTAGTGGAAAGCTCGGTGGTTGGCTACATTGCAACAATGAAATTCGAAGACTGGGACCTCGGAGATACAGTAAAATTTCCCCACTTGGCGACTGACACACTGATGGAGCAGAGTGTAGAAAGGACGGTGACAACACTACATCCAAAGGAGTGGTTGCAGAAGGTGGACAAAGCCGGGTTGCTCTGTCTCTTGTCTATTCCTGTTTTTCTCTAGCCCCCTATCACAATGTTGGTCATAAAGTAGTTGCTTTGTTTGGTTCATGAGGAAATATTATGGGTCGGCAAACCCATTTGCATCACAGCTGAACTTGTTCATCGGGTTTCGCACCTTCCCTACAAAGGAAGAGACCCCTAGGAAATCATTGATAGAAGTGGCAATGTCGCAATGATAGAAAACTTGAAAAAGAAGTATAAGCTCGCGAAGGGGTAGTGAGGGTATATCATTGATAGCATTTTAGATAAGGCAGTCTGCATTGCCACCCAGTTGCTGGCAGGGAAAGTAATGAGGAAATGTCACGACATTGAGGTTCCGGCAGTAGTCATTGCACTTGCTGAGGAATGTGCAGCTGGAGTACGGTTTAATTGGTCACAGTTTCTTTGTGAAGAGTTTCTGACAAATTTCCGAGAGGTTCAGGAGCAGGGCAAGACCTTCCATTATGTGTGGTTGCTCTTGTCCATCATGTTGTTCGCCACTGACTTACCCGAAGATAACCAGTTTCCTGTCTTGGACCCAGAGTGGCCGGAAGCCACTAGATATGCTTCCCTCTGGGTGACCAGGGATGCTAGACGAATTTCAAACATAAAAATCTTTTAGATATTGATGGACGTGAATGTGCACCAATGGATTAATGAGCTACCCTGCCTGTCCAACGGGATCTATGAAAGCATGAAGCATATTACCGAGTTTAAAGCAGACATGCGTTGTATCTACATCAGGGTGCGCAAGGACCTGGCATGGGCATGAACCTCACTCTGCTTTATTGCCATTGATGACATTGTCAATGGGATTGTGGATACCTGGCCACCGACATGGCGCAGAATAGAGGCAGTAGAGTGCAATGAGGCTGCTATCTAGTAGCAAAAGGAGGAAGCTAAGCATACCGCGCAACAAAAGTGAAATGAACAGCTCGCCGCGAAAGTTTAGGCCGCTCAGGAGGCAGTTCAGGTGGCAGCAGGAAGGACACCACCAAGAGGGGCTGCACCGACAACAGACAAAAGCAATCATAAGGCACCCACTAAGATGGCTGTAGACGAACCACTAGCAACTAGCACAGATTTGCCTTTGAAACGACCAACGCAACCAGAACGGCTGAAGCCACGAAAGAAGGCAAAGGCATCCAAAATAGACAACAGAGTGACCACCTTAACTGAGGGGGACCTAAATGACATAGAAAACACTGTTCGGGATGCCGCTCAGGATGCAGTCAATGAGGCCATGTCAGAGTAGCAGATTGTGTTGGGGGAACTCCATATGCAGCTACAGGAACTTGGAACAAGGATCACACCAATAGGCACCAATGCTACTTAGGGGGTTCTTGGTATGATAGCCACTGAACCATTGTTGAAGGCCCAAATGGCTCATTCCATTACAATTCCAGCAGGAGCATTGATCACCGAAAATACGGAGGACCGAGCTATGCTAGGGCTGGGACTAAACATGGCTTCTCTACTGCGCAAAATTTTGCAACAACTCCAGGATAGCGCCACAATGGAGCTCCACGCCAGGGCCGGAGGCACCGAACAAGTACTCCAAGAACATAAAATCAATATTGAAAAATTGTGCCTCCAACAGGACGAAGCAGTCACACAGAAGCAACAGGTGGAGAAACTAGTAGCAGAATCTTGCTCGAGTGCCCGTGAGCTAGAGATTGCGGCAGAATTGCCTATTGAGACACAAATCCATAAATTGGCTACTGGGTTCTGACACGTAAAGGAGGAGGCCACGTAGATCCAGCTAGAGCTCAGCTTGCAGATCGTGGACTTAAAACTATAGGTTCCATCGTCGACGCCACTAGAGATCCTAGAGCAACACATAAACATTATTACTTTGGGGTGTACGATGCTCACACGTTCAATGGAGGAATGTACCGAGCTACTAAGTCGATTATTACGCTCACCTCCCTTTAGGAGGATCCAACACTTCACAAATTGGAAACCGAGCCCTGGGAGCTCCAACAAGCCTACGATCAAATCAGACGAACCACACAAAGTGTTGCTATTACGCAGCGCTTGGACAAGATACGGGAGGCTCAGGACCTGAAACTCCAAGCTGACACCGCCAAACAGAAGGAAGCATTGATTAACGCTCGTCTCCAGTCATGGCTGGATGAGGCATTTGTGGTTTCAACCAACATAGAGCACAAGGTAGTCCACATGCAGGCAAAGTATGCCATTATGGAGATAGCCGATGTAATGACTGCAGTGTCGGCGACACACATGGAATGGATGCAACGAATGATGGAAGAGTTTGTTGCCAGCACAAGCGATGCACAGAGGCTGCTAACCGATCTCTATGCAAAGTTGGCCAAACCAACCGAGTGACTCGGGACGAGTCACGATGATTGTGTTGGGGGACTATTGGGTAGCAGAAGCCCTGTGCAACAGTCATGAAGCCCGAAGTTTTGGATAAAGATAGGGTAAATACTCCGCGGGATGCACGGAGTGTGATTTGTAATAAGTTGAAGTCAAAGGGTTGTCTGCCCAAAAATAATGTAAAGAAATGTAAATTGATTTGGCCTGCCTGTCGATCCCTATCTAGGGAAAGGTATAAATAGAGTGAGGCTCTATGGGTAGAAGTAGCTAAGTTATGTTGTATGATCTTGGATCTGAATTGTAATGGGTTTTTGAGAAGAATAGTCTGAAAGCATCTATAAGTCTGAGTTGAGGGTTTGTGTAGTGGATAGAAGCTCTGCATTTGTGTGCATAGAGGGTTGGAAGAGTCCGTGGCTGTGTGCGCAAACCCCTGTAGCTGAATGCACAGGGCGGATTTGGATGTATTGGTGCTAAAGTGGAAATAAAGGTAAGTTTCTTCTATAAATTTTGTGTTACAATCTGATTTATCGTGAATCTGACTGTATGAATGGTTAATATAGCTGTTTGATCTATGCGTATAATTTCTTATGTTATAGATATATGTGAATCTGAGTTCATTCTAAGTGCGCGAACGGGTTAAATCTATTAAATGTTTTCTTAAAGACCCTCCTACGTAGATCTAGTTTACAATACTTCATCAAACATATTAGATCTGTAAACAACGCGATAATAGAAGGTTAAAGTTATTACGGGTCTGGATCTGCACGAATACAGAGTAGTGTGAGGCTGCAAAACGGTGCGCGAACCCTCCAGACCACATCTAAACATCCCAAGGGTGTGGAAACCTGGTTCCAACACCCTCCCCTACTACCTTGGGTGAGACCTCAGTCCACGCTTCACGTGCTATTGCCAAAAGGGCCGATAGCTGCTGGATTTTCTTGGCTAAATAATTCTTTCGAACCTGGGTCAGGCCCATATAAGCCAACACCTGATAAACAAGGTTATCGATAGTTGCCTAGGGTGAGATTGTGCAAAATAGGAATATTGTGTCTTCGTTATTAGGATATCAGCTACTCGGAAATGGGACACTGAAATATAAATTATTTTGATATTTAAAAAAGTATCAACCACTTGCAATGGGGTGGGAAACCGTGGGTTGAAGGGGCTTTGGGATCCATACCTTTAGCCAACTGTATCCCATGCAAGTGTTGAAGTAGGAAAGTAGATAATAGTTTTTCATTATATGCTCTAGATACGATATGTGAGAGGTTGGTTGTGTTGGGTGATGAAAAGAGAAGTTTTGGATGGAGGTAATGGTCAAGTTTGTTATTTAGGCCTGCAGCGAAAGCCGAAAGGCCAGGGTGGTGAGGGGTTAAACTCAGAAGTTGACTCCTATGTGTGGTATTGCTCTTAGGATTTTTTTTGGGACCTGGGAGCGTTTGTGTCTATAAATTCTACTCTGCAGGGTGGCCATATCCTCGTTGGATTGTTATTCCTCCGTCCATCGGTCACCTTCTTCTATCTGTGTTGGTGGCACCGCTAGAGTTGGTGAATTTGGGTAATGTGTTATACATCTGGCTGGTTTTTTTTGGTTGTTTTCATCACTATTTCTCTTGCTCCTATTGCGGCTATTTCCTATGTGAAAGGGTGGCATCTTTGTCTTAGTTTGGTCGTGATTAGAAGTTACAAGATTGGGACCTCATTTAGTGTTCTTGTGGGTTTTTGGAGGTGTGAGTCAGTCATCAATTGTAGCTTGGTGCCTCGGGTCTTTGTGATGAGTTATTTTGGTTTGTCGTTGTGGAGTTGTGGTCATTTGGGGCTCCCAAGCTCGTCTGCAACCCCAATCTATCTTGTTTAGAGCTTGGATCGGGAATTGGGTTTGTGGCATTGCTCCGTGGGTTATATTGTGTAAAGTCTTGGTGGGTGCCTCCTCTCAGGGTTGCTACCTTTCTGGTGTTTTGGGGGTTTGGAGAGGATAAACCTTATTGCATTGATATAAGTGAGTTGGCTCTCCATCGCATTGTTGCCCCGTGGTGGGAAATTGGGAGCCTGCATTATAGTGGTGACTTTGTGTAACATCTGGTCTAGGGCCATTTTCATTTATGGGAACACCTCTCATTTGCAGGTATGTTGCGTCAATGAGGAAGACCTCGTGGAGGGGGTGGAAAGCATGGACATAGAGCCGCTCATGAAGGGGGAGCCTCATCTTCTAGCAAGGATCACTCAGCTAGTTTAGAGAGGGAGGAGGAGCTAGCCTAGAATCCAACTCTTTCTCCTGGTCATGTTTTTTAGCCCTCTTACATGGAAACGATTGTTGATCAATTACGAGGGATCTAGGCCAACATGGATATCCTTAAAGAACATAGATATGAAGTCAAAATGAAATTTTGGAATACATAAATGACATACAGTTCTCTGAGCAAAAATCCTAGAGAAATTGGAGAGTATTTGCAGAAGCCAGAGGTGAACAAATGATCGTCTACACGAGTTAGAGACCAGTGTGGAGCACATTGACTACCATATCCATGAGAAATAGCGTCAAGTGGTAGCTATGACCATGCACCATCCAAGTCTGCCACCTTGATATGCCATTAACACCTCTGCTTATTTTGTCATTTTTCTAGCTTGTATGGTTTTGTAGCCCTCCATTAATAAGGGGTCAATTGTTAAATTTTTTGTTTTATATTCTAGCTCTCCTCCCCAACAAGTCTGGTCAAAATGAGGAAAGAAAAATTGTTAAAAATATGAATGTACTTGTTTTCTCCATAATAATATAAACTAATATTTTTTATCGAAAAAAATAGAAAAAAAAGAGAGCATCAACCAATGGGCAAACAAAATGAAGGCCAAATGAGGATTTAGAACAAAGATAAAGGACATATGCACATGAATTATAATTTATATATGATTTCATAGATGGGCAAACAAAACAAAGCCCAAATGAGGATTTGGAACAAAGATAAAGGACATATGCACATGAATTATAATTTATATATGATTTAATATTAATGTATATTTAACCAAGTCAGAATGATGAAATTACGAAATTAATAACTTGTCACATAGCTGGAATTGGAACTACAACATTATTTCCAAAGTCCAAATGGTTGCTTGATTTTGTGAAAATATATTCTTCCCAAAATTTCTTAGAAATATGAACCAATGATGGGAGTTTTGTATTGAAATTCTTAGTGACAGAAGATATTTTGTTGCATTATGTAACCTTGTTTGACAAAATGTGTTCTCTTAAACACCTCACCACAACCAACTTGTCAAAATTCAAATTCACATGCTAGATAGTATATATTTAAGTCTCCTTATTACATGTTGTTTGAAACCTTTGCGGAGACTCATCATCTATTGCACACCTTGTACATACCTCAATACTAAATGATCGATCATTCAACCGTCGATTACTTAGCTCTCCATTGATTCGAATTATAATCTATTGTTTCTGTTCCAATTTGAAATTGGAGATTAAAAATAAGATTATGTTCTTATATAATATTATAGAAAGAGTTATAATTCAAACTATAATATAATTGACGTATAGAATAATAATAACATTTAGTTATTATTAGTAATACTTTTTTATTTCCCACCATTATATTATGGTGAAGTATATATATATCTGTGTGTGTGTGTGTGTGTGTGTGTGTGTGTGTGTGTGTATTATTACTTATAATTATTATAAAATATATTTTAGTAATTATGCATTTATATATAGAAATAAACTAAAGAGATAAATATTATAAATCCTTGGGATTATAAAACCCAAGGAATTAATATTATAAACCCTAGGATTAATACTATAAACCCAAGGGATTAATATTTTGAACCCTACAATTGTAAACATTATGATTTTAAACTCCTCAACCATGACTAAAAATGGTTGATCATGGTTGAAAAAATTCTACCAGAGAGACCTTGATCGTGGTTGATCATGGTTAAAGAATTTCAACCATGATTCCATGACTCAAAATGGTTGATCACGGTTTACCACACTCAACTATGGTTGACCAAATTCAACCAGAAAGACCTTGATCATGGTTAATGAATTTCATCCATGATTAATCATGGTTGACTATAGTTGATCATGGCTGACAATGGTTGACTTAGTTAATCGTGGTTGATCATAGTTGATAATAGAGACATTGTCCATGGTTGACCATATTCAACCATGATTAACCATAGTTGATCATGGTTGACCGTAGACACATTGGTTCACCATCAAAAGGAAATTTTGTTTGACCAAACTTGAAATACATTAGTAAATGTGGTTGACTAATGTTAGCCCCCTAAGATTATTTTTATACACCCAAGGTATCAATAAACCCAAGGGATGAATATTATAAACACAAGGGATTAATACGGGGAAACTTTTAGGGGCTAATATTCGCAGGTGGGCTAATTTCCTATTATTTTTTTCTCAAAAAAAGATTCACCAATTTCTATTTTAATTTTTAAAGATTTGCCCATATTTTACAATATGAAATTATTTTTTCTTAAAAATCGCCATTTTTTTATAGAATAATAAAAAATCATTAGAGATCTCAATATTTTTACAAAAATATTGCAAAACATTTTACAATTTTCATATTAGGGACTAGTAAGATTCGCCAAGGTTTCTAAACTTTAAGATAAACTTCCATCCTTAAAATTTTCCTTGGATTAATAAACACTAGGGATGGATATTATTGTCCCAAGGGTTTAATATTATAAACCCAAGGCATTAATATCACAAACCATTGGGATTAATATTATAAACCCAATATATTAAAAAACCAAAGGGATTAATAAACCCATGGGCTTAATAAACTCAAGGATTTAATATTATAAACCCAAGGAATTAATATTACAAACCCTTGCGATTAATATTATAAACCAAAGAGATTAATAAACCTAAGATATTAATATTATAAGTCCTTTCAATTAAGAAACCCAATGGATTAATATTATAAACCCAAGGGATTATAAATCTAACCGATTAATATTTAACCCTAGGATTAATATTATAAACCCAAGGGATTATAAACTCAAAAATTAATATTATAAACCCTAAAATAGTATCATACATACTAGGGATAAATATTATAAACCTAAGGGATTATTGATATTATAAACCCAAGGGATAATTATTCATATTATAAATCTCTTACATATTAAAATTATTCTATTTCACACCGAGAGAGACCTCGATCATGGTTGAAAAAATTCAACCATGATTAGTTATGGTTGACCATCATTAACCATGGTTGAATATAGTTGACCATGGTTGACCTTCATTAATTATGGTTTATCATAGTTGCTAATAGATACATTGACCGTGGTTGATCATATTCACCCATGATTAACCATGGTTGATCATGGTTGACCGTAGACACATTGGTTGACCATTAATAGGGAATTGTGTTTGACCAAACTTAAAGAGTGTTGGCTACCAAACATACCCCAACATAGTCAAATACATTAGTAAATGTGTTTGACTAATGTTAAACCCCTGAGATTAATATTCTACACCGAAGGGATCAATAAACCTGAGAGATTAATAAGCCCTAGGGGTGAATATTATTAACCCAAGGGTTTAATATCATAAACCTATGGCATTGATATCATAAACCCTTGGTATTAATATTATAAACCAAAAATATTACAAAAACCAAAGGGATTATTAATATTATAAACTCAATAGATTAATATTATAAACCAAATGGATTAATAAACCCATATTGTTAATAAACATAAGGGTTTCATATTATAAACCTAAGGCATTAATACTAAAAACCCAAGGGATTAATATTTTGAACCCCGCAATTATAAACCTTATGATTTTAAACTCCTCAACCATGACTAACAATGGTTGAACATGGTTAACCATGGTTGACCACAATCAACCATGGTTGACCAAATTCAACCAGAGAGACCTTGATCATGGTTGACAAATTTAAACCATGATTCGATGACTGAGAATGGTTGATCATTGTTAACCATGGTTTACCACACTCAACCATGGTTGACCTTGGTTAATCGTAGTTGATCGTAGTTGACAATAGAGACATTGTACATTGTTGACCATATTCAACCATGATTAACCATGGATGGTAATGGTTGACCGTAGACACATTGGTTGACAATTAAAAGGGAATTTTGTTTGACCAAACTTGAAGAGTGTTCACTACCAAACATACCCCAACATAGTCAAATACATTAGTAAATGTTGTTGACTAATGTTAAACCCTTGAGATTAATATTATACACCCAAGGGATAAATAAATCCAAGCGATGAATATTATAATCCTAAGGGATTAATAAATCTTATGCATGAATATTATTATCCCAAGGGTTTAATATTATAAACCCAAGGGATTATTAATATTATATACCCATGGGATTAAAATTATAAACCAAAGGGATTAACAAACCCATGTCGTTTAATAAACTCAAGGGTTTAATATTATAAACCAAAGACATTAATATTACAACCTCTTGGGATTAATATTATAAACCCAAGAGATTAGTAAACCTAAAGGGTTAATATTATAAACCCTTGGGATTAAAAAACCCAATGGATTGATATTATAAACCCAAGGGTATTAATAAACACAAGGGATTAATATTGTAAGCCCAAAGAATTATAAACCCTAAGATTAATATTATAAACTGTAAAATAGTATTATACATATTATGGATCAATATTATAAATGTAAGGGAATAATATTAAATCCTAGGATTTATATTTTAAAGTCGAAGGAATATAAAGACAAGGATTAATATTATTAACCCAAGGGATTAATATTATTAACTCAAGGGGTTAATAATTTGAACCCTACAATTATAAACCTTATGATTTTAAACCATAAATTGAATATGATAAACCAAAATAAACCCTAAACCCTAAACCCAATATTGTAAACCATAATATTAAACCCTAATTTATTCAATGTCAAGTGACATTGAATGAACTGAAATGTAATATAACATTTTGATAATGATTGTCACACTCCAGCATTTGATAGATTTATGTGTCATTCCAATGTCATAATATTAAACCAAATATGATAAACTAAATATTATTGTGACGTTGGAAGATTTATGTACCATTCTCGCATCACAACATGTTTGGTTGACCATGGTTGATCATGGTTGACCATATTCAACCATAAAGAAATTGATCATGATTAACCATGGCTAATCATGGTTGACGATATTCAACTATGGATGATCATGGTCGACCACGAAGACAATGAGCATGATTAAACATATTCAACCACAGTTATGCATGGTTGATCATAGAAGAATTGATTGACCATTATAACCATGCTTGATGATGCTTGACCATGGTTGAATGTAATTGATCATGGTTAGAAATGGTTCACATTAAATGATCATCATTGATAATGGTTAATAATGATTAATCGTGGTTTACAATACTCAACCATGGTTTACCAAATTCAACCAAAGAGACCTTAGTCATGGTTGATTGTGGTTCAAGAAATTCAACCATGATTAATCATGGTTGATAATCATTGACCATCATTTATTTTGGTTGACCTTTGTTAATTGTGGTTGATCATCATTGAAAATAGAGACATTTCCCATGGTTGACCATATTCAACCATAAATATTTTGATTGACCGCAATGGTTGACTATAATGACCCATAGAGATCTTTGTTGATGGTGTTTGACCATTCTAACAATCGTTGATTATGTCTGGTCATTAGTAGTTTGTAGAACATGAAATGGTTTTGGTTGACTAAGGTTGACCAAATATGACCATGTTGATCACGGTTGATCATGGTAGACTATATTCAATCGTATAGACCTTGATCATGGTTGACCATTGCTGACTATATTCAACCATGAATGATCATGGATGACCATAATCAACCATAGTTGACCATGGTTAACCACAACTGACCATTCTTATCATGGTTAATCATGGTTGACCATAGAAATATTTATTGACCATTATGACTATGATTGATGATGTTTGACCATAGTTGAAAGTGGTTGAACTTTGTTGTTCACTGTTGACAATGGTTCACATTAAATGACCATGACTAATAATGGTTGATCATGGTCAACCATGGTTGAAGAAATTTAACCAGAGAGACCTTGATCATGGTCAAAGAATTTCAACCATGATTAATCATGCTTTACCATAATTGACCATGGTTGACTATGGTTAGCCATGGTTTACCTTTGTTAATCATGGTTGATCGACCATACTCAACCATGATTAACCATGGTTAATCATGGTTAACTATAGAGACATTGATTAACCATTACTACAGAATTGTGATTGATGAAACTTGAAGAGTGTTGACTATCAAACATACCCCAACATAGTCAACTACATTAGTAAATGTTGTTGACTAATGTTGCAACGTTGCATTGTGATGCTAGATAAATCACAATGTAATACAACATTCTTACTATGTTTGTCACATTGCGACATCTAATATTTTTTTTTACCATTATGGTATCGTAACATGTTTAATTTTTAATATTAATAAATAATGTTAATAGGTAATTATGTTTGAACGAAGTTGAAGATTGTTGACTGTTAAACATAGTCAAACATAGTTGTAGAGTCACTCAGATTATGAAAAGTGGTTGAACACATTTTATAGTGTTGCACTATGGCATTAGAAACATTTTTGTACAATTCCAACATAAAATTATTATTATTATTATTATTATTATTATTGTGATTGACCAAGGATGACCATTGTTGATTAAGGTTGACAATGAATGGCTTTGGTGTCATTCATTGTCAACCATGGTTGACTATAATTGAATATGACTATTATCAAATATGGTAAACATAGGGTTGACCAACTGTGAATGTGGTCATGTTTAGCTATGTTTGACTAATGTGGTAGATAATAATAATTATGTGTTAAGCAATTTTTTAAAATTGTGTATTAATACTTTAATTAATATACCAATGTATTAATGACACTTAATTAATTAACTAATATCATTTTTAATTAATATATTGTCAAATGTTTTAATTAATTAAAATTTTAATGTTTTAATAAATAAATTAACTAAAGTTACATTAACCGATGACGACTTTCAATGGACAAGGATGACTATTGTCAAATACTGCAAACATAGGGTTGATCAAGTTTCAAGGTGTTCATATTTCCCAATGTTTGAATAATGTGTTGGCTACAATAATTATGCATCAATTAATTTTTATAATTATTTATTAATGTTGTAATTAATATATCGATGTATTAATATTAATAATTTAATAATTTAATATGATGATTAATTAATATTGTCCACGGGGTCCTTGATAGATGGTGATCAGGTGCTCTATTAAGGCACTCCTTGATGTGAAGTCATTGGTTCAATTCTCTGCCCCAATCAGGGTGATATGTTGGACATGATGAAGATGTAGTCTTGCCAAGCTTACAAAAAAAAAAATATGATGGTTAATTCTTTTTTTTGGGTCAAGTAAGAATGGAGCCTTCTATTAACCATACAAGTACATTACATATGTTACATGTCTTTGCAAGTGGAAAGACCCAAACAAGAACCATCCTGTTGTGGGAATTCCACCAACAGGAAAAACAAAACCCAGGATCAAACCAATTCTCACGGATTTCCAAAACAATTTAGATAGGAAGGAGTGTTAAACTCCCAAGGGCTCTCTATCATCCACTGACAACTTTAGATATTCCACTAAGCTAACATACCCCTCCAAAATTCACAGAGTTCCACTAAACTTCCACTATTCCAGACCCGATGGTAACAAAAACCATAGTTTAAAAAAGTTTGAGATCCGCCCTTCAAAAGATTCGTCGACACTTCTACACCATTCATCTATTCAAGATCCACTGGTCACAACACTTCCTGACTTTGAAACATGCTCCTCGTCTGTCAACCATCCACCTAGCACCACCAGATCTAACTGCTGACATGTATTTCATCCAGTTAACGTGCACACTTCAAATCCACCCGAAAAGTGGTTTCCCTCTCTCGCCTCGCTGCTACGTGTCATTGAGTGAGTGGAATTGGAGCCAACTGGGAAATACCATTTACAGATTTTCCTCCACCAAAAATACACTTGTGGGTTTGTCCAACTTGTTTCTACTAATCTGGACCCAACGGTAACACAAACCATAGTTTAAAAAAGTTTGAAATCTTCCCTTCTAAAGATACGTCAGCACTTCTTCATCGTTGATCTATTCAAGATCCAACGGTCATAACACTTCCCAACTTCGAAACATGATCCTCATCTTTCAACCATCGATCTCGCTCCACCAGATCTAACAGCTCACCCGTATTTCGTCAGTTAACTTGCGAACACCAAATCTGCCCGAAAATTTGTTTCCCTCTCTCACCTCGCTGTTACGTGTCACCGTGTGTGTGGAATCGGAGCCAACAGGGAATTACCATTTATAGCCTTTCCTCCACCCGAAATCCACTTGTGGGTTTCTCCAACCCACTTCTTCTCGTTAACTGTCGGGTAACTTCCTCACCCAAACACCATAGATCTATCTCAACCGAGATATATTGGTCCAAATTCAATCTCCACACCACTGCATCCTTGGTCTTCCTCTACAAATCTCAAACATATGCTCAAATCCATTGGAATACTGATGCCAATACAATCTACGAACTTCTGCCAATCAACAAGCAAACAATTTAAGCATCCATGTACTCCCACTTGTCTCCTAAGCCTCATCAATCCATCCGGTCGATCCATCTATCCCTATCTTTGGAAACCTGACAGAGACAATCCTCTAATAGTTTTCTAGGGGGTATCAACTCCCAAATGTGTCGAGAGTCCCTTTCCTTACTAATCACTCCTTCATTTGCAAGATGATTAGGTGACATATTAGCTATTCTTTTCACATGGACAAAGTTTACAATTTTTAAGGTTTGCAGGTGGGTATAAATACGAAGAAAGACTTGTGATAGCCTCCAATGTTTCAACACTTTATCCGGTGCCATACCATTGCTATTTTCTTGGCCACTCTAATAATCTATTCTGAATCTACTTCAATGATGACATTGTGTGAATTTGAGTCCACCAAGATTTCCAGGCATTTCTCTAAGGCCATGAGTTCTACCATGTTATTAGTGGCCTTCCCCAAGTGGCCATGAAAGATCTCCTTTATTCACCCCTATTTGTCTCTTATAACACCGCCATAACCAACTCACCCTGGGTTGCCCTTAGATGCTCTATCTATATTGGCTTTTAAGAAACCATGTGGAGGAGGCTTCCAAATATTTATATCTGCATTTATTTGGCTCACACCCTTAATTATGCCCTGTGGGCCAATAGACTGGAGACCCAAATGTAGCAGTATACACACATCTTGGGGTAGAGGAGGGTCCTTAGGAAGTCTCCACAACAAGATTTTGATTGTGTCTTTGAGCTGCCTTAAAATTTGATCCATTAAGTGTTGGGGCTTGCTTCCTTTGTTCTTGAAGATCCTACTATTACGTTCTTTCCAAACATCCCAAATGACAAAGCCTGGAATTAGAGTCCAAGATTTCTTGATGATTTCATTCCCTGAGAAGTTTTTCCTCCAATTCTTCAAAGTGTTGGAGATGCTGAGTCTATCCCTATCAACGTGCCTAAATATTGAAGCCACCCATTCCCACACGATAGAGGTGAAAGGGCAGAGGTTGAGAAGGTGATCCATCATCTCCTCTTGTAAGCCACATAGGTAACATTTGGATGGGCCAATGAATCCCTTTTTCAGGAGATTCTCCCAAGTTAAAATTTTCCTTTGATGAACTAGCCAAATGAATAACTTTATTTTCATCCAGTGGGGGCTCTGCCAAAGATTCTTCCATACTTGATTAGGGTTTTGGTAGTTAAACCCTGTTACTACCTATTTAGATTATTTGAGGTAGAAGTTTCCTTCGGTGTTCCTTCCCCATCTTAGTTGGTCAGGCAAGGAGGATACCAATATCCTCCTATGCTCTAGATCCTGAGCAAGAGAGACTGCCTAGGCCTTCAGAGGGCTTTCTTCATAGTGGCCTAGATCCTTCCAAATTCTCCATTTTCAATTGTTCCTTACCTGGTCCTAGAAGTCATTTACCACAAGTAGACCTTTGTTATTGGTAACATTCTTGAGAGTTGCTAATTCATCCTTATACATGTTGGGTTCATGTTGCCAGTTATCCTCACAAAACCGAGCAAGGTTCCCAGCTTAGATCTCCCAGAAACTATGTTGTTGAACAATACCTTTATTTTCCCAGGTAAGCTTCCAAACATGGGAGCCCTTAATATGCCATAACATTCGGATTTGATCCAGTGGGTTGCCGATTCCTTGATCCACCTCCACCAGAGTTTAGCTCCAGAAACTCTACTGAGGGTTTCAGAGTCATGAAGCCCCAAACCACCATGGCTCTTGGGTTTGCAGATCTTGTCCAAGGCCACTAGAGCCCATTTATTTTTCTCTTCTCCCCTACTCCATATAAAATCCCTTTGTATGCTTTGAACTCCTTTAGGAGTAGGAAGAGCTGAGAACATGAAAATGGGAATTGCCTGCAAGACAGCCTGTGTGAGCACAAGGCACCCTGCCAAATTTAAAGACTTGCATGTCCATTTTTTGATCTTATCCTGAAGTTTATTTATTATTGGATCCCATACTCCCTTTCTTAGAGGCTTATCTGTAAGAGGTATGCCCAGATACTTGGAAGGTAAATTGTCCCTTTGAAACCCAAGAATCCTGGTGATGTTTCTCTGAATAGCAATGTCAGTGTTAAAGAAAAAAACACTTGATTTGTTGAGGCTTAACTCTATGCCAGCTGCCATAGTAAAGTCATTTAGGATTTTTTTGATTGCTCTGGATTCCCTGACTATGGATATGCCCTGCAACATTGTGTCATCCAAAAATTGTTGATGAGTATTTGCCGCTCCATCCAAGGTGAGTTTGAGACCCTGGATTCTTCCTTCATCATTTTCCATTTTAATCGCTCTGCCTAGCCCTTCCATCATGAAAACAAAGAGGAAAGGTGAGAGCGGATCCCCTTATTTGAGACCTCTGGAGGGTGTGAAGGTTGTTGAAGGAGTGTCACTGAGTAGGATGGAAAAATGGTCATGGTAACTAGTTCCATAACCCATCTTATCCAATTTTGGTCGAAGCCATAAGCTCTTAGAACTGCCCTTATATAAGACCAATTTAGCTTGTCGTAAGCTTTTGCTAGGTCTAGTTGAATGATCATACCGGCTTGTTTGTTTCTTTTGAGAGAGTGTACCACCTCGTGAGCTTGGATGATGTTATTGAGGATTTGTCTTCCTTCCACATAGCCCGTTTGCTCCTATGAGATGAAAGCTGGTAAAAGGGGCTTGATTCTATTGGCGATCACCTTGGAAATAATTTTTTACACCACATTACATAAAACTATGGGTCTGAAGCCATTCAGAGTCATGGCTTTTTCCTATTTTGGGATCAAAGCTATGAAGGAAGCATTAAGATCCTTCAGAACCTTTTTGGATCTTCTTGAGTCTTCCACCACCTCAAGGATATCCTATTTGACTATTTTCCAGTAGGCTTTGAGGAAGTCTACATTGAACCCATCCGGGCTTGGAGCTTTTCCATTTTTCATTTCATTAATCACTTCACTGACCTCCTCTTCCGACACTGGCCTGTTAAGATTGTGGTTGTCCTCTCTGGTAACCAGGTGAGGGATGTACTGAGTGAAATTGTTGATGAACCTGGATCTATCCACTAGAGGCTCCTCTACTATATTCAGGAAGTGTTGAACAAGGACAGATTCCATATCTTTGTGAGAGACGAGTTCTATCCCTTGAGAATCTTTGAGCTTCGCGATTCTATTATGTGCCCTATGATCCATGGTGGATTTATGAAAGAACTTTGTCTTTCTTTCTCCCTCTATAATCCATTGCACCCTCGATTTCTGTCTCCAGAAAATTTCCTCTTGCATGCACCGATCTTCCCATTCTTCCTGCAAAGAGTCAGCTAGCTTTTTCCGCTCCTCGGTAAAGCCATCTGTGATGCTGATCTGATTGATCTCCTGGAGTTTCTGCTTAACTTCTCTTTTGGCTTTGATGATATTGTCAAATTCCTTTTTGTTCCAATCTTTAAGCCTGGATTTGATATGTTTAAGTTTCTATTGGAGCAAAAACATTCTAGTGCCTTGAATGTTCAAATCCTCTCTCCACCATTTGTCAATATTGCTAGTGAATTCAAGGTGAGAGAGCCAGGCATTTTCAAACCTGAAGGGTCTGTTTCTTGGTGTACCCATAAAAGTGGCTTCTAGTTGTACAGGCCAATGGTCCGAACCTCCAAAGGGAAGAATAGAAGCTGACATGGTAGGGCCTGAAAGAAAGAGGTCCTCTAAAATAATATATCTATCGAGTTTAGAGGTGATTTGTGAAGCCCCTCCCCTCTTGTTGTACAAGGTGAAGGTCCCATTTATTGTTTCAATGTACACTAACCCCATGTTCCTTATGAAGTTATGGAAGGCCATGGAGTCTCTGCCTAGTTGTATGATACCGCCTTTTTTCTTTGTAGGAGATCTTATCATATTGAAATATCATGCAACGATCCAGGGCATATTAGGGTGTCTTGCTCTTAGTTCCTCAAGGGAGGTGAGAAGCTTGAGTTTATCTTCTTGCTTTTGAGGTCCATAGACATTTCTGATCATGTATATCTTCTGATCACCTAAAGGTTGACATACCAACGAAAGATTGCTCCTGGACACTTTAGCATCCAGGATTCCAAATTTTTGGGGATCCTAGAGTGTAATAACCCCCCCCTGCCGAGTTATTTTCTTTAACCTTTAGATACTCATACTTGATTAGCCATTTATTATGAATTTCTCTAATATTATCCATCGAACATTTTGTCTTGTGAATAAAAACCATATTTGTTTTTTCTTCTTTTATTCTATTGCTGAGATTTCTTTGTTTCCTTCTATTTCATATGCCTCTAATATTCCAGGTTGTGAGCTTCATTAAGAAAGGTTTGTAAAGGAATAACTGGTGAGATATTTCATCTTACCTGAGTTGATCAAGAGTTTCCCACATTCGTTTAGCAACTCATTCTATCTTTGTCTTCCTCTTTTCTTGCCTGGGTTCTTTGGATATTGTGCCTATGTCTCCTCCATAATTTTGACCCCTTTATGCTCCTGGCTTTCATGATCTCTTTTGACTCTAGATCCCTTCAGTTGTGATCTCCATAGGAAGATTTGTTGAACCCTATCATATTCCTCTTTTGGCAGGGAGTTTACTCCTTTGGTCATCCCTTGTTCTAGAAATTTCTGTAGATATAGATTTTCCCTTTCTAGAATCTCTTGCAGTTCATGGTCCTCCGTTCCCGCCTCACTTGGATTCATCTCATGGTCCCTACTTATCTCCATAATGCTTGGAAAATCATCCTTTTGTTGGTTGTTTTCTATGATATCTTCCATGTTGGCATCCCTTTCCTTCTCAGTGATAATGTTCTTTGTTTCCTGGTTTGTTTCTTTATTTCCATCTTCTTCTTCTAGGATCTTAAAGCTATTGTGGCTCGGTTGTATTTTCTCGTTGATCTTTTTTGTGGTCCCTTCGTGCCTTTCATTTTTCCCCCAACCTTGGTGAAACCCTCGGGATTTTTATCTGCAGTGGTTTTCATATTTCTCTCTATATTGTTTGTTGGGCAGTCTCTATATAGATGCCCATGTTCATGGCATTTGCGGCACCTAAATGAGATGTGCTCATAGTCCACCCCCTCCACCCATTATTCATCATATACTTCTAAAATTATCGTGTCCGGAAGTGCTCTAGATAAGTCCATTTCCACACATATCTAGGCGAAGGAGGTGTATTTTCCTTTTAGATTCGCATCTGAGATCTTTAGAAAATGTCCCAGTTTGTTGCCTATTGTTTTAAGAGATTCCGGTAGCCAATAATCCAGAGGAAGGGAGTATAGTCTAATCCATACTGGTACCGATGTGAATGTTTCGCGTTCTGGGAGGCCTGCAGCATTGTAGAAATATAGTCCTCCTTCAAACACTCTATCTTTATCCTTTAGGCTTGTGAACACTACTGTGAAGAAGCCCTTATATCCCAGATGAAGGTTTATTGCCCCCTTTGGTTTCCAGTGGCTCCTTATCCATACGTGCAGCGCCCTCTTCGTCGGCCATATCCCCATGAATTTTCCTATAACCCAATATTCTGCCATATGATCCCTATGCGCTTGTAGCACTGGTTCGCTTAAGATGACCTGGGGAATGATGTTCGACTTGGGTTTGCATACCCCAGTTGTCCTTATAGAAGTAGTTTTTTGACTGCTGTCTGCTTTCTCCTTCTCCTTACTAGCTTCCTGTTGATCCCCTTCCTGTTCATGAGGTCTGTTTCCTCCCAATATTTCCGTGTTACTTGCCTCTATTGTCTTCTCCATAGGTTTCTTGAAACGCTGCTTTCCAACATCCTTGCTTCTGTCTGTAACTACTTGACTGTAGGAGGGAGCAACACTCCCCCCCTACGCCTCCTGCCATGGTACCCATTGTCAAACCCTAATGCCAACCCTAGATCAAGTTGAAGAGCCTATGCCGTGTCTTCCTCCAATCAAATATGATGATTAATTAATATTAATATATTTATTAAAATAAATATTTTAATTAATTAATTAATGTTACATTAAGTGTGGACTACTTGGAGCAAACAAGGTTGATTATTGTCAAATACGGTAAATATAGGCTTGACTAAATAATGTGGTCATATTTGGCTATGTTTGACTAATGTGGTTGACTATAATAATTCTACATTAGGTAATTTTTTAATTATGTGTTAATGCTTCAGTTAATATATGAATGCATTAATGTTAATAAACACATATTATTATTAATATATTTATTTAAACCTTTTTAAATTAATGTTTAGCATCATTAAACATTTTTAAATAAATGCTTTAATTATTATATTGTCAAATGTTTTAATTAAAGGCATTAAACATTTTAATTAATATTATTAATGCTTTAATTAAAGTTTTAAGTAATGTTCTACTTTTTTATTAATGTCATTAATTAATTGACTAACGATTTATTGACTAAGTAAGAATTTGAGTGAATAAAGTCATAAAATTGATTGTTGTTAAATATGGAAAACATAGAATTTTTCGAGTTTGAATGTCGTCATATTTCTCTATTTTTGATTAATGTGATTGACTATAATAATTATGTATTAAATTTTTTTAATTATATATTAATTTTTTAATTAATGTATTAATGATAATAAATTAATTAATAATTAATAATAAGATATTAATTTAAGTTTTTAAATGAACGTTTTAATTAATAAAATACATTAATACAACAATATAAAATAATATAGTAAAATAATATAATATAAAAATAATCTTAATATATTTAAAATTATTTTATATAATAATAAAAGTTCAATAATTTAATAAAATAATGATTGCATTAAAACAAATTAATCATAATTTTACCTACTGTTTATTCATTATAACCCTAGCTATATAATAATGAAATTCTACCGTTTTAATATTATATAAATATAATAATGAGACTCGATTGTTAAACGAAACGTTCAATACACCGGTATAATGAAAGTGTTAAAACTAAGTATTGCATACACTGCGAAGTGTTGATAACGATTATGTTTATTTTGTATACATGTTAACCTGTCATCAACAATTTAGCGAAGTGATATATGGTGAGATGATTATGATTTATTAGCATTGTAATTTAATCTTACACCCAAATTATGAAACCTAACGTTATGCTATAATTTAACCCTACCATTTATTAAGTATTCATGATATTGTTTAAATAACAATGAAACATTATATGATTGTAATAGTAAATATTCACATACCTCAAAGTGCTAAACATTAAAAAATAAATAAATAAATAAAAATCTGGAGTGTCTTATGATGATGGTAATGGGCTCCATTTTTAACTCTGGTTTAATGATTGTAAGCCGCTCTGTCTTGACCTGTTTTTCTTAGATGCCCCAACCTAACAAATAATAGGATATACATGTTCTCAAGCTATTTGAGAGAAATCGTAAGTGATGATCTATTTTAAAGTCGTGTAAGAATAGGTCCAACTTACTATCGATAGTCGTCGAAGGGATAATTTCTTACGACACATTTAAAATTTTGATTCTAACTTTTCACAGGTGTATGGGTTGCATGGACGAATAGCAATAGCACAATTAACTCTTTGTATCTTCGTCTATTCTATTGTAGGATGGTTGGAGACCTCATTTAAAGCCCTAATGAAAATACCCTAACCCTCATTCTGTCCCAATATCTTTATACAAGGAGAATCCTAAAAATTCCCAAGGTTTGCACTAAAAATTCAAACAATCATAAAGAAAATTAGTTTTTGACATCTTGAAAACATCATTTCACAATGACTCCTTCCATAATGTAGAAGAAATTTTTACTTTTCTAATGAGCCCTCACTCAACCTTTAGCTCCCATTAGTCTAAGAGAAATTGATTTTTTAAGATGATGTATCCTATTCTCTTACTTAGCCAACCTATGCTCAGTTCCTTCATGTCAGCCCTCTAGCCCAACATAAAGGTATTTTCGTAAAGACGAATTACTATAAATATACGTCTGAACTCATAATTCTAATGATCAATTAGGTGATCATTTAAGAGAAAGAACACATAGACCGAAAGGAGGCAGAGGAGATCAAGAAAAATTATGTTTGGGAAATTTCAGTGATTAATTCATCATTACAGCTTGGATCATTGATTGTAGGAGCTCAAAACTACAAACAAGCATATGTGGTGACTATAGAGCTTGGACTACAACTCAAAAATATGTGGAATGAGTCCATTACATCTCAGATCTTTGTATGAATAGTCACAACTCGAACCTTGAGTGAACAATCGAATCAGTGAACAATCACCTATGAAGGGCTCAAACCTGTCCTATTTTTTGTGATTCGGTCTAGGGTAATCCATTAATGTTAGAAACAAACTTGTGTCTCAATTTTTGAGTTAGTCTTATAATCACATTTAAAGCAACTTGATGACATTTTTTGAAGTAGTCCATTGAGTCACATCCTTTGGAGCAGATTATAGTCATTATTTGAAGCAGGCTCTAAAGTGAAGTACTTAGATCTTTGAACAGTGGAGTAGTTGAAGCGTTGGGAAGCGATGAAATTGAAGCTTTTGGGCAATGGACAAGGTGTTAGTTGTGAAGAAGATATCTTATTGGAGGACCCTTGAAGAATTAAAGATCTTGATGACAACATTGAAGCACACCTATTGAAGACTAATATTTTAGAGCAAACTTGCTGAAGCACATTCTGGGCGAGCATTTGAAGACAATTGTGGGGCATCTTCATGAAGCCTTGAAATAGAGTTTGCAGTAGTCCTTGTACTTGAAGGTTTGAATTTAAAGGTTTCTTTGGAAACTATCTTGAGCATCTAGCAGACTTGTTTAAGTCTAGTTCAGAAATCTTGTGAAGAATTGTCGAAAAACTTGTTCATTTGTGAAGACTAGTGAATAATTATTGACTTGTGAGGCATTCTTAAGCACTCCTTGGAGAATCCTTCATTGTCTTGGATAGTTCTTGGGAAATTTATTGAAGACACCTTCAAGCATTATTGAAGAAATCTGAAGACATTTTGAAGCTGATCTTGGAGACATTATTGGAGACCATGGTGCATTGAAGCCATCATGAGGTAACCTTGGAGAAATTGTTTGGGTGACATGAAAAGTAGTGGTGACACCTATGTAGAAGATAAGGTTGTCATTGATGAAGTTTTTTGGAGAAGGAATTGTTGAAGAGATTAAAAAGGATCATTGAAGAAGATATTGGGATCTGTGAAGAATAATCAAACACATCTTGAGGAATTGAAGCTGAGGGTTGGAGCTTCATAGAGATAAGTTTGGTGCCTTGGAATACATGGTTGGAGCCCTAGAGGATAGGATTCCTCAAGAAACTAGGTTGGTGCCTGTACCAAAAATAGGGTTTGAGCCTTAGAGGTTGGTGCCTCAAAGTGACAAGGTTAGAGCCTTGGGAAGTTCAAGTCGGTGCTTAGAAAACTATAGGTTGAAGCCTTGGAGATTGTAGATTGGTGCCTTCATCTAGGGTTGGAGCCCTACACATTATTGTATTGAATTTATTATAAAGAAGTGATTAAATAAATATTTATTCTTATTGTTCATTTTGTGTTCTAATTATAAGTTATCTAATTGGTAAAAATAACAATTGAAAAGAAATATTGATTCACCCCCCCTTTCAGTATTTCGAGCAATTGGGATTAGAGCCAATACCTTTACTCGAAGCCTCACATCTTGAAGGTTAATCTTAGAATACAAATGGCAAAGCCAAGGAAGAAAGGCCCCAATCCTTCCAAAGATGCCTCTTCCTCATCCATGAAAACTAAAGACAATATGATCCTAATTTAAACATGAATGCAATAAATTACAGATATAACCATAAGAACAGAGATGTAGCATAAATAAAACTATCTTTCATTAATATTAAATAATGAAATATGCTTACAAACAAAATGGAAATGAGACTAGCTAGGGTGATGGTAGCTTATCTTTGAGAAGAGATGTCACAACTACATGCCTCTGAACTGAGTTACAATGAGGCTCAAGGGCCTTTTTATTATTGAACAATAAGAGAAAACCATGAACAACCAAAACTCTAACCCGAGGAGATGTAACACCAAGAGTTTATGGGCCCCATTGGGGTTAGTTAGGAAGCCAACTTCCCAGGGTCGTAACTTGGTCATATTATCTATGTTTGACACGCATGATACCTTGTTGGAAAGAACTCTACGAGGAATACAAATGAAAATGTGATTTTGTTGAAATATCTTGGGGGAATATTGCCCAAGTAAGGTTTTTTAGGGCCTCAAAACGTCTCCAAAAGTTCAGGACTCAAAAAACTACCAAAAATAGTAAATTGTATTACAATTAAGGAAACTGGATAACTAAAAGAAATATTGGTGGGGGTCCATGTGGAATAGGTGGGTGGCCACCAATATCTACATAGATCATTCCTCCCCCCTTAGGAAGCAATGGTCTCCATTGTGTTGAGCTCCTCCATGGGACGAGGAAACTTCTGTTGAACATGGTCCCTAGTGAGCCATTTTCCTTGGTGCAGGATTTAGGCAGCTTTGACAACTCGATACAGTTGGATCTTTTCCTAGTGAGTGTTCTTGATCTGTGTGTCCATGATCCGATCAGTTGCAACTTGTTCCACGCAGTCTGGATTTAACTCTATTGGTGTAAGTTGTTCTGCAATGTCGGATGTGTCCAGTAATGGTGGAAAGTATGGCTGAAGACGATCCACATTGAACACTGGGTGCAACCCAAGGAATGGGGAAATGCTGAGCTCAAAATAATTATCTCCCACAGCCTTGGTGATGGTGTATGGCCCCTATCAAAGCGGAAAAATCTTGCGGCGGGACTCATCGAGGTGCTCCTTCTGCAAATGTAGCCAAACTTTTTCACCCACCTAGAACTTATGTGGCACCCGATGCTGATCATGCCACTTCTTGTACTTAGCATTGTCTTTGTCCAATATGTCATGGACCTATTGGCGGGCGTGTTGAATGTGCTCAGTGAATCTATTTGCCTTGTTGCCTTCGAAATAGATATGAGACTAATCTTCCTAAGTTTCCGAAAATGGTATGGCCACATCAATGGGGCATAGTGGCTGGAATCCCAAGCCCACCTAAAAATTGTTGTGGCCAGTCGAGCTGTGGAGAGCCCGGTTGTAGCTGTGCTAGACATAAGGGAGGCTCTTGTCCCATGTGCATGGATTCTTTGAATTTTACATGCATAGAATGTGTACGATCATCATGTTGATGACCTCTGTCTCGCCATTAATAAGGGGATGGAAAAATATGGATTTCGTGAGCTTGGTGTCCAGCATCGACTAAAGACTATACCAAAATGTATTGAGGAACCTGTTGTCCCGATCTGAGATGATAGAGTGTGGGATCCCAAAGCGTACCCACACTTGTTCAAAGAAGAATTTAGGAGTGGCTTCTACTGTGATACTCTTCTTGCAAGCTGCCATAATGGCCATCTTTGAGAATCTATCGACGACCACAAAAACGCAGTCATTGTCATGCTTAGTAGAAGGAAGGCTCGTCACGTAATCCATGGAGACAAATTCCCAAGGTCGACTAGGGGTAGGCAGTGGGCTATGGAGACCTTGCTTCTTGATGGTCAGTTTGGCAATGGTGCAAGAAGTGAAGGATCTGATGTACGTCCTAACATCTTGTCAAAGATTCAGAAAATATAAATACTTATGCAGTATTGCCACCATTTTCTCGACCCTGAAATGCCTAACAGCCCAACTGTATTTTGCTTCCCAAATCATCTTCTCACGCTCGCTTGAAGGAACACAAAGGTGTCCTAGGTGGCATAACAGAGCATCCTGGAGGGGAAAATATAGAATTTGTTGACCCTCCAAGAGCATATGGTATGTGTGGAAAAATTATGGGTTGCTTTTGTAGAGAAGTGGCCAATCAGAAGTCTCGTGCCCACAAGAGTTGAGAACGGTGGTTAACACCATGATCGGTGGTTGGTTGAGGGAGTCTACAAGATTATTTTTGTTTCCCTCCTTGTACTTGATATTCAAATGGAACTATTGTAGGTATATGGACCACTTCTGATGGCGATCATTCTACAACTTCCCTTGCGTCTGTATGAACTGCAGGGGTCGGTGGTCTGTGTGGATGAACGTTTCCTTCCCCAAAATGTAATGCTTCCATTGTCGGCAGGCCTGCACAATGGAATACATCTCTTTGTCATAAGTGGGATACTTCCGGACTATGTTCGAAAGTTTCTCACTATGATATGCCACTGGATGCACCTGTTGAGTAATGACCGCCCCAATAGCATAGTCAGAGGTATCTATCTCGATCACAAATGTTTCTTGCAAGTCTGGTAATGTGAGCACTGGTGTAGAGCAAAGGCAATGTTTCAACTCTACGAATGCCTTCTGTTGAGATTCAAACCAAAATAAATTTTCTTCCGCTCCTCCTTTGGTGACTTGACTCAAGCACCAAGTGATATGAGAGAACCCCAACATGAACCTGCAGTAGAAATTGGCAAGACCCAGAAAGATGCGAAGCTCTGTCAGAGTGGTTGGGGCTAGCCAATCCCAAATAACTTGGATCTTGGCTGGATCCACATGCACCCCCCATTCATTAATAATGTATCTTAGATATTGAACCTAGTGTTGAAAATAGCAACAAGAAATGATAAAATAGAATCCAGAATATTCCAATTTAATTTGTCCTTGAATTAAATTGTGAATTTCGAATTTAGTCTTAACAACAACTCGGAAAAGATTAATTAATTCAGTTTGGATTAATTAGTTGGAATCATTCAAGTTAGAAGTCTTTCTGAAGTCATCTAAGAGTTATTCCTTTGATTAAGGAGATAATATTGAGTTATTCCTTAAATCAAGGAGATATGGTTGAGTTATATTTGAGTTGTAATTAGTTAACTCAATTTACTGAGTTAAGTCCAATTAAATTAGTCCCAAACTATTTGAGGAACTAATAGAGAGTTATCAGTCAGTTGATGCATGCATGCATGCAACTAGCGCTACTTAGTTAACTGAAGATTCTCTCATCAGAAACTCATGGATGTCTATTCTGAGAAAGACCCAGTTAAGTTAAATCTCAAGGATAGTGTACTATCAGTTGCATGTGTTTGCCTATAAAGGAAACCAAAGCATGCAGTCAAGGTAAGGTTCCTTGAGGATTGCACAGTTTTACAGGGTGTGAGATCAGTGTGATTGATCAGTGTTACACTTGGTAACAAGAGGAACACCAAGAGAAACTACACAAGGAAATAGGAGGCTTGGAGGGCAGAGGAGAAGGCTTAGGAGAAGTCTTGATTGCCTATGAGCACCCAAGAGGATTGTACTGAGAGCTGGCTAGCTATGAGAGCTAAGGATTTTTGTAATTCTGATGTATTTCCACATTCTATGATAATACAGATAGTGGGGTTTTTAGCTGAGGCTTTCCTCTGAGTATTTTCTGTGTTTCATGTGCATTTATTCCTCTTCTTATGGTTATATGTGTCTAGCTCTAATTCGACTCAATCTTTAAGCTTCCGCAAGTTTGATGGTAGAAGTAGATTATAGTGTTTTTCTTTGGTATATTGCATTATCGAGTTAATCTACTGTCATATTTTCTACATAGATCTCAGAGGTAGGTTTGTAGAGAATTTGCAGAAAATTCTACATGGTAGCGGAGCTAAGTTTATCGGAGCTGTGAACAGTATATGAAGAAGAGAATTCGAAGTTTGAAGTTCGGGGTTGCATTTTCAAATCGAATTCACATCATGCTTCAAGGTTAGCCAATGGCATTTTATGGTTTGAGACTCGAGTATGCCTTGGAAGGCAACTCAAATTACATAGCATGGAAAGATAGAATAGAAGTTGTATTAGAAGACAATGGCTTGAAGGATTACATTGATCAAGAAATCCCAAATCTAGCTTCAACTAATGCACAAGAGTTGGCTGAGTGGAAGAAGTGTGTGGTGAGGGAGAGACAAATCATCCTTGAGGGAGTTCGACACCATATTGTCTCGAGTTTCCATGGGAAGCATACTCCATTTTCAATGTGGCAGACATTGAAGGACCTCTACAAGAATAGTTGTGACCAGAGGAAATTGGCGCTCAACGATAAGCTTTGAAGAATCAAGATGGACAAGGGTGATACTATTTCCACGTATCTGAACAAGCTCACCACCTACAGAGATGAGCTTGGAAGTGTGGGAATAACTACTGTTGGTGATGATATGGTGAGCCTCGATCTCCTTGGCCTTCAAAAGAGTTGGAATAGCTACCAGGACACTATGAATGGAAGGGAGAAGCAGCCGGATTGGGAATGACTGTGGTCAGAGCTCATGCAGGAGGAGATTAGAAGGAGCACACGAGATGGTTCTTCATCCAAGGATGATGATGAATAATATCTGGCCTTAGTTGGTAAGTCAAGGAAAGGGAAGGGGAAGGTGTCCCATTCTGAATCGAGTTCTTCTCAGGGAGGGAAGAAGGGTGACAATTCTAAAGTAAGATGCTTTAATTTTCACGAGATGGGACATTATGCGACTAATTTCCCATCGAAGAAGTCCAAGAAGGGATCCTCGGAAGGATTGGAAGGTGAGGCATTAGCCTCTCAGTTCGAAATGGACTTTACCCTCATCGCATGCATGGTGTCATCGATGATGGGTTGTGGTTGATATCTTGATAGTGGAGCTTCATTCCACATGACTGGTGATAAAATTTTATTCAGTGCCTTGGAGGAGAAAGACCTCAGGATGAACATAGAGATGGGTGACGATGAAAGGTATAGTGTTTCAGGAGTGGGAACGATTTCTTTCCAAAGGGAGTATGGAGCTCCTCTCACCTTGACAGATGTGAAGCATGTGCCCGAACTAAAGAAGAACTTGGTATCAGTCACGGTATTGGAAGACCGTGGCTATGATGTGTTTTTTAGTAAGGGAAAGGTTTTCCTTAGACACGTCATCATGGGACAGGTGAAATAGATCGATTCACAGGTTAAGAACCTGTATTCTCTTGAGGTTCAAGATGCATGCAAAGCCTTGAGGAGCAAGGAAAATGTTAGAGACTTGGTGGTTGAGAGGGAGAATAGATCACCTCTCAACATGCAGTCCCAGAAGAAGTCTCAGACAATTGTGGAGGAACCACAATTGGTGAAGCAGCTTCAGGAAGTTGTGGAGTAGCCACAACTAGAGAATCCGAGAGGAGACCGAGTGGAGGCATCCACTCATCCAGAGACCTCTAGTAGGGGGAAATTTCGAGCCAGGTGGGTAGAGGGATCACATGCAGCCATACCTCCAGGTGTGAGGTGGGGTGATGTGGAATGATAGTCCCAAGAAGGCTGAAATTGGGCAGGGTCCATTAAGAGGTTTTATCTCATGGATTTTACCTTGCTATGGGAGCCCAATGTACATAGTAGTGGGAGGAATCAGTGGGATTGATGTAGTCAGAGATCAAAGTGACAGAGGCTAGAGAAGTCAGATATTGAAGAGCGTAGAGAAGGATTGACAATAGTGCAGAAAGGTAGAGTCAATCGAGGTACAAAGTTTTCAGTCGATAGAGGCAATAGCGGTCAGAGACTTTGATGACAGAGGCATCATTCTAATTCAGGTTGGATGTTTTTTTGTTCTGGAGTTGCTGGAGCAACAACACTAGAGAGAAGTGTTTCATGCAAAACATTCCACGGGTTCAGGATCGGGATCGAGTTGAATTCCTTTCTTGTTGAGAGGGAGTGTTGAAAATAGCAACAAGAAATGATAAAAATAGAATCTAGAATATTCCAATTTAATTTGTCCTTGAATTAAATTGTGAATTCCGAATCTAGTCTTAACAATAACTTGGAAAAAATTAATTAATTCAATTTGGATTAATTAGTTGGATAAATTCAAGTTATAAGTCTTTCTGAAGTCATGCAAGAGTTATCACTTTGATTAAGGAGATAATGTTGAGTTATTCCTTAAATCAAGGAGATGTGGTTGAGTTATATTTGAGTCATAATTAGTTAAATCAGTTTACTGAGTTAAGTCTAGTTAAATTAGTTCCAAACTGTTTGAGGAACTAATAGAGAGTTATTAGTCAGTTGATGCATGCATGCATGCAACTAGTGCTACTTAGTTAACTGAAGATTCTCTCATCAGAAACTCATGGATGTCTATTCTGAGAAAGACCCTATTAAGTTAAACTTCAAGTACAGTGTACTATCAGTCGCATGTGTTTGCCTATAAAGGAAACCAAAGCATGCAGTCAAGGTAAGGTTCCTTTAGGATTGCGCATTTTTACAGGGTGTGAGATCAGTGTGAGTGATTAGTGTTACACTTGGTAACAGGAGGATCACCCAGAGAAACTGTGCAAGGAAATAGGAGGCTTGGAGGGCAGAGGAGAAGGCTTAGGAGAAGTCTTGATTTCCTGTGAGCATCTAGGAGGATTGTACTGAGAGATGGCTAGCTGTGAGAGCTAAGGCTTTGTGTAATTCTGATGTATTTCCACCTTCTATGATGATATAGATAGTGGGGTTTTTAGCTGAGGCTTTCCCCTGAGTATTTTCTATGTTTCATGTGCATTGATTCCTCTTCTTATGGTTATATGTGTTCAACTTTGATTCAGCCCGATCTTTAAGCTTCCACAAGTTTGATAGTAGAAGTAGATTATAGTATTTTGCTTTGGTATATTGCATTATCGAGTTAATCGACAGTCATATTTTCTACATAGATCTCAGAGGTAGATTTGTAGAGAATTTGCAGAAAATTCTACACATAGGTCATGCCAAGAGTGCATTTCTCCAAATTGGCACACAACTTGTGTTGCCACAATGTTTGGAGAACCTATCGGATGTGGTGGAGGTGCTCTTCCCAAATCTAGCTAAAGATCATGATGCCATCCAATTATACCACTACAAATGAGTTGGTGAAGGGCCGCAGGATGTCATCCATAAGCTTCATGAAGGTTGGAGGAGCATTCGTCAACCCGAAAGGCATAACCAACCATTCGAAAAGGCCCTCCTTGGCTTTCAAGGCAGTTTTCCACACATCAGAGGATTCGATTAGTACCTAATGATATCGAGACTTCAAGTCGATCTTGATGAAACATTTCCCCCCCTTAAGTTGGTCCAGAATGTCATCAATCCGCGGGATTGGGTACCTATTCTAGACAGTGATCTTGTTCAGCGCCCAATAGTCAATACAGATTCTCTAAGTCCCATCCTTCTTCTGTACCAACATCATCAGGCTCCCACAGGGCGATGAACTCGGATGAATGTGACCTTTCTGCAGCAGCTCCTGAATTTGCCTCTTGATTTCAACATTCTCCAGAATGGAGCACCGATAGATTGGTCCATTGGGTAACGACACACCTGGGGTTAGATCGATGGAGTGATTGACGTGATAGTGTAAAGGCACCCCTGCAAGGGAGGTGAAGATGTCCTCGTACTCCTCCACGACCTTGTCCATCTTTTGTTGTCGTGTGAAGGAGCCCTATCTGGAGGTCTTGGCCACCGTCTTCTTCTTTCCTTGAGGGTGTGTCATCAGGAAAATAAATTTCCCAGTTTTTGAAATGAGCTTACTACATTGTTTTGCAGTAACTAGAGAGATGGCAGTAGGTGGTGCTACCTACATTATCCTGTACACCTTATTTCCCAATGTAACAATAACAATGCAAGGCCTTGACTCATACACAACATGTCGCTTCCATAAGTATGGTTGGCCTAATAATACATCACAAATATCAAGGGGAACAATGTCACATAATACCTCATCCTTGAAGGCCTTGATGTTGTATGGAAGGTGACATTGTTGGCTCACGTGCAGATCCCATCCTTGGTAAAGCCACCTGATGGTGTACAATTGTGGGTGTGTTGTGGTCAGTAAGCTCAGCTACTTCATGACCTATGCTACAATGAGTTGCTTTTGGCTCCCAGTGTCGGCAACGAACTGTAGTGAGGAACCCTTTACCCACATCTGGGATTGGAAGAGACACTCCTCCTCCTCTGGATCTTCAGGTTCCTCCTTCTGGATCTTTATGGTGGTTGATGAGCCCCAAAAATGGATAATTATTTGGGCTCATTCAACCTCCTAATTCGACTTAATCCACCATTCTCATTAGTTTATTGCATGTTTTCAATTATATTTATGCTAATAGAGTGAATTGGGTTAGTCATTATGCCAACAAGTCTAATGCGTGCTTTGTGTAGCCTTTTTGGTCAATTTAGAGACAAAATCAATGGTTGAAATGAGCACTTGGCAGCCAAATTCGTGGAGAGTATTTTTAGGAAGGTGTTCCCCTCATTTATGGGCCCTTACCTCAAATTCTCCACCATCAACTCGGATTTCAAGGGCCACCAAATCAATCAGCACAAGGGCAACCAAGCAAGTCAAGTAGGACTGTTGTTAACTGCAAGTTTTGGGCAGCCGAGTCCCTAAAGTTTAGGAGGACTGTTGGGGTCCTCAATTTGTATAAATAAGAGGGCTTAGGGCCTCATTTCAGTTGGTAATTTTGGTTAGCTAGTGGTTAGTCAATTTGTATCTGGTAGTTGGCCAATGGTTAGTCATTTTGTAGGCAGAAGTTAGCTAGTTTGTATTTCGATTTTTAGGCAATAGATTAGCTTTGCTTTCAGCTCATTTTCAAGTTCTCCTTGTGGACAGTTTTGATGTAACTCTTCTTTTCTTGCTCAATAAAGATGAATCCAGCTTTGCACCAGCTCTAAATCTCTCTTAGGAGGCTATAGCTCTTGGGGTTGGGCCCATCTCAAGCGCCCAATACCTCCTTTGATTATCTTTATGTGTTTTTGCTGCATTCTTAAAATAAAATCTGCTATTTAGATCTAAATCTTGTTTTGTTATTTAGTTTGTTTTTTGATGAGTAAAATAGCTTTTCATGCTCAGATTTAGTTGATAGGTTGTTAACAGAAAAAGCTTCAAGAAAAGGGCCAACAAACATCTGTGGTTTCACCTCTCCCTCAGTGGGATCAGGAGCTGTGACTAGGATGACTTTGCTGCCCACAAAAACACTGACTTTGCTTTTCCATGCAATCATTAGTGTTTGGTTTTCATTTGCAGAAGTTGGTTACATGTTCAGATCTTTGAATGCTTCATTGCATAGTTAATATACATGGTTTCCTTGCAAATAAAGTTGTTTTCCATTCTTGTTACTGTTAGCTAGATCATATTAGAGTAGCATAACTAGATCTTTGTTTTCTTGCATGTCTTTGTTGGTTCAGTTGGAAACACAAATTGCAGAGCACCTGTACCACTTCTCTGTCTACCCAGACCCCCTCAAACCCATCTTCTCCATATCCTAACTTGGTTTCTTGCCTCACGTTGCCATACTACCCTCATAACCCTACCCTTTGTGCAGCATTACTTCAGTCTTCTTGGAACAAGTCCAACCATCTACACCTTCTTCTCAACTCTATCCATCAGTCCTTGGGTCATTTCAAGCCCCTACCCTACCTCCCTATCCATTCATGCACCTTACCTCACTCACCCATCCTCTAAAATCCATTTTTTAAACATCCTGTAGAAAAATTACAGAACATCTTGTAGAAATCCTAAACATCCTATAGAACCCCTGCAGACTTCCTGTAGAAGCTCACGAATGAGGTTTCTTGATAGCCAAACTCTGTGAAACTCTCTGGAAGGGTGTTAGGGACTCCTTAGACCCTCTCTGAACCTTCCCGACCTCTTCCAAGCATTTCTCCTCCTTGATCCACCTCTGCACAGTCAAAAATAGCTAAAAGCACATGCATGATAATTCCAACAACTTAATCAAAAATACAAAAAGATGCTTTCTTTAGATAGAGGTAGTCTAGACACATGTATTTTACCTTCATAGAAGTAATGGCATCTCTTTCAGTAGTTTGCATGCTCTCCTTTGCGTCAGTAGGACTAGCTGGTAGAATTAGGGTTTGCTAGGGTTTGCGTTTCTTTTTGGCTTTCAGTTTCTTTTTGCAATTAGATTAGCTTCCTTCGAGTTAGCTTTCATCCATCAATTAAAAAGATTCTTCTAAGAGCTCATAGAAGTTGGCTTAAGCTCCTAGAGGACTTGTGCCAGCTGACCAAGTGACAACTGCGACAAGAGCTAGTACTTGTGCATACAGCACCGTCGCTTCCAAGTTTGTTACGAACTACCGGGTTGATAAAATTAAAGAAGGGAGTTCCAGGAGTTGTAGCATTATTGCTACAATACTGGAGCCCACCAGTGGTGATGATAGGTTTGGGATCCACATCAATAATATGCTTCCATTTTTCATTCCCCTTATCGGGTTCTAACTCAAAGTCGAAACATGCATCTGATTCTGAAGCCTTCAGTTCGTCCACCAATGACTGCTTGGCCCGACACTCACTTGCGTTGTGGGTGGAGCTCTTATGGAACTCACACCACTTCCTCGTGTACTTCTTCTGCTTCGCATTGTTGTCCTTTGCTTGTGGCCTTGGTGAGTTGTCCTGGGCCATCAGGCCTTGGATTTTTCCTTTGTTCTGCCGTTTGGGGGCACCTTTCCCTTGCTTCAGATTCTTAAATCCAAAGTCTCGCTTCTTCCTTTTAAACTTCTGCTCGATCTTGACAGTGTATCGGTACGTCCTGTCGAGCGAGGAGATGTCCAGGAACTCTATATCGTCCTGGATGTATCTATGTAGGTAGTTGTGGTACTTAAGTAGCAAATGTTTCTCAAAATCCTTGATATCCAACTTCATTCAAAGGGTATGAAAAACATTGGTAAACTCTGGCACATATTGGTCCCTTCCCTGCTGCAGCGTGGTCCAATTTATGTATTTGTCCTCATAGCTCCCAACGGGGTAGTACTGCTCCTTAATGGCATCTCGGAATGAATTCCAAGTGGGAGTGGCTGAAAACAGTGAGATCATACTTTCATCCTTCTGCTCACAATAGGTTTCCCACCAGTCCTTGACATGGAGGGAAACTTTGAGAAGAGAAAAAGTAATCTTTTCTCGGCTGGAAAAATCATGAACAAAAAAAATCCTTCTAGTAGATTCAACCATTTATCTACTGCGTTTTCATCTATTTGGCCCTCAAATATGGGAATGTCAAAGTTTACTTGTACCTTAAAAGGTGTGGAGCCTCCAGAGTGGTTGTTGGATGTGGGTGCACCGCCAGTGGGAAACTGTTGAAGGATATGGGCAAAGTTATCCATCATTGCATTCCTTTGTTTCTCGAGGGCGTCCTCAAGCAATATTTTGATAGGATATCCTACTCTCTCATCTTTCTTTTCTTCCCCCATGGGAGGCCGTCGTGATTTCCGAGGCTAGTCTTGTAAAGGTTCGACCAGTTTGATCCCTAACTCTTTATATCCCAACCTCGTTGGGGACATGCAAAGAAAAATAGAGAAAGAGCATACCAGTTTCATACCACTGATCTGAACTTAAACAAGAACGCAACAAATTATAGATATAACCATAAATACAGAGACGAAGCAGAAATAACACTATCTTTCATTAATATCAAATAATGAAATATGCTTATATAGAGAATGGAAATGAGACTAGCTTAGACGATGGTATCTTATCTCTGAGAAGAGATGTGGCAGCTACATGCCTCTGAACTGAGTTACAATGAGGCTCAAGAGATTTTTTATTATTGAATAATAAGAGAAAACCATAAACAACCAAAACCCTAACTCAAGGAGATGTAACACCAAGAGTTTATGGGACCCATTGGGGTTAGTTGGGAAACCAACTTCCTGGGGTCATAACTTGGTTATATTATCTCTGTTTGACATGCATGATACCTTGTTCGAAATATCTTTATGAGGAATACAATTGAAAACATGATTTCAAGGAAATATCTTAGAGTAATATTGCCAAAAAACATCATTTAGGGCCTGAAAACGGCTCTGGAAGTTCAGGACCCAAAAAACTGCTAAAAATAGCAAATTGTGCTACAATTAAGGAAACTAAATAACTAAAAGAAAAAAATGGTGAGGGCCCATGTGGAATAGGTGGGTGGCCACCAATATCCACCTAGATCACAATCAAATTGGGAAAGTTCCATTGTTCAATGGAAACTTTGATATATGGAAGATGAGAATGAGGAATTTCTTAATGGCTCAAGGCATTGAAGTTAGGGAATCAGTGATTACTGAAAAGCAGGATGGAAGGAAAATCCATGTTATCTAATACAAAAGTGATGAAGGAAATCTTGAATGGGCTACCGGATGCTATAAATACCAAAGTGAAGAAATGTTCATCAACAAAAGGTATGTGGGACAAGCTTCAATATCTTCACTCAAAAGGAGCATTGAACATGACTGATAGTCATGAAGATGATGGAAAGCAAGAAGGAAATCTAGAACCCATTAAGGAAGCTGAAAATAAGAGTGAAGACATCAAGGCCAAGGAAGACCTAGAAGATGAAGAAAATAAAGAGATATCATGGTGAAGCTTCTAGCTTCTCTAGAAGAGATTAGCAGTTTGAAAAAGGAAAATGAAGCGCTTAAGAAGCAATTACAAGATGGTGACCATATCCTTGAGAATAAAAGGAAGTAAGTTGACCTATTTAAGCTTCAGGCACAAGAAAAAGGTAAGGAACTCACCAAGCTAATGGAGGATTGCCATCAAAACAAGAAAATACATCATGAAGAAGTCATATCCATGAAAATTCAATTGGATAAAGCAAAGAAAAAGGAATACACTTGTTAAGCTACCTTGAAAAAATACACAAGGACTTGAAAAAACTTGAAATGGAAATTGGTCAATACAAGGAAGAGGTCTCCTCCCTTAGACTTCAACTAGAAGAAGCAAAGAAACAAGCACAGGGAGTTGAGAAGGTGATGGAAGCCTTGCCTCTCATAGAAGGACAAGATGATGAAGAAGAAAATGAAAGAAACACCATGACATTCCAACTAGAAGAAAAGGATGATGACATCACCAAATTAAGATCAGAAATCCCCTCACTTAAGGCCCAATCATGTGAAGCAACCAAGATGAAGTAATAAATGGTGATCATCTATCAAAGAAGGATGAAGAATGAAACCAAATGAAATAAGAAATTGATATCCTTAAAAAGGAATTTGATCATTTGAGCAAGAGCCTAAAGAGCTCTCAAACCCTAGATGACATCCTAAGTCATCAAATATCTCCTACTGATAAATCAAGTCTTAGCTATGTAGGTGAAACCTCAAACAAGAATGATGCAAACCCTAATGCTTCAAACAACAAGGATGTGGAGAAGCCTAGCAGAAATATTGATGCCCTAAGTTCTAGTAAAGGCAAGGAGAAGGGCCAAGATGGCATTGGAAGAAACCCAACTACAAGAAGGTATGCAGATGGTGTCAAGAATGCAAGAGGCAATGGATATCATGAAAGCATGCCAAGATAGAATGACTTCAGAAGTACATCAAGGTAATCTCCATTCTATAGGTGTCAAAGTATATTTTTTGGTTATTGCTATTCTTGTACAAATTTTGGGCATGTGGAAAAGGATTATAGGGTATACCACAAGGACAAATATAATGGTCTACATTAGCGCCCTAGAAGCAACTATACAAGAAGAAGCCATGATTCCTCATTCATGAAAATATGGAATGCTTCAATTGTCATAACATTGGACATATGTTTGATGATTGTAACTTGACTCGGGTCCCTAAACAAGCTAAAAACATGTCTACCAAGCAAGAAAAAAAAGTTACACAAGTATGGAGAAGGAAGAAAATTGGATCTGAAAGTCTCTTGAACACTCAAGGCATCCATTCATGTTGTTGATCTGATGAGTACATCTTTGGCAGATATGATATTCCAAGTTTTAATGATGAAATTCTACCAAGAAGAAGACCATGCATACTGTTATGGGGAGCTTATGATTCTTGACTATTATTTCAGAATCTATCCGTGAAGATCCCTATGAAATCCTTGATGAGTCATATATGGACAATCTTGATAGATCATCTCTTGGGAATAGATCTTTCATAAGATAGAGGAGTTTATGTAGGTAGGGGGAGTTGGTTGATCATCTACCTCATCCATTTTCATGAAGGCATGCAAAGGCTTAGGGGGAGAAATTCCATTGAAGCAAGAGCACCATGACAGCAAAAGAAACATATCTTTCATCGAGAAATATCATTAATGAAGAAAATATGATGGAGCACTGTGAAGCATCTTGATAGGGGGAGTACTTGGGCACCCCATTTTCCATTGATGTCAAAGGGGGAGAAAATGTTGAAAGGGAAAGAATATTGCCATCAATGACAAAGGGGGAGATTGTTGGTCAAGGTTATGATTGATGTCAATATGGCATTATTTTTTATGGAAAATATTCTTGTCATACATGTCCTAAAGATGCTTCCCTAACCTAATCATGAACATGATACATGATTTAATAATGAAAATTGAAGCCCTAGAAATCCTCGTAGGAACATCCATGCATAATAATAACAATATGATATTCTAGCCTTGTTGAAGATGCTAATGATTCCCTTAAATCCTTTCCCTAATGAAACCCCAGCTATATGACATCCTTGTTCTTGATGAAGAAACCCCAAAGCCTCATGATAATAATGATTGCTATATGTCCTAATCCTAAGGTCTATGTCTATATAGAAGGTGCCCTAACATTGTCCAAATAAGAAATTCCTAAAGGTTACCATGGGTAAATTCATTGATAAAAATATGAGCTCATTACACTTGATGACATGGATTGATGACCACACTTGAAGACAAAATGATGACATGGATGATGATTGGAGACATTACAATGGAAACATGACAATTGGAAACATGATGGTTACATGATAGTTGGAGACCATATATGAAACACTTATATGATGGTTGGAGATCTCATGGAGTATCCTAAAAATCCCCAAGATCTGCACTAAAAATTCAAGTAGTCATAAACAATTTTTTTTTACATCTTGAAGACATCATTTTACAATGGTTCATTCTCCATAATGTAGAGGTCAATTTTACCTTTCTAATGAGCCCTCACTCAGCCTCTATCTCCCATTAGTCTAAGAAAAAATGATTTTTTAAGATAATGTATCCTATTCTCTTACCTAGCCGACCTATGCTTAGTTCCTTCATGTTGGCCCTCCACCCAATAGACAGGTCTTTTCATAAAGAAGAATTACTATAAATATATGTATAAACTCATCATTATAGCCATCAATTCGATGATCATTTCAAAGAAAGAGAATAGAAACAAAAAGTAGGTGAAGGAGATAAAGAAGAATTATGTTTGGGATATTTCAGTGATTAAGTCATCATTACAACTCAGATCGTTGATTATAGGAGCTCGGAACTGTAAACAAGCATCTATGGTGACCATGGAGCTTAGACTACAACTCAAAAACCTCTAGAAGAGGTCCATTACAGCTCGGATCTGTGTATGAACAGTCACAACTTGGACCTTTAGTGAAGAGTCACCTGTGGAGGGCTCAAACCTGTCATATTCTCTGTAATTCATTCTAGGGTAATCAAGTAATGTTAGAAAGAAAATTGTGACTCAATTTTTGAGGCAGCCTTATAATCACATTTAAAGAAGCTTGATGACATTTTTGAAGCAGTCCTTTTGTCTTCTCTGGAGTAGATTATAGTCATTATTTGAAGTATACTTTGAAGTGAAGTACTTAGAGCTTTGAACAATGGATTATTTGAAGCCTTTGGCAATGAAGAAATCAAATATTTTGGACAGTGGACAAGGTGAAAGTCTGGTGCAATCTTATAAAGCAGTTGTGTGGAAGATATATTATTGGAGGACCATTGAAGAATTAAATATCTTGAAGTCAACATTGAAGCACACCTATTGAAGATTGATACTTTAGAGCATACTTGCCGAAGCACATTCTGGACCAGCATTTGAAGAAAATGTGGGACATCTTGATGAAGCCTTGAAATGGAGTTTGCAGTAGGCCTTGTAATTGGAGCTTTGAATTTAGAGGTTTCTTTGGAAACTATCTTGGGCATCTAGCATACTTGTTGAAGTCTAGTTTGGAAACCTTGTGAAGACTTGTTGATAGACTTATTCATTTTTGAAGACTAGTGAAGAATTATTGACTTGTGAAGCATTCTTGAGCATTCCTTGGAGAAGCCTTCATTATCTTGGACAATTTTTGGGAAATTTATTGAAGACACCTTGAGGCATTACTGAAGACATCTTGAGTCTGATCTTGGAGACATTATTGGAGACCATGGTGCATTGAAGCCATCATGAGGTAGATTTCGAGATATTATTTGGGTGACATGAATAACAGTGGTGACACCTACTGAGAAGACAAGGTTGTCATTAATGAAGTGATTTGGAGGAGGCATTTCTGAAGAGATTGATAGGGATCTTTGAATAAGATATTGGGATATGTGAAGAATAATCAAACACATCTTGATGAATTGAAGCTGAGGGTTGGAGCCATAGAGGTTGGAGCCTCATAGAGGCAAGGTTGTTGCCTTGGAAGATAGGGTTGGAGCCCTAGAGGATAAGAATCCTCAAGAAACTAGGTTGGAGCCTGTACCAAATATAGGGTTGGATCCCTACAGGTTGGTGCCTCAATGTGACAAGGTTGGAGCCTTGGGAAGTCGAAGTCAGTGCATGGAAAACTACAGGTTGGAGCCTAGGAGATTCACGATTGGTGTCTTCATCTAGGGTTTGAGCCCTACACATTATTGTATTGAATTTATTTTAAAGAAGAGATTAATAAAAGTATTTATTATTATTGTTCATTTTGTGTTCTAATTATAAGTGATCTAACTCATAAAAATAACAATGAAAATAAATACTGATTCACCCCCTCTAAGTATTTCTAACAAAAGATTTGAAAAAATTTGACGATAAAACCTACTTTTTAGGAAAAAAACAAAAAATCACATATTTAAATTCCCCAATCCCAATAAAAACATCAATTTATTTGCAAATCCATCCTAAATCAATTAACATTCCTTTCTTCATACTTAAAAACTATGGGCACATTAAAACCAAATTTAAGTGGTTAGTGATGAGACATTGGAACATCGAAAAGATTTGTTAGTGATCATTATTGTTTTTTAGATATCTAAAAACTATTCACAAGTTAAAACCAAAGTTAAGTAGTTAGTGATGAGACATTGAAACATCGAAGAGATTTATTAGCCATCATTATTAGTTTTTAGATATTTTCTAGAAGACCAACTAGACATGGGTGTTTTAAAACAGATATGAAAGACAAAATGTGTTTGGGAAGAACATAATTATGGAGTCAAAAGGAATGATATTATCTTATCCTAGAATAAAGTTTTTTTAAGGAATATATTTAAAACTATAATTAAGGAATACAAATATTTGAATCATGATTCAGCAAGCAACGAACTTGTTGTTATATAAAGTATAATGAATATATTTATAAATACACCTTTTTGGAACACATGTTATGGATCTTGATGCATTTAAGATCTTGTTCTCGTGTCAACATCAAAATGTTAAGAAAATTACACAGGTCTTAGAGATCATCATAACTACAGACACGCCAGCGACAATAAGAGGACTTCAACCTAGGCCTAGATAACCTAAAGTTTTCTAAACCGTTCTATGTCGAAATTCGTCTTCTTCATCAGTCTTCTCTACTTAGCACTGAAGCGAATGTTGAAGAAGCTCTCGAATGAAGGGTTTGTGAATGTGTTCAGGAAAAATATATATCTAGCCATGAAATAAATTGAGGTAAGAAAGAGGCATATGGGCTCCATCACATCCCATGATAGTTCCCAGAATGTCAGCATCATTAAACTTGATTTCTGAAGGAAAAAAAACCCCAATACCAAATGTAAGTCAGTCATGGCATGAGTCTCTGCTTTCTGATCAATTTATGCATTTTTCCGGTCTCTCCAGCTATTTCTTGCAAGGATCACTCTTTGTTGCCAGGGGTGTAGGCATGAATTAAACCTGTTGTCTGAAGACCAAAAAATACCAACCCCAAACGTAATTCAACCATGGCATGACTTTCCGCTTTCTGATCAATCTCTACTTTCTCTTTCTCTATTCTCTCCAACTTTTCCTTGCCAGGATCACTATTTGATGCCAGGGAAATAAGCATGAATGTCTTCTATAAAGCTCTTGATATATGAAACCATGCCAAAATAAAAATAATATTAGTGAAACCAAAACCAAAAACCCTAAAATTAAAGAATCTGGAGCCCCAAAAATCGTAAATAAAGGTTGAATTAGATAAACCTTGTAAGTTCAAAGATAGATAACATTGTTTGTACGAGAACGTGTCATGATTGGGCCTTTTACTTTTCCCTTCGGAGACCCCTCCATCAACTCCATGAAAAATCGCAATGAATTGTAGTCATCGTGAATCTGATGTAGTCTTTCTTTGGTAGTCTCCAACTAGACGAACTCGGCAATCTCCTACCTGAGGGGATAATAACCTTTATCTAATTTTGTCCAAAGGTGTCTATAGAATTTATGGGCGGTGGTTGTGACCGTAAAAATGTGAGGGCATATCATGCATAGATGTTAGGTTGAAATGAAAAGAGTAAACAAAATTTGGAGGTGAACTCATTCAAAAATAAGGTCTATCTACCTAATAAACATTAATAACAAAATGTTTTATCTTTTTATTAAAAAAGTAATGTCTATCTTGATAAATTGATTTTTTATTTTCTTGAAAATTACTATTTTTTAATTTAAATAATTTATAATTAAAAATATAAAAGGTTTCGGTTATATCAACTACATTATAAACTATAATAGATAAAAATTCAAATAGTAAATATTCAAATATTAATTAGCAAATAGCATGATATACCTAATGTTTTACATATAAAACATGATGCTAATGAATGGTAATATGAGTGTGTTTATGATCCACGACATTTATGTTACAACAAAATACATTCACATTTACAATCAATTTGCTCACCTAGGTGGATAATTTACCAAGGAAGTCGAAATGCCTCGCATGTAAGTGTTAAATACACTAGCAACAAGAAGTGTGTGTCTTTTTCTTTTAAGCAATAACAATTCAACCCATGGCAGTGTGAATAATTTACTAAAATAGTTTTTTTTCCAATACAACTATCTCACAATTGGGCATACTTTTGAATGGCATGCATATGCAAACACTCAGGTAATGGAGTGCACAAAGAGCTTGCCAACCGTTGAATCTGAATAAGTTTAAGAATGTGAATAGTCATAAGTTTCAAAATCAATCGAATTTTCAATGTATGTTTTATAATTTATTTATTTTTAATTTAATTTTTATCAATGAGCATTAGTATAAAAAAAAATCAAATGGTTTAGATGTGTAAGAAAGTTATCATTTTTAATTTTATTTATTGATAAAGTAGCGAGGACGACACGGGTATCTTTCAATTTACACTATCTAATTAAAAAAATTAATTAGCAAAAGATTAAAGTAGTCAATTTTAATAAGAGAGATGAGAATACACTAACATATTTCAATTTATACCATCCACTCAAAAAAAATTAATCAGCAAAACGATTAAAATAATAAATTTCAATAAAAAAGATGGTGTAAATATGGTTCTTAATATTTTCACATGTTTACTAAAATATATTAATATCACTATTTATCGTGTATGTATATATATATATTAGTAAAATTGATTCTTTTGCATATATCTTTCATACAAATTCTCTTACATTCATCTTCTAAAAGTGGAAAAAATATCCCCAATAAGGAAAAAAATAAAAATCACAATTATGAATTAAATTTTGCAAATGATTCTGCAAATTTTAGATAGTGTCCATTCACCTCCTCTATTTATAACCTTATAATTTAACCACTCAAAAACGTATGACAGGTAACTTAATGTCTGCCCATCATTTAAAAAATTACTTGTCGTTTTTGACGTTGCAAAATATTTATTCAACGTCAAATAAGTTTGAAAAATTAAAAAACGTTCCACATAACATTAGATGCTTCCAACACCTCAGTTGCTGACAGTCAATATACATCCATAACCCCCAGTTGCCTCAGTCAAGATTGTTTTGGAAGATAATGCTAGAAAAATAGATACGAGGAAGAGAGAAAGCTGTAGGAGCAGTGGCTCATATTTGCCTGCCCCCCAGAACGCTAGATGAAGGGTTGCCAGCTGCAAAATGGACATTGGAACATGTCAGGTCAGGTTCGTCCTCACTCTCCCCATCTATGAAACCAGGCCTTTTGGGCGACGGAAGGTCCCCATCATTTGTCACCATCCACACCACCTTGGACATTGAAGGCCACAACGCTGCAGCTGCTTGTGTACACAAAAGGCCAATTTTAATCACTTGAATCCCTTCCTCCCACGAATAAATGCCTTCCAATGTAGGGTCCATAACTTATAAAGCTCGTTGTAATTGATACAATCTCCACGTCTAGTGATTGGCCAACATCAACAAAACATAAAAGTTCAGCTAGCAAGGGATCACAATACTACGAAAATCTTAGAAAATTTCCACTCCAAAGTTGAGATTCAAAGAAGCCATACGCTTTGAAGGAGAGACTCCATGTCATCAGGATTCTTCCTTTCCACTGATAATCTCAAGTGGAAGCACTCCAAAGCTATATACATCCACCTTGTTTGTCAACTGTCCAAGTGAAGTGTACTCCGGGGCTATGTAGCCACTGCCCAATGCCATATGTAAGCAAACCTCCATATAAGTGTTATCAGTATCATCAAACTATTATCCAAAGAGAGGTCATCCTCAACAACTTATATATTGGAACTTTTCTCAAAACTTGGTGAACATCGCATTGTCAATTTTTGTGGAACATATATGTGGAACCCCCTTTGAATATGCTAAAACTCTCCCTAGGAAAATATTTATAACTTTTCATATTTAACATTTAAAGTTTAAGTTTCCTGCATAATATACCATATAACACACCCATTTATTAAAATTCAAAATTTTATAAATATAACTAAATATATTGATGAGGAATGATAATAAACAAAATTTTATATACAATTTCTTGATAATTTCCATTTATTAAAATTCAAAATTTTATAAATATAGCTAAATATATTGATAAGGAATGATAATAAATAAATTTTAATATATAATTCTTTGTATTTTTTTGTTTAAATTTTAATTGTTTAATTTACTTTAAAAAGGTGGATTACCAAAATTTCTCTAATTTACTTTGAAAAGTTGGAGTATCAAAATTTTTGCATTTCAATCACCTCAAACTTTCTCTTTCTATATAACATTGCTATCTGTTATGCTCGGCTAGAGTTTTTAATGATAGAAATGCTATCAAAAGCTAAAGTCTAAACACAAAATCACATGCTTGAAAAGCTTTCCTGGATTATGCCACATCAGAAGCACGTTGCTGACATGTGACCTACTATTAACATGTCATCACCATATTTTGCTAAGTAACATGATATGTGGTTGACATGTGACATTACTTTGTCTATATGCCACCACAATATTGTCATGCCTCCACAGGGTAGACACATTAGTGTTCCAACCACACTAGGATCTAGAAAATATTTAAAAGTGTATATTTCCAAAAACATCGGATTTCTAGATTAATGGTTTCTAGATCCAATTTCTTTCAACTTGGAATGCCTCGTAGAAATGGTAGTTAATAATCGACGAACCTAATGGCATGATTCCCCAAAAAGTTGGATTTCCAGTTTGACAAACTTTGGATCCAATTTTCAATAGATGATAGGAAATATTAGTCGACAATCACAATTGACAAAATCTAATCACGATTTTTCAAAACACATCCAGATTCGGGAAATCATTAAAAGGGAAATTTTCAAATATTTGGATTCTAAATTAACATATTAGTTGGAAACAATTCAAGGTGATAGAAACTAATCAAATCATATCTGCATTCTATTAAACACACCTAGATCTAGAAAATTTCTGAAAATACCATTTTCCCCAAAAGTCAGATCTCCATATTCCAGTTCCACCTAATCAATACCATATTATCCCTACCACATAGGCACCTATTGACGATGCTGGACCCGCCAACATGTGAGGGGATCTCCTTGGTAAGAAGTCCGAACTAGACCTTAGACCAGTTGGAGTAGGAGTCCCGACAGTGGGCAATATGGTATAACCTTGACTATGGTTGCATGTAGAAGTAAGTAAGATGTCCTTGTTGGAAGCAAGGGTGTGACCTTGCAGAAAGTCAAGGAAGGTGCATGAAAGTCTCTATCACACGAAAGGGGGGAAGAGTGCGCCCCTTAGAAGCCTATGATAACATGCATTTTGAAAGCGAACACACGAGCAGAAAGATGCCACGAGATGGAAAGTAGGATATCCAGTGATCCAAAGTGATGGATTAACCAACAACATGCTTTGATAAGATCCATACAAATGCATATGGTATAGTCCATACATACATGCGTAAATTAGAATTACATACATCATTAGAGTAAGCAGGATAGTCAAACCATAATAAAAATATACGCATGAAACATGTTGGCTCTATTAATTAAAAGAGTGAAAGATCCAATCATACATACAACCATGACAACCACTAGCCCTAATAGTGGAACATTATAGTCACTGCCGCCTACTCCTCCAAAGAGATGTACTAGCTCAACACTGTGGAGAAGCCAAAGCTTGTTACAATACACTCCAAGCTTTCTCTAAGTTATAGCTATAGGAAGCTTGGCTCCCAAAATCCTCTACAATGAGTTATGAGATTCTAATTATAGCAAAGTGTGGGGTGACCCTTGACATTCCCCCATGTGACTCTTCAATTATCCTCATGACTCTTCAACTTACACATGACTGTTACATTTTACTATTGACACTTGGTCTTTCACCTTTTACAACATGTTTACAATACAATCTGGACATGTACCCATGTGAGACAAAAATGGGCTTGAGTAAGCCATGCAAGACATCACTAAGACTCAGGCAGTTATGGGAAGACTAACTCTTCGACATCCTCTTGATGACTAACAATGGTGAATTGATGCCAACTTGGTAGTCTGTTATGGTTTCTGCGTACTCTGTGGTGACATTCTTCTGAAAGTGACCTCTTGCTTCTATTGCATCTGGGTACACTGATTTTGCACCTCTGTCCAACTCGTCGGAGAGCATGTGCATCATGGTCTTGAGTGTAGCCAGACCAATGACATACTGGTGCATAGTGTTTGCACTCATATGCAAGTCTGCGTTGGTGGCTATGCACATCAACTAATCAAAGTACATGTCTAGATCTAGTTGGACATCTTTCTTTGTCTTCGCCTTGGTGAGTGTGCCAATGGATGGGATCGCATGCGTGCGCACAATGACATCCATGCTGCTGAACAATCATGCATGTGAAGCCTATAAGTTGGTGATGAGTTGTGGGAGTTCCTCATAGTTCCAGATCTGACTCCAGATGCATGCCTTCAACTCCACTACATTTGAGTTCATCAGCTTTGGCAAGTGCAATGTGGCTCCCTTGTACCTCGTTGTCCATATTTACATGTGATCGACAACGGTGTGTGTGTCTGACAAGATGCGTGCTCTCCTATCATAGTGTTGCTGCTAGACATTAAGATGGACAACTAACTTATGCACAGTGATGAACCTGAAGTACAACTTCCTCATGACTGTCTCGAGAGATGATACTTCATCAAGTATCGCTTTCCTCAAATATGCTCTGGCAGATGATGTAACTTACTCTTCTCCCTCCTTGGCTGCTTGTAACTCCTTAGCCATTTGCTCATTCTCAGCTATCAAGAATCTAACACTCGAGTTGGTGGCATTGGTATATTCCTTGGTAGCATCAACCAATGCAGATGGATGTCTGCGCACATCGGACACGATCAATCATTCTTCAAACTGCACATGAGATACATGGACATCCGGAGTGGGCACTTTGCATGACTACACAACTCTGTGTTGTGACTTGTTGAAATATATGTTGTGCAGATCTGCTTTCAGATTGTCCTCAAGGATGTCAGTGTCTCCTTGATTGCTTGGGACTTGCTTTTCTCCCAAAGCTGGTGAAGTTGGTAAGGTGACCTCTAGGTTCTAAGGCATGAGGTCAATGTCCTAATATAACTCTAGTTGAACCACATCCATGTCCATCTGTTCCAACATCTATTCAATCTCTTGAGAAAATCCCTACTCACCCTGTCTACTATGTGCCAGCTGCTCCAATGAATCAATACCCTGTATGGGTGAAATTTCATCAATATGTGCATGTTGCACCTCTTGATGTCCTGGTTCATGTCGTGCTTCCTTCTCTCTTTTGCGTAACTCTTATTCTTCCCTTAATTGCATACTTAATTAATGTGACTAACTATAATAATTATGTATTAATTTTGTAGAAATTTGAATAATATAACACTTATTCACAGATATTATCCTGATTACACACTATTTGCGGAATGCATGCATAATACATAACCTCCTCTACCGTTGATCATCAATTTGTGGAATTAAAAAAACAATCACATGCGCACATTGAAACATCAATCACACATATCAACACAGTATGTAATGGGGAAAGCATACAACTGAAAACCCCCAACTATCTATATATTATATTGATAGAGAACATGTAACAATACATAGTACAATACTCCTCACAAGTAATCAGTACTATCTCCACATGCTACACACAAACTAGCTCAGATCTGAACAAGTGACGGGTTCAAATCTCCTCCACTGTTTGCCTGCCTCTACTGCGCAATCCAAGTTGAGAATAGATCAAATCCATGTTCGAATTCCCTTGGCTTGTACTGCACAATCCTCATTGGCAATCTCAATCAATGATTGCGCAAATCTCATGCACAGCTATAGTCACAACTGATAGTAGTCTCACCCTTTCACCCACGTCTAACACTTGTCTCCACTAAACTGTCCATGCAGTGAGTTAACTGATGTATTCTTTAGTTGATTTATGAGTTAATAATTAGTGAATTAATTAATAATTAATTCACACCACTCATCACTAGTGTATTTGATAGTTAGACTAAATACAACTAGTTCAACCAAGTCAAACTGAACACAACTCCATCAACTCCTCAATCAACTCCACCAAACTCAATCACTTGAGTTCTAACTGAAGTCCATTATGCAATAGCTCAACTAACCCATAGGAAAAGCGTATTTCCTTCTGGCAGTTGCATGTTCCACATCCGTAGCTCGAACTGAAGTGTTGCAAGAGGATAAGATAATGTTTATAGTCCAAATATTATTAAGAGCTAATAATATTTGACTGTTCTATTTTTTGACTGGCAGTCTAAAAATAGACTCTGCCCATATGTCTAAAAATAGAGGTCCATCTATTTTTACCAACATGACCAATCATCCATAAATAGTATCTTGCAACTCATAGACCATGATCCATATGTCTAAAAATAGACATAGTTTAAAAATAGACATAGTCTAAAAATAGACTTTGTGCCAAAAATAGCTTGCGGGCCCACTTAGTGAAGGCGACTTCTTTTCACTAAGCTCCATCATCTTGTTGCATTTTCAACAAATTTATTTTTTAAAATCATATATTAAATTGTTAATTAATATATTAATATTGATAAATTAATTATTAATTAATATTAACATATAAATTTAAGTTTTTAAAATTAATATTTTAATTAATAAAATAATTTAATAGTACAACAATATAAAATAATTTAGTAAAATAATTTTATATATTTAAAATTACTTTATATAATAATAAAAGCTCAATAATTTAATAAAATAATGATTGCATTAGAACAATTTAATCTTAATTTAACCTACCATTTATTCATTATAACCATAGTTATATAACTAGCATTTGCACCTTATGTTGCAAAGGAAACGTCGTAAGGCATAGAGTGGGGAAGAATAGGTAATCAAATCCGTCAAATTTAAGATTAAATTGATCTATTAATTTTTCATTTACATACACTGCAATCATATGCACCGTGGGATAAGAATCTCAAGAATCTCAAGTTATCATTCAGATAAATTTCTATAGTCCGTGTTCTATTTTAAATATTTTACTCTTTTGTCATAACTGGAAGAATCTCAAGTTATCATTGAGATAAATAAATCTCTATACCACATACTCGTTATATATATATACACACACACATATATATATATGTGTGTGTGTGTGTGTGTGTGTGTGCGCGTGTGAATGAAGATCTCTACTATGATTTATATTACTTTCTATAGTCCATGCTCTATTTTAAATATTTTACTCTTTTGTCATAACTGGAAGAATCTCAAGTTATCATTGAGATAAATAAATCTCTATAGTACATACTCATTATATATATATATATATATATATATATATATATATATGAATGAAGATCTCTGGTATGATTTATATTACTGTGGCAATGCCATTTTTCTCTCACAGAGTTGCATCCATTTGTTTTTTTAAGACGTTAAAATAATCTAGCTGTTATGGTTTGTTATGATCGATGGGTTATCTTTCAGATTATATTGTAGATGATGTTAGATACATTAAATCATTTTGAAATAAACACGGACATGCCATTGGCATTGATTAGCGGCATATGCTACAATAACTTATTCAAAATGCAATTTCTATGTTTTCTTATAGTAAAAATATCATTATTTGATCTTTTACTCTAATTTCTCTGATTGGTTCTCATAGATCTCTAGATTTTCTACTCTTCCAGATTCGTTTAGCATTTCGATACTCTATCAATTCAACATTTTGGTACTCAGCTAGTTCAGCGTTCCAGTACTCGGGAAGCTCAGCGATCCGGTATTTCGTCCAATACTCATTCGACAATCTTGCACTCGTCAACCACCTATGCACCTATCTAGTACTTGAGCAATAGTTGTGTTCTCAATGATCTTTCTCACCACGCGTGCACTCATCCAACACTTGACCTGTTACCCGAGCTTTTGGCTAATGCGCTCATCACAACCATTCCATTGTTCGATTCTACTAACCAAATTGCTCCACAGTTTGATTCAGGTACTGTTGGGTGAAACTATGTTCGTTTAATTCCGTTGTAGTACTTACCCAACTATTTAATTTATCAATCCGAGGTCCGTAGACTTACGAGACACATGCACTATATATGTAGGACTGAAGTGGAACTAATCTAATCTAATCTAATCTAAATTACTGAAATCAAATTAAAGCATTGGAACACTAACTAGGAAAGCATGAAATTGCATAAAGGAAAATAAATACAACATGTGAAGAAGTGAATGGCAAACAACAGATATGAGCTCATAACAATAAAACTATGTCAAATTATATTACAATAACTAAATTACAAATCATGAAAGAATCAAATTTAATCTCCATTCCCTATTATTCCCTCTTATTCCAATGAAGAGAGAGCACTCTCTTATATACATCAGGAAGATAACCTTTCCATAATTACATATCCAATATTCTCTCAAGCACTCTCAACTAGTTTACCATTATTACAAGATATCATCGCACAAATCTCTCAAACATGATCCCACAAATCTCTCACATATCTTGGATAAGATATGTCTCCATGATTTTCTCCTTAGGATAAGATATGCCTCCATGATTTTCTCGATATGCCTCCATGATTTTCTCCGTAGAAAAAGGCTTGCATAATTATCTCCTTGATATGGTGGAGGAGATATTAATCCTTCACATATTTCCTACATCACAAAACTCACATATTCTTGAGATATATAAAAATATGTACCTTTTCTAATAATGAATCATAAATTTACTTATAATACAAAAATGAATAAAATGGAAAATAAGAAGGTGAAACCCAAGTGTATGTAGGAGAGTGATATGATAACAGGTTAATGGGATGATGAAATGTAAGGAATAGTGAAGAAAAAGGTGGATGAAAATATGACATTTCTGAGTCCCAACATCCTCCCCAACTGAACTTGTTGCATGTCCTCATGCAACCATGCATGGGTATCTTTTAAGAACATTTGGCATATTGAACTTTGGCTTTACATGATGATGTCTTAAATGTTTCCAGGATATGTGAGAGACATTGGTAACAATTTACATTTTCTTATGGTTGGTTCTTGTGTGACAACCATGAATATGGTTGGTTCTTGTGTGACAACCATGAATACAAAGAATGTTGGTTCTTGTGTTAACAACATTCATTTCATTTTCTGTTCTCTTTTCTTCAATAATGTAAACATTCACTGGAAATCATAATGTGCATAAGAAAGCCCTTTTTGTAATATTAATAAAGCATGCCAATATTGCGTATGAAACAAAGTGCAACAAAGTATCATTGGAAAATAAATGTTGGTGAATGGTAAATGGAGTGATAGTGGTGAAGAAATGGAATCATGGAAGTGAATATGTAGTGAATGTAGTTCTCCCCCCCCTCAACTGAATTGGTTGCATGTCCGCATGCAACTTAACATGGCGCATGAAAGGAAATGTAGCATGGTGAGGGAATTTTCCAAAATATTCAAGTTAGCATATAAGGAATTGCATGATTAAAGATTAGAAAACAACATACCTCTACTTACCCAAGAATGATGAAGTATGCAATAGGAATGTAGCTGCTGCTGCTGCTGGATCAGGAAAATGTGACTGATGTAACTGGATCCTGGGAAATGAAGGAATCTGAACTGCTGATGCTGAATCATGGAAAAGATAAAAGCTGAAAGTGGTACTGTGGTACTCTCATAGATCAGAATGCATACTGCTGTAACTGCTGAGGGAGTCATGAAAAAGTGTATAGTCTTCACCCGCTACAAACCCGATGGTACAATTCTAAACATGCGAATGAATGTGTCGATGTCGAGCATGAATAGAAATCATTGGATTACCGACCATTGATGTATGTCGTTAACCAATGCGAGGCAACTCACCATTGGTGTCAATGAGTGCCAAGGTACTAGAGTACATCTTGCGAAGTGCGAATGGATGTGTCGAGGTCGAGCCACTTGCAAGATCTGAAGATCAAGGGACATTGATGTATTCCCATGATCGCCAGCGAGAGAGCTTGCCATTAAGGCATGCAAGCCTCTAGGTACTCGAAATGAACTCTAGTCTATTTCCCAGATAAGGTGTTGATGTTGATGGGGCAAGACTTGTTGAAAGGTGGGCCTTAAGGAATCCCACATCAGTCAACGCGAGTTTGTACAAAAAGATTTGGTAGGACTATAGATGGAAAGAACTCACGGACAAGCAGTGTGGATCAGCATGGCTAGGAAATCAAGGTAATGTGATCATGGAAAGGGAATGAGTTTTATTCAGAAGGCAAACTAGAAGGAAAAACTAAACTAAAAAGGATAAAGGGATGTATGCGATTCAGAAAAATAGGCGTGCATGAAGTCGTGAAAGATAAGGAAATGGAAGATGGCTGCAACACAAGGATGGTCTAGGCATTTGGAAGGAAAAAGGGAAGTAATCATGACGCAAAAGGATTGTTGTGTAGTGGAAAATGTCATGATATGTGCAGTGAAGAATTAGTTCCTTCAAGCGTCCAATGATGCATGTTTCATAGTGATTTCGAAAAATCACTTTGCATTAGATTGTCTTCAACTCTTAGCACCATTCCTGCATAAAAATTGTCACCTTTGTGTGCCATCTCCATCGATCATTCCTGTATGAAGTGACTCAAAAACAAATTAGCGCATTTTCAAGAATTTACAAAATGTCCATTTTTTTTTTTTAATTATTTTCCGAAATAACTCTAATTGTGGATGAAAAAGGTGTCGCATCGTAATGTTGAGTTTTCTGCATAAGCTTCTCATTGTCCTACACATAACACCAATCTCATTTCACTTGTTAGTATATGCATCCTAACTTTTGCCCATAAATTCACATACTTTGACTCCCTCCCCAACTAGAACTATTGCATGTCCCCATGCAATGTATTCATTGATTTTGCAATATTTTTTTCACAATGTTTTTATTGGTTTGCAGGACATTTGAAAAGGCATTGTACTTGTTAGGGATCGAGTAATGAGTTTATGAATGAAGGCAATTTTATTTAATTATTATTTTTATTATTAATTATTATTTATTTTTTATTTTTTATTTTTTATATTATTATTATTATTATTATTTTTGTTTTTAAAACTACAAGTCAGCAACTGTACATTATGCATTACATTAAGTTAGGCAAGTTTGAATAATTGAAACACTTCGTGTGTCCCGCAAACATTATATCTCCGCCACTACATTCATAATTTCATATAGAATCAAAGCAGTGCCATCCATTGCTACTGAAATAGTAATATAAATCATATTTTTCAAGCGCTTATGATACTTATCTGTTCCAAAATATCCTCTTTGCAGTTACTTATCCACTGCATATAATTATCAGAAAGAAAGAAAATCCATGTACTGTATATTTCAACGACAATTCCTGCGGATTTCGGCAGTGGGTGGCCAAAGGCTGCAACACAGCTGATTAAATTTCATGGAAGCTATCAGCAAGACAACAGAGATGAGCGCTTTAAAGGAGGCAAGTCTTATCAGTTCATGCTTCGAATGAAGAACCCGACAGGGAAAGTTCCATATAGACTCTAGTTGGTAATGGATGATCTTGCAGATGAGTTTGGGATTGGAACTCTTCGACTTACGACAAGACAGACATTTCAACTTCATGGTGTGCTTAAGAAGGATCTGAAGACAGTTATGAGTACCATAATCAGAAATATGGGATCCACACTGGTGATTTGAATAGAAATGTTCTAGCTCCTGCAGCACCATATTTGACGAGAAAAGATTATTTATTTGCTCAGGAAACTGCAGAAAAAGTTGCTGCTCTTCTTGCCCCTCAGTCAGGTTCTTATTATGATTTATGGGTAGATGGAGAGAAAATAATGTCAGCAGATCCACCAGATGTTGAAAAATTGCTATAAAACCATCAACAATCGACCACCCAAATCAAAAAATTCCAAATAGCATGAATGATTCACAAAAGGCACCATGTATATATAGAAGACGAGTGGAAAAAGTAAAATCAGTAAATATTGTAAACCATACTGTGCCTGGAGTCACCTGAAAGAAGCGGGATTGATTATCAGTCACAAATATATACCGAGCTACCGGTGTTTGCTTCAACTTCGCTGGCCCGCTGTCTACAATCCGTGATTGTCACTGTTGTAACAGACACATTAATCACCATGGAGCATCCATTGATATATTAAGAGCCGCTGAAACGAACTTGAGATGTGTTTGGCAGAGTTTCAATTTCGAATTAGGAAGGTGAGTCGGCGTTCAGATAAATACAAAAGACAAAACGTGTGTCACCAAAGGTCCTGCTGTAAAGATTTACATGTTCAGAGGGGACTGACAGACTAATATTGTTATCCTGAGTTAAACGTCTGCATTCGTGGTGGTGCTCTCTACCCGGCATGACCGCATTACTAGAAGGTCTCAAGATGTTCAACATATTGCGCGAATAATGTAAAAGTTCAGTGCACGAATTGGAATTGATTTCGCCCACTTTTAACCTTTTCATCGTTTATGTTGAGGAACATGTATATGTGGACAGATAGAGATCGCTATGCCGGCAAATAAATTTGGACACACAGGTGACACTCTAACAGATCCATATTGCACCAAAGGAATAAATACAGAAATCTCGTTGCAATATTTTGTCCACAATCACGCACTTCTCAAAGATTTTTACTGCCAGCAACACCCCTAATTCTCTGTACATTGATTTTAAAACCGTTTTTTACGCAGTTACCAAAACAGGGTCTCGAAGAATCGCGATTCCCTCTCAAACCGTTAGGAATTCAAGCAAACAATTTCTGGGTTCTATAACTCATTCTATTAGGGAAAAAACCCATGTCTTCGTTTTTCTAAATTTGTCCTGGTTTGATCATCAACCGCTTTTGGAAACTGACGTTTGCAGGGATTGCGTATGGATTGCCTGTCAAATCCAACAAAATTCAATTGGCTTTGTCAAGCCTGTGACTTGACTAATCAGAATCAGCCAAAACCTGAACAAGATCAGCTGAAGCTGCAAATGAAAGTCAACTTAGAGACAATATCTTCTAATGTTTGGATTTAAAAGTGCAAGTGAAGCGTGGTCGTCAAGTCAAAATGTTGTTTCTTTGAATTATTTAATAGGGAGGAAGTAACTCAAGATATAGATTGATCGAATGATGAGAAAGTACTGATCCGAGTTATGAATAATGACTGCATGCGTGATGGTGGCGGCAGGGATTAAAATTTCAATAGGTTATTAATTTATATGTAGAACATGTGTGAAGTGATAGTGGTAGAAGATCAAGATTTTCTCAGTGAGAGTCCTGTGACATCTGGGGACGAATTCATCAATTAGAAGTCCTTCTTCTCAGAATGAAAATTTTCACGCAGATCAATTGATCAGGACACGATTCTCAGGAAGAGATGAACTGATTGTCAAGATATCCAAGAATACTTTTCAGTCTGGTTTTCTTTCAATCCTCTACAGCCTTGGGAGCAAACCATTGCAAATATGGGACAAAGAAGTTGTAAATGGACAGATTAAATGGTTACAAGATTCAGTCCGATGTTCTGGAAATTGTTAGCCCAAATGTGAACATCACATGCCCTACAGATCTTGCTACGACACTTGGTATTAAACTGCCATTTTTGGTGATGATTGTCAAGAATCTGAAGAAATATTTTACATTTGAGATTCAAATCCTAGATGACAAGAATGTTCATCGCCGATTTAGAGCTTCCAACTATCAAGCTATAACCTGTGTGAAACCATACATGAGTGCACTAGTTGACTGTTTTATTATTATTTTCTTTATTTTTTTTTATTTTGTTATTTTTATTATTAACAGTCTAGAAAATGAAATTAATCCTATCTTTAGAAACAAAAATGGTTAGTTTTAAATTTTCTTTTTAATCAAATGGACACAAAAATTTGCATATTGAAAGATATTTTTGATGAAGCATATTGCAAAACATTTATTTATTCTTGAAATTGGTTGCCTAAATCATCCCTATTTTCTGATCCTCAAGATCGTACAAAGATGCAGGAGGAGAGCATACTTATTCTAAGCAAAACTAAAACCTATTTTCTGATCCTCGAGATCGTACAAAGACGCAGGAGGAGAGCATACTTATTCTAGGTAAAAGCAGAACTGAAAATGAAAGAAAAAGCTAAATCTAAAAGCCTACCTTACTCTATACTAATTAGAATTTACAAATTAGCTACGTGTAGTTAAACTTCCAATGAAGCCATTCGCGTAGCAGTGACAAAAATAGATTCAGTAGCAATTTTTCAAATGAAAAATGACAATATTCGAGAGTGGATATGTCTAGTTGTTGTAACTGCAAATTAACTAAAAAATTAAAAAATGAATCTAATCTAGTACTTACCTGGAACCATTGTTCGATGAAGCTTTGATAAGCACAGTTACTCTCACTCAGATTATGCTGTAACTCATGTTCTTCTTCTCCGATCTGCTGCTCTTCTTCCTCAGTCTCCTGTTCGAATGGTTGTTCGCCATCAGATACGCAGGATTCTTCAGATGTTGAATCTTCATTTATTTCTTGGGGAGTAGTTGAACTTCCAATTTTTGTCAAGATCTCCTTTTCCAGGGAAGAGGAGATTCCGACTTCTGCAAGGACCTGAGTGAGTAGTTCCAAGCTGACACTCATTATAAAACCATGTTGAAATAGAAAAACAAATAAAAATCAGCACACTAAAAATTGAATTAAAAACAAAAGGACCACAGAAATAATCTTGAATTCAATACTCAATTAAACCCTCTTACAAGGACTGCTCATTAATTGAGTAATTGAATGCTTCAATTATAACCATGAACCATGAATTCATCAAACACTCTTCACAGTTGAGAAAATCAAACACACTTGCAGAAATCAAAATTCACACTTGCATAAATGTAAACACACCCTACATGCCCTGATCCATAAGAGGTCGAGCCCATTACGGTATCTCGAATGCGATGCATAGGCTGTTCCCCACGTCTTACCGCCTTAACACCTCGGAGTTAGGAACATGTCTAAACACACTTGCATAAAAGAAATCAAACTAAACTTCAATCCATCGTGCCTCCCCGACAACGGCGCCAAAATGTTGGGTGAAACTATGTTCGTTTAATTCCGTTGTAGTACTTACCCAACTATTTAATTTATCAATCCGAGGTCCGTAGACTTACGAGACACATGCACTATATATGCAGGACTGAAGTGGAACTAATTTAATCTAATCTAATCTAAATTACTGAAATCAAATTAAAGCATTGGAACACTAACTAGGAAAGCATGAAATTGCATAAAGGAAAATAAATACAACATGTGCAGAAGTGAATGGCAAACAACAGATATGAGCTCATAACAATAAAACTATGTCAAATTATATTACAATAACTAAATTACAAATCATGAAAGAATCAAAGTTAATCTCCATTCCCTATTATTCCCTCTTATTCCAATGAAGAGAGCACTCTCTTATATACATGAGGAAGATAACCTTTCCATAATTACATATCCAATATTCTCTCAAGCACTCTCAACTAGTTTCCCGTTATTACAAGATATCATCGCACAAATCTCTCAAACATGATCCCACAAATCTCTCACATATCTTGGATAAGATATGTCTCCATGATTTTCTCCTTAGGATAAGATATGCCTCCATGATTTTCTCCGTAGAAAAAGGCTTGCATAATTATCTCCTTGATATGGTGGAGGAGATATTAATTCTTCACATATTTCCTACATCACAAAACTCACATATTCTTGAGATATATAAAAATATGTACATTTTCTAATAATTAATCATAAATTCACTTATAATACAAAAATGAATAAAAAGGAAAATAAGAAGGTGAAACCCAAGTGTATGTAGGGGAGTGATATGATAACAGGTTAATGGGATGATGAAATGTAAGGAATAGTGAAGAAAAAGGTGGATGAAAATATGACATTTCTGAGTCCCAACAGGTACCAACTGCTCCAATTGTTCTATCGTTTTAACTCCAGTACTCATATTCTTTGTTCGATGCTGGTACCTGTATTCCATTGTCTACTGTCTGATTCAAGTACCAAACTTCATCTTCAGACTTAGTGCTTTAGCAAACAATCCACTATGGAACCAATGAAGTTGTTGAAGACATCTCATTTACTTGGTTACCCAAGATCCACTTCCTCCTCATGCACTTCGTGTCATGAGGACAAAGTTACAAATGTAATTTCAATTTCATTACACAGATTATGGTAACGACCCTCTTCTTTATAAAAGAGAGGTATGTCGAACAATTAGGTTAATCAAAATCTTTCTTGAATGGTTAGTAGTTTATCTCTTAGTCTTCATAGAGATCCAAGAAGGGAGATTAGGTTGGAAACAAAGCACTTCGAGATTTGTAATGCTGATATTGTAATCCTTTTTTCATTATCAATATGAACAACAATTGTTAAGATCAATGTGTTATTTTACTTCTTAACGTTGTAAGTCTTTAGCTTACCTAGTAGATCGGCAAGGGCCCACCGATGCCATCAAGGCAAGTTTTCCCTTTGTTTAAGTTATTAAATAGTTTAGTCTTTCCAGTTTTATTTTACGAGTGATGCTTTCGTAGTTCAAATTGTATTTGTGCTATAGATTTAATGATTAATTGTTTGAAGTACACGTCAGATAAAATTTGAGATCTCACCATTCACCTACATGCGCCACTAGTGAAGACTTATATTTCCTGTACCAATTTTGATTGTCTTGTTTAAATGCATTGAATTGATTAAGAGTAACAAGAAACGAATTTAGATCCATCTTGTTATTTCATGAGCCTATAAATGGAGATTTGTAATGCTGATATTGTAATCCTTTTTTTTCATTAGTAATATGATAGAAATTGTTAAGATCAATGTGTTATTTTACTCCTTAGCGCTGTAAGTCTTTAGCTTACCTAGTAGATCAGCAAGGGCCCACCGAAGCCATCAAGGCAAGTTATCCCTTTGTTTAAGTTATTAAATAGTTTAATCTTTCCAGTTTTATTTTACGAGTGATGCTTTCGTAGTTCAAATTGTATTTGTGCTATAGATTTAATGATTAATTGTTTGAAGTACACGCCAGATAAAATTTGAGATCTCACCATTCACCGACATGCGCCACTAGTGAAGACTCATATTTCCTGTACTAATTTTGATTGTCTTGTTTAAATGCATTGAATTGATTAAGAGTAACAGGAAACGAAGTTAGATCCATCTTGTTATTTCATGAGCCTATAAATGGAGATTTGTAGTGTTGATATTGTAATCCTTTTTTTCATTAATAATATGAATAGCAATTGTTAAGATCAATGTGTTATTTTACTTCTTAGCGTTGTAAGTCTTTAGCTTACCTAGTAGATCAGCAAGGGCCCACCGAAGCCATCAAGGCAAGTTTTCCCTTTGTTTAAGTTATTAAATAGTTTAGTCTTTCCAGTTTTATTTTACGAGTGATGCTTTCGTAGTTCAAATTGTATTTGTGCTATAGATTTAATGATTAATTGTTTGAAGTACACGTCAGATAAAATTTGAGATCTCACCATTCACCTACATGCGCCACTAGTGAAGACTCATATTTCCTGTACTGATTTTGATTGTCTTGTTTAAATGCATTGAATTGATTAAGAGTAACAAGAAACAAAGTTAGATCCATCTTGTTATTTCATGAGCCTATAAATGGAGGAACTTGTTCCCTGATTTAGAATATTCAATTGCGGTACTTGAGCATTGTCTGGTTTTTCATTAATTGTGTGACAAAATGAATTACAGTTTGTAGAATGAAGTGTTAGTTTGTAATACTCACTATCTAGACCATAGTGCAGCAAACAACAAAACTTATCTATTGTCAGCACATATAGTGCATCAACTCTACTTATTATGATTCCCAGGTCGATAATTAAGTATCGAGGCAAACACTCAATAAAAGAGTATTATCATATATAATATATATACATGATGCCATAACAAATTACCAATTTTTCATTAATTGTGTGACAAAATGAATTACAGATTGTAGAATGAAGTGTTAGTTTGTAATACTCACTATCTAGACCATAGTGCAACAGACAACAAAACTTATCTATTGTTAGCACATATCATGCATCAGCTCTACTTATTATGATTCTTTGGTCGAAAATTAAGTATCGAGGCAAACACTCAATAAAAGAGTATTATCATATATAATATATACACATGATGCCATAAAAAATTACCAGTTTTTCATTAATTGTGTGGCGAAATGAATTACAGTTTGTAAAATGAAGTGTTATTTTGTAATACTCACTATCTAAACCATAGTGCAACAGACAACAAAACTTATCTATTGTCAACACATATAGTGCATCAGCTCTACTTATTATGATTCCCTGGTTGATAATTAAGTATCGAGGCAAACAGTCAATAAAAGAGTATTATAATATATAATATATATACATGGTTCCATAACAAATTACCAAAACAATTCCCTCTAACCAAAATAGCCTAGAATATAATGACTATACAATCATATTTTGGTTCCATCACAAGTATCCAAAATGATTCGCCCTTTGATTAATCACGAATTAAAATAATCTATACAAAGTAAAGAATTTCAATCACAAAAGTTTCTTTATACAAAACAATATGAAATAATTTCTTTATAAGACATATTCGATGCTTTAATAATTGAAATTATATCAATCATCTTAATTTGGTAATTATAGAAATAATCTAATTTAACACATTATTAGACATCAAATTTGGATATCAGAACCCCCCATCCCCTTTGTAAGATTCTCTCACACGGCCATGCATACTGATACTAACTGGATTTAATTTCACAACGCCTCATCAACACACATCGGCTAAATATAGTAAAATCGCAGGGCATGACTGTTTCATTATTTTCAGTCATCTTTCAATCATCTCAAAATTTTTGGGCATTCGCTAAAATTGCTTGTATGGTTTCTTTTTTCATCCGAGAATAAGAGATTATTGTATTAAAGTGGCCCAGTAAAGAATCCGAAAGGACCATTGACCCTTGAATGCTCGTAAACTTTACTTCGCATAAGCCCCCAAAATAAGCCTAGACAGTTGCATCCAGTGATATAGAAAATGGAATAAGCATCAAAATAATGACGAGGATTCACAACGCCTAGAACCCTTGATATTCGATCAGTACAAAAAACTCAGCAAGAATCCTTCTTTGCAGCTCCTATAGTTTAAAATCCACGCACATTACAAACCTCTTGTGTGAATTAAATTTCAACATCTTCACATGAAATACTATTGGCAACCATCACATATAACTAGATTGTCTTAGGTACCTTCATAAATTCAAAGTTATGCTGAGAAATTTAGGTGTATTGATCATTTGATAGCAATATTTATTATCACCAAGTCAACAGCTTAAAGCACACGAATGTCACCTCCTAAAGAAATAATTAAAAGTGAAACTCCTTGCCATATATAATAAAATAAATATGACATCGTCATATTTGGCTATTGGAATATATATATATATATATATATATATATATATATATATATATATATATATATATATATATATATATATATATATATATATATATATATATATATATAGATATATATTCAAAGAATATGCCTTCAAAGGTTTACTAGATGCTAAAAGAAAAACAAAAGTGTCCAAGAATGGTGGACTTTCAACTACCAAAGAGTAAACATGCGTCGTACATCTTTTTCAAAATTCAACACAGTAACCAAAAGAAGGATTCAACTAACAAAATTAATTTTGACCAAATGATAAAATAGTAAGTAACCCTCAACTCTGTCGAAGCCCACTCTATCACACTTAATGGAAAAAAAAAAATGGATTCATATTGCAGTGAAGGCTTTCTTTGCAGAACCACTGCTAGAACCCACAAGAATCACCTTCAGAACATTAAACCTTACAGTCTTGGACAAGGGCCTGATACAAGCAAATCATATAAAATGTTAACAACCAATAAAAACACAAAAAGAGTCACAGGTTTTAGTGGATATTTGATCCAGATTTAAACAGGAACGCAACAAATTACAGAGATAACCATATACACAAAGATGCAGCGGAAATAATACTTCATTTCATTAATGGAAAATACTGAAATATCCTTACCACTAGCAATGGAAATAAACCAGCTAGGGCGATGGTAGCTTATCTCTGAGAAGAGATGTGATGGCTACATGCCTCTGAACTGTCTTACAATGAGGCTCGAAGGCCTATTTATTGTTGAGAAACAATGGAAAACCCTTAACATTCCAAAACCTAACTCTAGGAGATGAAACGCCAAACTGTGGGCCCCGTTTGGGGTAAATTGGTACATCAACTTCCCGGGGTCGTACTTTGGCATATGATCTCCATTTGATGCGTACAATAGCTCATTAGAAATATCTATCCAAGCACTATCATTGTTGGAACGGGCAACATCGGTCCATTCCATTCCATGGACCCATGTTTCCCCCAAATTCCCCAAAAAACGTCGTTTAGGGCCTCAAAACGGCTCCGGAAGTTCAGGACCCGAAAAATTGCTAAAAATAGTAAGTTGTGCTACAATTAAGGAAACTGATAATGCTGAGAAAGACAATGGTGGGGGTCCAAGTGGACTTGGCAGGTGGCCACCAATATCCACCTGGATCATTCCTCCCCCCTTAGGAAGCAATGGTCCACATTGCGTTGAGCTCCTCCATGAGATGAGGAAACTTCTGCTGAACTTGTTCCCTGGTGAGCCACTTGCCCTGCTGAAGGAGTTGGCCTGCTTTGACAACTCGATACAGTTGGATATTCTGTTGGCGAGTGTTCTTGATCTGTGTGTCCATGATCCGATCAGTTGCAGCTTGTTCCATGCAATCTGGATTTAATTCTGTGGGTTTGAGCTGTTCTGCAATGTCGGATGTGTCTAGCAATGGTGGAAAGTATGGCCGAAGGCGGTCCACATTGAACACTGGGTGCAGGCCAAGGAATGGGGGAATGCTGAGCTCAAATGCATTTTCTCCCATAGCCTTAGTAATGGTGTAAGGACCATATCAGAGTGGTCTCAATTTCCGATAGGCTCCAGTAAGGCGTTCCTTTTGCAAATGCAACCAGACTTTGTCACCTACCTGAAACTTGTGTGGCACCCGATGTTGATCATGTCGCTGCTTGTACTTGGCATTTGATTTCTCAATAATGTCATGGACCTGCTGGCAAATATGTTGTATGCGCTTAATGAAGCTGGTGGCCTTATCTGTTTCAGACTGGACATGAGCTGAATTCATGTGAGTAGCTGCAAGTGGCATGGCCACATCAATGGGGCATAGTGGATGGAATCCCAAACCCACCTGAAAAGGTCTATGGCCAGTGGAGCTGTGAAGAGCTCGGTTGTAGCTGTACTGAACATATGGGAGGCTCTCGTCCCATGTGCGTGGATGCTTTGAGTTATACATGCGCAGAATGTGCACAATCATCCTATTGACAACCTCTCTCTGGCCATCAGTTTGAGGATGGAAGGCTGTGGACTTCGTGAGTTTGGTGTCCAACATTGACTAGAGACTGGACCAAAATGTGCTAAGAAACCGACTGTCCCGATCTGAGATGATAGACTGTGGGATCCCAAAGTGCACCCACACTCGTTCAAAGAAGAGTTTAGCAGTGGCTTCTGCTGTGATATTCTTCTTGCAGGCCACCATAATGGCCATCTTCGAGAACCTGTCGACGACCACAAAAACACAGTCATTTCCATGCTTAGTGGAAGGAAGGTCTGGCATGTAATCCATGGAGATGGATTCCCAAGGTCGACTAGGGGTAGGCAGCGGGGTATAGAGGCCGTGCTTCTTAATGGTCGGTTTGGCAATGGCACAGGCAGTACATGATCGGATGTACTTCCCAACATCCTGTCGAAGATTCGGCCAATAGAAATAATTTTGTAGTACTGCCACTGTTTTCTCGACCCCGAAATGCCCAGCAGCCCGACTGTAGTGTGCTTCCCAAATAATCTTGGCACGCTCGCTTGAAGGAACACAAAGGTGACCGAGGTGGCATAATAGGGCATCCTCGAGGTGAAAATCTGCAACATGCCGACCCTCCAAGAGTGTCTGGTATGTGTGGCCGAATTCTGGGTCGCTTTTGTAGAGAAGTGGCCAATCAGAAGTCTCGTGCCCACAAGAGTTGAGCACAGTGGTTAGTGCCATGATCGGTGGTCGACTGTGGCAATCTGCAACATTATTGGTGCTACCCTTTTTATACTTGATATTCAAGTGGAACTGTTGCAGGTATGTAGACCACTTCTGATGGCGATCATTCTGCAATTTCCCTTGGGTCTGTATGAACTGCAGGGGTCGGTGGTCTGTGTGGATGACCGTTTCCTTCCCCAAAATGTAATGCTTCCATTGTCGGCAGGCCTGTACAATGGAATACATCTCTTTATCATAAGTGGGGTACTTCCGGACTGTGTCTGAAAGTGTTTCACTGTGATATGCCACTGGATGTCCATGTTGAGTAAGGACTGCCCCAATAGCATAGTCAGAGGCATCTGTCTTGACCTCAAATGGTTGTTGTAAATCTGGTAACGCGAGCACTGGTGCCGTGCAGAGGTGATCCTTCAACTCCCTGAATGCCTTCTATTGAGATTCAGACCAAAAGAATTTTGCTTTCACCCCTCCCTTGGTGACTTGACTCAAGGGCCAAGAAATATGAGAAAACCCCAACACAAACCTGCGGTAGAAGTTGGCAAGACCTAGAAAGCTGCGGAGCTCTGTTAGAGTGGTTGGGGAGGGCCAATCCCGAATGAATTGGATCTTGGCTGGATCGACATGCACCCCCTGTTCATCAATGATGTATCCCAGATACTGAACCTGGGTCATGCCAAAACTGCATTTCTCCAAATTGGCACATAGCTTGTGTTGCCGCAGTGTTTGGAGAACCTGTCGGATGTGGTGGAGGTGCTCTTCCCAACTCTGGCTGAAGATCAGAATGTCATCCAAGTATACTACTACAAAGGAGTTGGTGAATGGCCGCAAGATGTCATCCATTAGCCTCATAAAGGTTGCAGGAGCATTCGTCAATCCGAAAGGCATGACCAACCATTCGAAGAGGCCCTCCTTGGATTTGAAGGCAGTCTTCCACACATCAAAGGGTTCGATTGGTACCTGGTGATATCCTGACTTCAGATCGATCTTGCTGAAATATTTCGCCCCCTTTAGTTGGTCTAGGAGGTCATCAATCCGTGGGATCGGGTACCTATTACGGACAGTGATCTTGTTCAGTGCGTGATAGTCAATACAGAGTCTCCACGTCCCATCCTTCTTCTGTACCAACACGATCGGGCTCCCACATGGCGATGAACTTGGACGGATGTGACCTTTCTGCAGGAGCTCCTGAATTTGCCTCTTGATTTCATTGTTCTCCAGAACGGAGCACCGATAAATTGGTCCATTGGGTAGCGGCGCACCTGGGGTCAGATCGATGGAGTGCTTGACTTGACAGTGCAGAGGAACCCCTGCCGGGGAGGTGAAGATGTCCTCGTACTCCTCCACAACCTTGTCCATCTGTAACTGTCGTGCAGAGGGACCCCGTCTGGAGGCCGCGGCCACTGTCTTCTTCTTTCCTTGAGGGCGTATCATCATGAAAACAAATTTCCTGGTTTTGGAAATGATCTTACTGCATTGTTTTGTAGTAATCAAAGAGATGGCGGCAGGTGGTGCTACCTCTGGTATCCTGAACAACTTATTTCCCAATGTAATAATAACAGCACGGGGCCTTGATTCATACACAGCATGTCGCTTCCACAAGTATGGTTGTCCTAGTAATACATCACAAACTTCAAGGGGAGCAATGTCACACAATACCTCATCCGTGAAGGGCTTGATGTTGTATGGAAGGCGACACTGCTGGCTCACGCGAAGATCTCGTCCTTGGTGAAGCCACCCAATGGTGTATGGTTGTGGATGTGCTGTGGTCGGTAAGCCCAACCGCTTCACGACCTCTACCGAAATGAGGTTCTTTTGACTCCTGCTATCAACAATGAACTGTATCGGGGAGCCCTTTACCCACATTTGGGAGTGGAAGAGACGCTCCTCCTCATCTGGATCTTCGGGTTCATTTTTCTGGATCTTTGCGGTAGCAACAGTGGCGCTGGGATCCGCATCAATGATCTGCTTCCCTTTTTCATACCCCTTATCAGGTTATGACTCAGAGTCGGAACATGCATCTGATTCTGAAACCTTTAGCTCAGCCACTAGTGACTGCTTGGCCCGACACTCACTTGTGTTGTGAGTGGAGCTCTTATGGAACTCGCACTATTTTCCAGTGTCCTTTCTCGGCTTCGCGGCGCTATTCTTTGCTTGCAGCTTCGGCTGGTTGTCTTGGGTTGTCCCGCCTTGGCTTTGTCCTTTGTTCTGTGGTTTAGGGGCACCTTTCCCCTGCTTTGGATTCGCAGATCCAAAGTCTCGCTTCTTTTGTTTAAAGTTCTGCTCGACCTTGACGGCATATCGGTATGCTACGCCGAGCGAGGGGATGTTTAGGAATTGTATTTCTTCCTGGATGTACTTGTGCAGGTAGCCACGGTATTTGAGTATCAAATGTTGCTCCGAATCCTTGATACCCAACTTTGTGCGAAGGGTATGGAAAATATTGGTGAACTCCGGCACGTCTTGGTCCCTTCCCTGCCGCAGCGTGGTCCACTTTATGTATTCATCCTCATAGCTTCCGACAGGGTAGTACTGCTCCTTGATGGCATCCCGGAATGAATCCCACGTGGGTGTGGCTGAAAATAGTGAGCTAGTACTTTCATCCTTCTGCTCACAGTAGGTTTCCCACCAGTCCTTGACGTGGGGGGTTGCTTTGAGAAGAGAAAAAACAATCTTTTCCCGACTCGAAAATTCATGAACAGAAAAATAACCCTCTAGCAGATTTAACCATTTATCTACGGCATCTACGTCTATCTGACCCTCGAATATGGGGATTTCAAAATTAACTTGTACCTTAAAGGGTGTGGCGTTTCCAGAGTAGCTGCTGGAAGCCGATGCGTCGCTTCTGGGTAGCTGTTGAAGGATCTGGGCAAAGCTGTCCATCATCCCGTTCCGTTGTCGCTCGAGGGCTTCTTCGAGCAAGATTTTGATGGGATCTCCTGCCCCCTCGTCTTTCTTCTCGTCCGCCATGGGAGGGCGTCGGGATTTGCGAGGCTGGTCTTGCAAAGGTTCAACCAGTTCAAGCCCTAACTCCTTATATCCCGACCTTGTTGGGGACATGCAAAGAAAAACAGAGAAAAAGCAGACCGCTCTGATACCACTGATCCGTATTTAAACAGGAACGCAAAAAATTACAGAGATAACCATATACACAAAGATGCAGCGGAAATAATACTTCATTTCATTAATGGAAAATACTGAAATATGCTTACCACCAGCAATGGAAATAAACCAGCTAGGGCGATGGTAGCTTATCTCTGAGAAGGATGTGATGGCTACATGCCTCTGAACTGTCTTACAATGAGGCTCGAAGGCCTATTTATTGTTGAGAAACAATGGAAAACCCTTAACATTCCAAAACATAACCCTAGGAGATGAAACGCCAAACTGTGGGCCCCGTTTGGTGTAAATTGGTACATCAACTTCTCGGGGTCGTAACTTTGGCATATGATCTCCGTTTGACGCGTACAATAGCTCATTAGAAAGATCTATCCGAGCACTATCATTGTTGGAACATGCAACATCGGTCCATTCCATGGACCCATGTTTCCCTCGGATTTCCCAAAAAACGTCGTTTAGGGCCTCAAAACGGCTCTAGAAGTTCAGGACCCGAAAAACTGCTAAAAATAGTAAGTTGTGCTACAATTAAGGAAATTGATAATGCTGAGAAAGACAATGGTGGGGGTCCAGGTGGACTTGGCAGGTGGCCACCAATATCCACCTGGATCAATATTCCCTTAAATAGATATACCTGCATTGCCCAATGATAACATGATCCCCTTCTTTGACACAGAAACAGGGTGAAATATGGGCTGGTATGTTCAAATGTCTCTTTTCATATCTGTTAAGTATGCAAGCATTCAAAAATTACTACTTAAATGGAACTATATAGAAATATAATTGCAATTCACTATAATGTTCTCTAGTTACCTCTGATATTTCTTGACAAAATGGAGATAGTCCCTATGGACAATAATTGTCCGTGTCATTTTAGCACTGTAACATGTTCCAGCTAATATAAAACCTCTTATTGAAACAGTACCAGTGAATGGGCACTTCTTGTCGATGTAGGTCCCTACATAAAAACCAAGAAAACCTAGTTCACACAATCCAGTGGAGAAAGACCCAAAAACATATAACAGACAAATACGTGTATTGACAATCTAGTTGAGAAAGACTGCAACAATATAAAATAATATGCACCAATCAGAAAATATTTGCATGAATAAGTGGAAACCGAAAGACCAAAATAAAAATTATAGATAAAAATAAAATAATAAATAAATAAATAAAACCAAGATGATTGCACAACTTCTAGTTCATGTATCAGAATCAAGAAAAAACGAAAACTAATCATAAGAATGACATCTTGATTATTCTTAAGATTCTTAATTTTTCTTTTACTATCATATGTTAATGATGAAGGAAAAATAAAAAAATTAATCAGTGCATATAGATAATATTAAAAATAAAAACAGTAGGGCAATGATCATTCAACTGCCTCTCAGCACCGAGTATCATAGCTTCTTCAAATTAGTTCCAAAGCTTTGAATCTTTCAGGTAAGATCGGATATGCAAAACTGAGTCTGTAAAGAATACCATCTTTCTCTATAAAGAAATAATTAAAAGTGAAAATCGAGTCTGTAAAGAATACCATTTTTCTCTGTAAAGAAATAATTAAAAGTGAAAACCGAGTCCGTATTATTTTTATGACAGTAACCCTACAGATGATTTTCTTGCTTCTAGAATGATTGTTTGTTGGCCACAACTGATATAGGGCAAGCATGGGGTTATCTTTGCAGTTGATGATTTCTTGCTAAGTTCCCTGCTGGTAGTGAATTTAATTAATTGCCTTGGCACTGATTGACCAGATAGTAGAAGTTGGTTATGTTGGAAAACCTATGATGGAGGGAGTCCCTACTTTCTTTCAAAATGCTCAAAAGGTGTCTTAGAACACAAGATATATTGTAAACGCAAGAGATAAAACTGTTGCAAGTTGGTTTTGTTGGCAAACCTATGATGAAGAGAGTTCCTATATTCTTTGAAAATGCTCAAAAGGTGTCTTAGAACACAAGATATATTGTAAAAGCTTTAGACAAGACTGTTGCATCATTACTTATGCTATTAGAATTTGGTACTCAAAAAGCACTTCCATACCTGGCATGCTACTTTTACCACTAACGTTATTACTAAACAGGGGCTCTTCAGCACAGAGAGCTACAGAACGTGTGTTCAAAGAATTCAAACATCCTACAAAAAGGCTTTTTATTGTATCAATTTGGATGATTCATCTTATAGCTATTTTTGAATCACAACAGCTACTTCCCTAACTTCATAGACACTATATATTCTAGTAAACAATAAGAAAGAAATGTGATTCTGCATTCAATTAATTCATATGGATTGATAGTTGAATATCTACAGCATAGTGTGAGCCTAGTAAGTGATTGATGCACGTATTGGGCATGAGAAGTCTGTTCCAGTCTATACTAAATTATAAAGGGCTCTTGTTTACATGTTTAATTCTGTTTTTATCATGATGGAGTCAATTTTCAGTCTTAAATATGAAGACTTAAAATGTATTTCTACCTCAAATGTATTTATGGGAAACAACAAAAAGGCAGTGTTAGAATTTTCTCCAGAGTCCAATACACATGGATCAAGTAAGTTACATTTAAATTGGCAAGCACAAAGACATTTCAAATGGCACTAGGATCCCTGCTTTCCAGACGGTGATTATTTTCAGTCTTATGGGTGGAATCATGGTAATTTCCTTGCATGCAGGTGGCATGCAGCTTCAGTCTTCTTGGGAGAAACACCAAGATGGTCGATGCCCACATAGGAAACTAAAATGTCTCCAAGTACTTGGTAGCACTAAGATAGTCACAAGATGTTCATTGCCACAATCAAGCATTCTTGTCCCATCGAGTTCCCAATATATCACTAAGATAGTCACAAGATGTTCGTTGCCACAATCAAGCATTCTTGTCCCATCGAGTTCCCAATATATGTTGTTAGTAGAGCAGATATGATCTCAACCATTATGAGTTCATTCAACCATACCCCCATACTAACAAACAATATTTTGGGAATTCATAACCACTACACCATTTCTATACCTGGTGTGTCTTCTTACTCGTGCAACCTTGCTACAAGGAAGCATTTTGGCATTCAAATGGATAATTTAATAGAAACAACAATTAAATGCACAATAATATATACAAACAAAATATATCGCAAGAATCAAATCTGCCCAGAATTTAATCACCATACCTTGAATAGCTTCTTTGGGGGTCTTGAAGCCAAGACCCACATTATTCCAAAACCTGTTGCCACCTTTTCCAGGACGTTTCCCCTTCCTAGACTTCTTAGAACTGCAACAATATAAATTAAGGATCAAAAGAGAAGCAAAACAAAAGATTCTAAACATGAAATAAAATCAAATAATACTGCAATATGATTACCTGAGAAAGACTTTTGGTTGCTTTATAAAAGCTCTCTCAGTCTATGAAAACAATACAAGGAATTTTTATCAGAGATGTCCCATTAGTTGATAACACTGACAATACTAACAACAACGTTTTGACTGTTTACCCACAAATAAAAGCTTAAGAGTGGCATAGAATATTGGAAAAAGGCGTTTGGCTTCTATTAAATGGGCTTGTTATGGTTAACTTCTTTTTTATAAATAAACCCATCTACCAATATTTGAGCATAGCGATAGAATAATAGAATGGATGATCGGAGAGCCTATCCCAATATTACATATATACCCATACCCTGCATTGAGATTAATAGCTTTAACATGAGCTTGCAACTCCAAACACGCAAAAGAACCATGACAAAATCAAGAACCCTGTTTGATAAAAGTACTAAAGTCTAAACTCAAATCCCCATTGTTTTAAAAAATTAAAAGTCTTGGGCAAATCCTGAGCTGGCCATTCGTAAGAAAATTGGAGAAAAAAAGACCAGCTCAAGAAACCAACACATTGGAATATCTTGTTTTTATTATTAACAAGATCCTAATAAAGTTGGCATCATGGAAACTTTGTCTACTAATTTATGTTATTTCCAAAAGTTTCCAAATAAGGACCAAACAGTCTAACGCGAATCCTACAAGCCAAACTAACAGGGGACCAAAATAGCTTTTGGCCATTCTACACCCCAGATTACTGAGGGTCTAACCAGTAAACACTTATCAAATTTGGGCCATTAATCAATGAGTTGAACCATTCCACACAAAAACAAACACCATACAAAACTTTGCCAACGAAACAAATCCCTACATTAGCCCTATTTCAAGTGAATCTCAGCAGGGAGTGAATGCCCCAACGACTAAAGCCCTGGATCCTTGGCTTATTGCATATAGCGAGAACGAGGGACTATGCAGAGTGTTGTCCACAAACAACGCAACCTTCTCACTTTCTAAATAGGGCGTACAACAGTTGAATGCGAAATATCTGGTAATTGCAATGTATGTCACCTTGATCAGCACTAGAGTCATACAAAACAAAACCGCTGCAAATAGCTTAAGCCCTAATCCCACGTTTTTCATAGGAAGAGAGACAGGATGAAAAAGAAGGGTTCCCTTAATAAAAACTAGATATTGTGGGCCAAACAATTGTAAGGAAAACAACAACTACCATAAAACGACATGAATCTGAAAGAGCTCAATAAACCAAAATCTTCTCCACTCCAGAAACTCGCTTGTTCTTCCGTGGAAACCCTAAAAAATCCAAAATACATAAAACAAACCATAAAAAGCCTTGAAGGAATAGAGCTGGAATACCTGTTCTGCCATGGCTGCAGGAATTCAAGACTTCTAACTTCGCATTTCAAGGCCTCGGCCGCTCCCGCTCCTACCTGAGAAGTTACAACATTTTCGATGGAAAGATGCCGATTTCATTTTTCTCGCCAGCGTTATGAGGGAGGATTTCTTCTGCTTCATCATCGTGATGGTCTTTTTTTGCGCATGAGGCGGAGGTTCAGAGCTCGAGTCTAGGAAAAGCCTTTGTTCGCAGTGCCAGCCAAGCACATGTCAGTTGCGAAACGAATGGCTCGCTGGCGGTGCGTCCGTCTCGCTTCCTCATTAAATGTTCAGTTTTGGATCAGTGTTGGATCAACGATCACACTTCATTCAATCGTCTAACACCACAAATCCACGATCAACAATAGGACACAGCGACGGCTAGGGCAATTCATTTCAAAGGAAAATGCCTTACGCCGTAATAATGAAATCCTACAGTTTTTTATTATATAAATATAATAATGAAACTCTATTGTTAAACGAAGCTTTCGATACACAATATACCCGGAAGTGTTGATAACTTTTCTATTTATTTTTGCATACATGTTAACTTGTAATCCGCAATTTAGTGAAGTGCTATATGGTCAAATGATTATGATTTATCAACATTGTAATTTAATCTTACACGGTCCAAATTATGAAACTTAACCATATGTTATAATTTAAGCATACTATTTATTATGTACGTATTATACTTTTTAAAGAAGGTTGTATAGTTAGCATTTTTTGTTATTTAATTTAAATAAAATCTTTTGATATGATGATGTTTTATAAGAAATACTCCTAACAATAATAAAATTTAAAATGAATTATATGAATATTCGTTTAACTTTTTTTCTCTATTGACTATTTTAATGTAATTAAACATTTTATTTTATAGTAAGTAAGAGTTATATATATGAATGGTAAAAATATTTTGTTTTAATTTATTTATTTAACATTGATTGTTTTTTTTTAAATATTGAATGGTGACAATTTTTTTTTTTTTAGTGTTTATGTTATAATGTCAAAACTATAGTCATTGAACTTATGTTGTGCATGAGATATTAACCTAGTAAGAATAATGTGGCATTGTGTTTGACTAGAATTAAGTGACATCTCCATTAACTATGATTAAGATGTAATGATTTTGTCTTTATTTGCAAGTTTCTAATGGTAGTATTATATGGGCTAATGGTTGCAATGTCAGATATTTTTTTTGTAAGTTCAACAACAATGAGGCTACATCATGGTCATGTCCAACAATAACAACTGGATAGGGTGGGGCATTGAACGAGTGACTTAACATCTACGAGTGCCTTAACATTGCACCCAATCACTGTTATCCAAGACCCCATGGACAACTAAATTAAAATAATTAAAATATAGAATTTGTTTACATTTTATTTATTGATTTTAATTGGGATTGGTTAATTTTAATCATATATTTATGAAATGAAAAATGATTTCATCATTTAACTTCAATTTAATATATTGATTGATTAAATGGTTTTATTAATGGTTAATTGTAATAGTACTTTAATTAATTTTATTCTTATGTAAATGTACAATCTGAAATAATTAAAATTTTTATTAAAGTAAAATAAGTTATTTTTAAATAATATTAGTTTTTATTTGAATGAGGAAGTATTTGGATAATGTTAAGATATTTTGATTTTGAATTTTCTCTCAATTAATAAGTTCCTCTTATATGTATAGCAAAGTGTAGTCCAAAGCAAAACAAAAATTGAAAATTAAAAATTAATTTTATGATATAATCCTATATAAACATCTTATTTTGGAAATAACCAAATTTGTTCATTTGTGTAGTGATTTCAATAACCCTATAACTAAGTAGGGCATGTAGTATTCTAATAATATTTGAATAATAATATTATAGGTCTCTGTGTATACATGCATGTGCATGTATGTTATAATATATGAGTGAAATGATAATTTTGTCTTTATGAAATTTAATTTCATGTATATTCTTTAGCTTAATTTAAGAAATATATATCTATATATATATATATCTATATATATATATATATATATATATATATATATATATATATATATATATATATATATATATATATAAAATAAAGAATAAAACATAAATTAATTTTTATTTATCCTTGATTTTATGATCCATGTCATTATGCATTGGCCACTTTCTCATCTCTAACACCTTATTATTGATTTTCTTCAAGACATTGATTGTGTATTTGTTTGATTTTATTTATGTTTATGGAGTTCATGTCTTGGCATTTGCTTTCCTAGAGCTAGTTAATAAAGTACTCCATAGATAAACTGTTAATTTGCATATGGTTGGAAATTTTCATTTGGATTGTGCATTGCTACTATTAGTAACTATGGAAGATGATGGTTAAATTTGAAGAAAACTCCATGATTAACATAAAAATACTACATTACTTTTTTTCCCTTAAAAAAATAGATTATATAAAAAATAATTGTTGATAAACATTTTTACATATAAACATAATTTATTATACTTAATTACAAAAATACTTTTACTAAATTTAAATTTAATATTAAAATTACACAATTATTATATATATATATATATATATATATATATATATATATATATATATAAACAATACATATATTTACAAATTTTTAAATTAATTAATTTATTTAACTTTTTAGTAATTAAATTATATTTTTTAATTTTATTTTAAAATTAATTATTAAATAAAATAATTAAAAAAATATCAATCCAAAATTTCAAATTTTCATATAATAACAATATTACTTTAAAGAGTGGATAACATCTATCAACCCACACTTATAATCCTAATATAGTTGATTGATAGCAGAATATTTTTCAGATAAAATAAGTGTTACAAATTTGAGAATTATATCACTGACATATAATTGTATATTAAACCATAATATACAACTTGAGTGGGCCTAATGGTTAAGAACATATGTTTCCTCGTAAAAGCTCATGGGTTCAAAATTGGAAGACTCTTAAATGAAAATAAAAAGTGACACATCTTTTTATATAAAAAATGTTACAACTAATATTTAATAAGATAACTCCATTCATAATAAATGTTACATCTAATATTTAATGAGATAACTTTATTCATAAAATAATAAAATAATAAAATAAATAACGAATAAAAAATATATATATATTTATTTTCCCACAAAACACAAACATGATACTTTAAAAAAATTATACAAATTAACAAATTGCTTTATTATTTTATATTAAAATAATTAAATTCTCCGTTTCCATTTTCTTTCACTTACAAAAATTATACAAATTAACAAATTGCTTTATTATTTTATATCAAAGTAATTAAATTCGCCGTTTCCATTTTCTTTCTCGCTAATGACTATTGTACTTTAAGGTGTGTTCTTTAAGGTGATAGGTTGTGGGATGAATTTTATTTTTCAGATAATAATATGTCAATTGCTTTATTTTTTATATTAAAATCATTAAATTCTCTGTTTCCATTTTCAACAATAATGAAGATTCAACAATAATGAAGATTATACTTTAAGGTGATAGTTTGTGGGATGAATTTTATTTTTAAAATAATAATATGTACCATGTAACTGTCATTCCCTAATACCAACTGTATTAAGTCATGCTACTTATTTTAGAGCATGGAATAGATTGCATTAGTTATAGTATGTATTTTAGATAGGATATAAGTGGGTATATATTGATAATGATTATATAATTAAAATTTATTTAATTAATTTTAAGATAAATAATTTAAAATATTATTTAAAAATAATAAATTTTTATTTTTATTATTACACAATTATAGTAAATTTACGAAAAAATTAATTAAACTTAAATTAATATAAATTTCACTAAAAACTAAATATAAAAAAAATTAGCCAAACCTAAATTAATATGAGTTTAACTAAAAACTAAATATCAACCCAAAAAAGAAAAATAATAATAATAAAACGTTACCTGTTACTTATTATTGATTAAATATGATTGTAATAGTAAATATTCACCATTCTCAAATTGATAAACCAAAAAACAAAATCTGAAGTGCGTTATGATGTTGGGAAGGGGCTCCGTCTTTAACTGATTTAATGATTGTAAGGCGCTTCATTTTTCTGAGACGCTCCAACCTAAACAGAAAACTAGTTGATAAGGGTTGGAACCCTACACATTATTGTATTGATTTTTTTTGTAAATAAGAGATTAATAAAAGTATTTATTCTTATTGTTCATTTTGTGTTCTAATTATAAGTGATCTATCTCGTAAAAATAACAATTGAAAAAAAATATTGATTCACCCCCTTCTCAGTATTTCCAACAAAAGATTTAAAAAAGTTTGAGGATAAAAACTACTTTTTAGGAGATTTTTTTTTTAACATATTTAAATTCCCAATCCCAATAAAAGCATCAATTTATTTGCAAAGCCATCCTAAACCAATTAACAATCCTTTCTTCATGCTTAAAAACTATAGGCACATTCTTCATGCTTAAAAACTATAGGCACATTAAAACCAAAGTTAAGTGGTTAGTGATGTGACATTGGAACATTGGAAATATATGTTAGAGATCGTTATTGTTTTTTCAGATATCTAAAAACTATACACAAGTTAAAATCAAACTTGAGTAGTTAGTGATGAGACATTGTAACATTGGAGATATTTATTAGACATCATTATTAGTTTTTTGATATTTTCTGGAAGACCAACTGGACATGGGAGTGTTAAAACATATATGAAAGACAAAATGTGACCCAGAAGAACATAATTATGGAGTCAAAAGGAACGAGATTGACTTATCCTAGAATAAAGTTTTTTTAAGGAATATATTTAAAAACATCGTTAAGGAACACAAATATTTGAATCATGATTCAACAAACAACAAACTTTCCATTATATAAATTATAACGAATATATTTATAACTATAACTAGTAGTGGTTGATATTCACCTGCCCCCGAGAATGCTAGATGAAGGCTCAACACCTGCAGAATGGACATCAGGACGTGTCAGGTCAGGTTCGCCCTCACTCTCCCCATCTATGAAACCAGGCCTTTTGGGCGACGGAATGTCCCCATCATTTTTCACCATCCACACCACCTCGGACATTGAAGGCCGCAATAGTGCAACTGCTTGTGTACACAAATGACCAATTTTATCACTCAAATCCCTTCATCCCACGAATAACTGCCTTCCAAGGTAGGATCCATAACTTCTAAAGCTCTGTGTTCATGTCTGGTCATTGGCCAACATCAACAAAACATCAACAAAACATCTCCATGTCTGGTCATTGGCGAACATCAACAAAACATAAAAGTTTAGTTAGCAATGGATCACAATACAATGAAAATCTTAGAAAATTTCCACTCCAAAGATGAGATTCAAAGAAACCATACTCTTTGAAGGAGAGACTCCATGTCATCAAAATTCTTCCTTCCGCTAATAATCTCCAGTAGAAGCACTCCAAAGCTATATAAATCTACCTTGTTTGTCTGCTATCCAAGTGAAGTGTACTCTGGGGCTATGTAGCCGCTACCCAATGCCATACATGACAAAACCTCCATATAATTTTAGCTGTCACAAAATAAGATCCGCATTGATTTCAGTTCGGGCTAAGATACCTTCTGTGAAAAAATAATAACAGAAGGCATCTTTTTATTCATGTGTAAATAAATAGTTGAACAATTCACGGGACACATGATTTAGTCACACCTTAAATTCTGAATATTGAAATATTTAATAACAATTTCATGACCTTTCTTTCCAGTTATTTGCATTAAATTAAACACACCCAAATTTGGAAAAATTCTGAAAATGCCATTTTTCCAAAAAGTTGGATCTCCAGATTCCAGTTCCACCTTATCAATACCACATTATCCCTACCACATAAGCACCACATCATCTTCTTGCCACATTAGCATGCCTCTATGACAAGTTAATCTATCACATCATATTAATTTGTATTTTATACCACATCATACTCTATTTTGGATGGCTCCCATGTTCTAGCTTGCTAACATTTGAATTTGTGTTTTTTCATAAAAACATTGCTTAAATAGTTTTTTGACCTTTGTACTTCTAGATCTATACACAAATGGGCTCCTGTTATTAGGATTTCGTTAATAGACATTCGCATTGAAGGACCGCTGACCATTAGGCTACATGATACACCTGCCTTCATTCAATCCAATTCAGTTTACACTCTGTAACTAACAAAAATGGGAATAACCTCTGTGAACTAACAAATTCATTCACTAGCCACTAAGGTAACCAAAACGATAAACCTTGTACTTTTATTTGGTTCAATTGACAAACTTCAATTGATGTTAACTAGAAAATATATAGTCAACCAATGGTATTATATGACTCGATATCATGTGAGTTTACATACTAATCATGTTAACACTAAATATATAATGAACAAATCAATCAATAATTGGATGGTAGCTAGATGGTTGTTACTATTGCAAGAATCCAAGAAAATATAATGTGGTGGTAGATTTTCTTTCTAGGCTTACCACAAATGAAAATGAGTCACATGTTGAAGATGTTTTTCCTAATAAACAGTTTTATACAGTGTTTATTAACTCATAATGGTTTGCAGATATGGATAACTATTTGGTCGCAAGGAATCTTCCACCTCATCTATGTCTAAAGGAATGACAAAAGATCACTACGAAAAGTTAGATATTTTCATGAATCAATAGATGTATCTTTTACATGGGGCTGTATCTACTTATCTAGTGATGTGTAAGAGAGGATGAGATCCATGACATATTAAAGGATTGTCATAATGGGCCTTTTGAACGTCATTTTGTAGATAACAAGACTAACTATAGTCTATACGGTACTCCATCAAGCGTACATATGGCCCTCCATTTTTTGAGATGCCAACCAGTGAGTAAAAATATGTGATAATTTCTAACACAGGAGAAGGTCAATCCAATCAGATGAAAGGCACTAGAACCCTTTGAAAATTAGGCTTTTTATTTTTAGACCTATCAACCCTCCATCACATAAAATATCTTATTCCTTGATCTTCACTAATTATGTTATAAAGTAGATGGAAGCAAAGGCACTCTCAACCGCAATAGAACAGGCAATAGAAAACTTCCTCCATGGAGAAATCTTTGCCATATTTAGGGTATCACGAGAGATTGTCATTGATGGAGGGGCACAATTCACTACAACATTAATTAAGGCCATGATAGAGGCATATAATATTAAACACATGGTAACCACACCATATCATCCATATTTTAATGGGCAAGTAGAAGGGGAAAATAAGATAACTGAGACCATCATTTAAAAGCAATATAACTGCACCTCAAAGATTGGAAAAATAGACTAACTAAATCATTATGGGCCTACCAAATTACATGGTGAAACATCACTACCTACACTTCATTGGAGGTAGTATATGAAGAAAGTTCTTTTACCAATAGAGACAAAAGTACAAAACTTGAGGACAATAATGGAACTGGGCATGAATCTATCAAAGGTGCAACAACAAATACTTCTATGAATCAATGAGCTAGATGGACTTTGTAAATTTTCTCTACATTAGACAACTATTATTTAGAAACAAAGGAATTGGTGGCATGATAAGCTCATAAAGAAGATGAGATTCAAAGTCGAAGATTGGGCCTTATTATTTGATTTAAGATTCAAAGGATTTAAAGGAAAATTTCATCCCTATTAGCTTGGGCCTTATGAGATCATTACTACATATAACAATGGGCGCATCAAGCTATGTACCATTGACGATAAAAGAACTCCATTGATGTAAAATGGGCATGAGCTTCAATTGTATCACAAGCCCTTACCCAAGGATCAATGAAGGATGGTCTGATAATGACTTAGAGATTGCTTGTAAGGGGAAAATCCTCGTCAGATGGTTCATTCTCAAAAATTCTCTTCTAAAAAAAAGAGATGTAATAAAAGCTCATTTGTGATAATATTTAGGGCACAATAGGATGCATGTCATGTGAAATGTATATCAACTGGTAGTGTGCTCGTAATGTGTTAGAAGAAAAGAAAATGAGATAAGATAGTTGAAACTTGTCTGTGTGATTTGCAGGTTCTTAATATTTTATTTTATTACTTCTAATGAAACACTCCTTAGGATTGTGGTGGGATAAAAGGGAACAACTTTGTTGCTACAACACCTCCTATGGATCAAACCAATGTGTTGTTGCAATGCCTACCATGGATGAAATTGTACAGTGTTGTAATTCCTTCAGGAAACCATGTCACAACAATGACTTAGAAACCATGTTGCAACATTTTTCGAGTGGATCCAACAAAGTTCTTGTTGCAACACCTTATGTTACAACACCAATCCAAGTTAATTGCTGCAATACCTTCACAAATTAAGTACAACTGTAATTGACACCACTAATAAAATGAGAAAAGGATAGGACATGACATGAAAGACAATGCTAATCTGGAAAAACCGAAGAATTCACCATAAGCATTAAAAGGTACAAAATTCCTTACATAATGAATGACATTAAAATGGCATGATCTCACATACCTTGGAATGATTTGCACACATCACCCACCATCAAATACGATAATGCTCCTCTACTGCCACAACCTACGACACAATATTTTCCATTAAAACCATGATTAAAATGCCTTAACCAAAATTCCCCCAACAAATTATTCATTCTACATCATATTCGATAGATCGTCTCAACTCAAGTAAGTATTATAGATGACTCATTGAATCATTAAGAACTCTCTGAGATGCTCATCCTACAATCCTACGATCATATCTGAGCCATCTTTCAAGATGTAGGGTGGATTGAGTATGTTAAGAGACTGTAAGGGTATGATGACAACATTTCACTTGATTTCACCTTAAATTTCTAGAATGACAAGAAAATTGTAAGAGGGAAACCAGTACTTGTGAATGAGAAAACCATAGTCACTGTATTAGGGCTACCATAGATTGGGGAGTGATGTTACTCTCGAAAGAAACCATAACTAAAACTAATGGAAGAATATTTTGGGGCAAGGGAAGTGTTGGTGAAGTAGAGAAATGGATTTGAGAGGAAACCCCTACTAGAATTATGTGATTATGTAGCCATTTTCATGCAAAGGTACTTTAGGGATGCCATATAGTTTTGTTTTTTGGCACCACCTAAAGATGTTAGATCATATGAGGCACCAAAGAGGGATAAACATGCCATTTTTCCTATGGAGGACAATGCAATAGATGGCCACCACATTCAAAAGGAATATGGATGTAATGACTCCCTCTCACATCAGTGTCTCATCAAACTATTAGTGGTACATGCACTCCAACAAGCAAGGCCAAACTCGAGATGATATCGTGAGGAGAGACCACTTCTTGCACTTGAACAAGCAACTGAATAAGGTTTTGTGACACCGAAAGCATCCTTAGTCACAACACCTTAAGCACAAACAACATAATTATAGGTTGCACCATCTACAATTGTTGAAACAGCCATTTACATGACCATATGGGTTACTACTACAACACCTAGGGAATCAACAATGATCTAAAAATTAATGGGAGTCCATCTCTAACCAAAAGGCTCTAGCACATGACTGAGAAACCCCCTCATGTTTCCATACCTAAAATGAGGAGGAAAAAGTTTAAAAAAATAAGACTCAACCTAGCTAGCTTCAACTCAGATAGAAGTAACAAATAAAGAAGAGGTCACAACTATCCCTATTGACACACAAGAACTAGCAGGGACAATGGAGGGAAACGTGGAGGAATTCCCATGGATACACAAGAACCAACAAGATAGTGGAGGAATAAGTGGTAATTCTCGTTGAAACACAAGAACCAACAAGGGTAGAATTAGAAGACAAAATTGACATCCCTACTGTCACACAAGAACTAGTAGGAATGGTAGAAGAAGAAAGTGGCATCCCTGCTGATATACAAGAACCATAAGGATTGGTGGAGGAAATAGACATCCTTGGTGATACACAAAAGCCAAGATGGATGATGGAAATTGGAAAGTGGAAATCTTGTTGACACAAAATAACTAATAGGAGAAAATGAAGAAGAAATTAAAACCCATGCTAACACACAAGAACCACAAGGGGAGGGTTTGGAAGAAGGCTCTGCTAAGAAGCAAAAGGAAGGAGATGTTGCTATAGGAAAGGAGAAAAACTACATCATAGAGTTATAGCTTAACATGTCATTGTTGTTGCACAATCCCTAAGGGAAGTACAAAAGGCTAAGGGAAGTAAAGACCTATAGGTAAACTTTCTTTTACTCCTTTGCATTTGTTTCTCATTAAAAGAGATAATATGCCGGGGGGAAAAATGGAGTTGCAACACAAGATTAAGGCCCTAGTAACCATGCTAAGCCAAAAAATTATTTTGAGGGGTTAGATTGACTTTCTCAGGAAGAAATTATCCTCAATGAAAATCAATCAACCCTTAAAGTAGAGGAGCCAATCCAAGGAGAAATTCACAAGGAGAGAGCCTTTGTCTAGTAAGTGATTCTTGAAAAAGAAGAACACAAAGGTGAGATGCATGAGGTAAACACTCAAAGAAAGGCTAATATGATGAATGATGAATCTGTTCAAGCAAATATTCAGGATGTGTGGGTGAATTCAAAGGATGAAAAATGGAAAAAGATGATGGTCACTTTTGAGGAAGGGATGTTGTCCATCATGGAGTATCTCCAAGCTGTCAAAACCCTTAAGGAGAAGTAGGCATAGCACTTAAAGGCCCATAGAGTTAAATGGGCCCACTAGAAGAAGGAGATGAAAGATCAAGAGAAAATATTTAAGCTCCAAAGATAGGTGGACAAGCTTGAGACTGTGAAGATTCAACTAGGGTTGCCGGTGGAGTTTCCACTTTTTGGTGGAGTTTGCATTCAAATGAAAGAAACCCTCCCTTATTTATAGGATGTACTTGAAAGAAAAATATGTCATTTTCTTTTCATTATAAAATATAGAATGCTTGGTGCAAAGCCTCACTGGGGGAGGCCAAACCTTATGGAAAAAAGAGAAAGGGTTGTGATCGTCACCTGAACAAACTTCCTCCTATTCTTTAGTGGTATTTTACCATGGGGGAGGTTTCGCTAGATCACCTAAGGATATTATCATGCTCTAAATCAAGGAGATAAACAATAGGTATATAATATGGGACAAAGCATTAACAAAGCCTAGAATTACCTAGCTATTCTATTCCTCAACACAAGTACTCTATTCCTAGACCAAAGATATGGTTTTTATAAGTTAAGGTTTGGTTGGTTTGAAATGATAAGGAGCATAATGTAATAAAATAACCATAGAAAAGGCCTTTCAAGGATAATCAACAAAAAGGAGCAAAAGCCTACCAATAGACAATGGGATTAGGATTAGTAGATTAATTTTCATGGCTAAAATCTATGCATAAAACTCAAATATGTATCGCATTAGCCCTAATAGAAACAATTAACCATTCACTATGCCATATTTTTCTTTTATGTAGTTTATAAATAAAATTCCTAATTTATGAACCATAAACATCAACACAAATTTACTTTTTATGCAACCATTTTGGCTCAAAACCCTAGTAACTAACCCTAGACGTCTAGGAACAAGGAAAAGAAGAAGAAATTTAATAAAAATTATGGATGATCAACACAACAACGATTAGTTTCTTATCCTAGTTGAGCTTAATGGAGTCTTCTAGGGCTAAAATTCCAGGGAAAGGTTTTGATGGAGTAAGGGACGATGACTAGGGAATTCACTTTTAAAACTTTAACTATTTTTCTCGTGAGGAGAGAAATTAATATAAGAAATGAACACCCATAGTTTCCTCATAGGTTTCAAAATAACAATTTTCATAATATATTGGAGCAAGATTTCAACATAGAAATAAAATTCAATTATGGCATAAAATAGAAACCCTACTTCACACATAAAATATGCAAAAGATAGAAGATAAATAATTAAACTTAAAAATTCTCCAAGAAACACTTCTTTCAAATCAAGAAAAACATCTCCACATAAAAATCCATCTCCAACAGAAATTTGCACCATATAAAGTTAACGTCTTACCCGAGTTGCAAAAAAGGATTAATTTTCACTCTTTGCTAGAGAAGAGTGAATTGATATGTGATGAGAAAATGAAATCATGGGCATTCCTTATTGATAAAGGCTTAGCATCCTTATTTTCACAATAATGCAAGTAAAATTCCTAATTAAAAGTTTTCTTTGAGTGTTCAACAAGCATGGGGCTACAAGCCAACCTCATAGCTAAAAGACATAACAAATAATGCCAAAAATTCCCACACTTTTGGGAGAAAAACCTCCTCGATTATGGTGTCATCCTCCAACCAAAGGAGCTCACAATTCCATTAGTCAGTGGCTAATGGGATAATGAGTACTCCATAAAAGAAAAATAGCACTATGTCCATGGGTATGCCTCTAAAGTGGCTCCAAACCAGGATGTCATCATCAAGATGCCCCACGTCACCCTCTAAAGGGAAAGAGGGGTGTGGAACCTATATACTCAAGAATTCCATCCAGGAAGTGATGTGAAAGCCCTCCCCTATCATATTAAGGATAAACATCATTATCCAGGCTTAGAAACAAGAATCATTAATCAAATAGTGTCAAGGCCAGCACATGGAGACCTTGGGTTTATTAAGCACATCATATAAAAATCCAACACCAAGCTTCACTGGCTCAGAGTTTCAATATCTAAGGATATCTCTGAGTGTCAAGCACCATGTGGAATCATCCTATAACCCAACAATCTGCTATAGGTGGTAAACATTGCATCAACAAGCTCATATATTCTCTCCCAATTGGGAAAAATGACATTTAGTTTGCTGTTGAATGGAGTGATAATCATATCTCAATATGACTCTATGATTATGGAAATACAACAAAACCCTCCAAAGATCAAGTGAAATCATCAATCATTAGGAGCATTAAATATAAATGCATCATAGAGAATTATACCTAAAGTTGGGGGAATGATATTACTTCACGTGAAGCTCATCTTCAAATATTTAACTAGATCAAGTCTCATAAACAAGCTGCCTCCTTATGTTAGGTATGACTAAATGGATAATCCTAGTTTGTGTTTCCAACCCTTAAAGGGAAGTGGCATGTTCCAAGTTAGCCTATCAATCCATAGGTGCATGTGGACGGTGATTTCAAAGTGGGAAACACTTTAGGATAAGGTGTCATAGGCATATGACTAGTTAATGGAGGTTCAACACCCTAAGTGCGCATATATAAGAAGGGAGAAATCACGGTGGCATGAGTTACTCTCCTCATCTTTCTTTTTCCACTCGTTTGGTCTATCTTTTACTTCTTTTTTATGTATATTTATTTGGGTTCATAGCTCAAGAGACTAATCTTTATTTTGAATTTTTTTTATTACCCCTTAAAGATGAGTTAGTTTATCACTCATCATGGTTGGGACAATACAAGAGTTCCTTTAATATATGAAGCATAATTTTCTTGAGGAATTGAGTGTTAACTAATGAGGGGGTTAGGGTTCATGCTAGAATTTTTTGGACACTTTCTCAAACATGGTAATTAAATGTACTCGCCATTCTTTTCATTTGATATTTTTCTTTCATTTAGTGGCTTTCTTATGCTTTTACCTTTCTTTTAGTTGCATCAATCTCCAAGCAAAAGTTTTCTTTCCCATGCTTAAGGATGAGGATGAAAAGGATGCCAATCTTCATGACCAATGACCACTAGCCAGAAGAATGGAGATGAATAAGGGAAAGATGGAAATTGGTAAGTATGGAATACCTTAGGAACACTACTTCAATCGAATCCTCCGTAGTAGTGTCCTCCTAAAACTCTAATGTCTTAGAGGAAGTCACACTAGACTAGAGTCAAATATTAACCTCCTAGGTGAAGTGAGAGTCCAAGAATATAATCGAGATCAATTAATTGTCTAGTTATCCCCTTGATCCATATTAGTATGTCCATAACATTAAGTGAAAGTACATGACTTCAAAATGGTTAAATTACATTTTGATGGATGACCCACCTTCCTTCAAGAAGGAATATCAGACGGGAGAGAGAAATATAACTAGAGAAATAAGTGGAGGATAATGGCATCATATTATGTGCTGATAAAATAGGGTTGATAGCTACTTAGTTGTCCAAGGAGGAGAAACATTTCTCCTCTAGGTTACCGACTTATTGGTGTTTATCAGTGCTTGAGGATGGCCCTAATGACCAATAAACCCCATGAAATCACCTCTCCAAGAACCTTTCTAGAGGCCTATTACGCAAGCACAAATGAATAAAATAACTTGTCGTGTGAGTTGTACCAGAATAACATTTTATTGTATCATGATCCATCTTGGAATCCCAACCTCTGTGGGAGATTCCCAATTGAGAACCTTTATGTCTTACATGAATAATATTGTTGATTGGGAAATCACTCATAAGGTGGAAAAAAACAAATACAACTATAATATCTAGATTAGGAAGAGTCTTACATGCCAAAAGATGTTCTCATTACACATTTCAGCTAGGTGAACTCACAATGGAAAGCATAATTCATGGCCCATAATAGACAAGAAACCATTGATCACTACAAATAGAAGTATTGGAAAAGACAGTTGTAGAAGGTTGTGCTCAACAGTGGAAGCAAGTCATAGAGGACATGTGCCAAAGGGACCCATTCAACCCAAATAATCTTGTAATGCCACCAGACAAAGTGTATCAATACATCAAATGCATGGAGGGTTATGGGAATTAGTGGATAGGCCTCAATTTCCACTCTCCCATGATCCTGCTATCATCCCTAAGATTTAAAAAACACTACAGGATGACCAAGAAGGAAGAGGTTGTCTGTTGAATGGATATTGTTACATAGTAATTTGTCACTGACCTCATCTCAGTCCCTCCACTGTGTCATGCATCAGATAAACATGTCTATATCTTCCCACTCATCCAAGAAGATTAAACAATTGATCTCTAATGCTTAAGAGTGACCCTTTTGGCCTAAGTTTCTCCATCATTGCGAGTAAACCATTAAAATGTGTGACGATCCCTTGTCATGAACAGTATTGTTGTGGCACCATCGCAGGTGTACACGTGTTTCCTGTGACGGGTCAAATTTTAGGGCTTGGTGCAAGGCTTTCAGCTATTTATTGTGACAGTTGGTCTGAATGCATTGCTTCCTTGCAATTTCGTCACTGATCCCTGGTTCGTGACTTGCGATGATCCAGATTTGGTGAATTAGTTCAAACAGTCGGTCTTCTGGGTGATTCTAGAACTAGTTGTTGGGTCAGTTTGGGTCACTTTTCCTCCTCTGGAATGGTAGTTCCACCTTTTTTGAAACCTCCCTTGAGGATAAGCTCCCTCTCCCTCATTTCGTGGAGGCTCCTCCTCCTATAAAACCACTCACTATTGCTCTGATATGTCATTCTTTAGTTACTAGTTTTCTGGTTTGGATTGAAGTAGGTTAGATAGTTTTGGTGTGAGTTAAACAAGTGTGGAATTGTTGATAATTTGGTGAGAGGTTGTGGAGTGCCTTAGCCTTGCATGAGAGCTTTTTAGTGAGAGAGAGAGAGATTATCCATTTGGGAGACCCATTCTTGAGAGTGAATGCTTGATGGAACATACCGACTGGACCCTCCGAGAAGGCTTGCGACGTCAAGGCTTGGTTGTAAGCTTTGCTCTTGATTTATGTTTAATACAAGTAGTAACGATTTCCTATATCTTGTATAATTTACTTGATAGCTTGTGACTCATTGAATTTATGAGTAAATAGATCATTCTTGTTCTTGGTTACGTGCTATGTTGTTTTCTTATGGTGTTTCAGGTTGATGGCAAAAATAAAGGAAAGGAAACGAAAGCTGAAGCAACGTAATGGAAGCTTCACTAAACACCGGTTTGAGGTAGGCCTCTGTTGTGGGGAAAAATGCCTATGCAGGACGATCCTATCCACCTAAGGTGTGACAGTGCCTTAGCAACAAACAAAGACAACTATTATAGTATTCTTCGTTTATGAATTAAGAATGAAGAGAGATGGATGGACTAACCGGTGTCTTCCGTTTGTCCCTCGATCCGGTTTCTCTTCTCTTTGAGAGTTCCCAGCTACTTGCCTTCTCGCTCGCCCAGCTTCAACAGGTCTCTGCAAGATCACAAGAGGAGAACACTACACAAAGACATGGATTCATATTCATAACTAGTTCAGGATTAGAAATAAACTAAACATACTAATGCAATCATACATCAAATATACACCAGTATATAGGAGAAACCATGATAGCTTTATTGATGAATAACAAGGTTCAGGAAGAGATACAACCAAGAAGGCTCCAATCCAGCATCTCCTTCCCAGCAAATAGAATTCCTATCTTCACCTCCCTTCAAAGCATTAAGCACCCAATGATTCCAGTCTCAAACCAACAGCAATTCTTTGCAATAACAAAATTCCAGCCCCTAGATCTCATGGAGGAGAGATCCATATATAGATGTTTGGAGAGAGGATGAGTCAGCTTGAGATCTGACTAGTGTCCTCTCCCTCTGTCAGTTCTTGGTTCCACTTGGAGGTTCTTTCTTCCACTTGGAGATTGGGAACCTCTTACTCATCACTAGTCGAATTCACTGAGGCAAGTGTCATTGAGGAAGATTCTGGAAGCTTCCTGGGTCTTGACACCTCTTGGAATGAACTTGCCATTTGTCAAATCCCGCTCAGCACACCCTGGTAGTGCTTCTACCTGCGTTGCAGTGCAGGTAGCCAGTGCAGACTTTGCATTTCAGCGCAGACAGCTAGTGGAGCCACTGAATTGATCCTGAATTGACTTGTTTTTGAGCAGTTTCTGGTGGAGAACTTCTGTGAATTGCTGTGGTTTGTTAGCCTTGTTCCTCTAGGGGTAGGAACAAAATGTTTAGGGACTTTGGATCCCTTAGATTATGGACATTTCATGCTCAATGCTGTAAGGCACAAAAATGTCTATAACAGTTGCCCCCTAAAGTATGAGGTCGTTTATCGGGTGAAATGCTTTATCAGGAGGATTCGAAGTTCATCCAATGCTGGGAGGAGACCTGTAATAAGATACAATACAATACATTATTTTTCATACTGCTTTCATGATCTAGCTGAGGCGGGCATTCCCATGCTCAGCTTTATAAATTCATTTTTTAGTACATAGAACAGACAATCGTCTGATGGTAGACTGATAATTTTGAAGAAATTATCATCCTTTGGGTAGGATGATCATCTGTTGCAATGATGTACATGTCAATGTCTTTATCTTTCCTGAAAATATATCGCAGCCCGGATGGATGAAACTAGATCCGGGGTCTTCAAACTCATTCGATCTTCACTCTAAGTACAAGTCGATCCATGTGAGAAATGTTCTAAAGTCGAACATGGAAAGACATCGCTTGATTACCGGTCAATGAGGTAAACCGTTAACAAGCGCGAGAGGAATCACCGATAATGATAATGACCCTAAAGGTACTGCAGTACAATTCATGTGGTGTGAATAAAGGACTTGGCATCGAACACCACGCAAAATCTTTCGGTCGAAGGTCATTGATGTATACCTGTCACCGGAAGTGAGAAACTTGCCATTGAGGCATGCAAGCTTCAAAGTACTGAAGGGGTTGTTCCTAGATCCACTTCTTGGATACTGAGCTGATGTCGACAAGAAGCGATCCGTCAAAGGAGGGTCTTAATGAATCCCACATCGATGACACGGAACGGAGCTAATGATTTTGATGGAGGTGAAAACGATCTGTGACATATGATTCAGGGTGGCGGTCATGAAAGGATGACGGATAATGTACGGTAGTGGATGGGACACGGTTGACTTCTCTGAATGACTTCTCTTGAACATATGGCGACACTTATGCGATGGATCGGTAGCATTACCCCAAATATGGATGGTATGGCGAGACCATGGTGATGTGACTGGTGAATGAAACAACCCAACCCGATTGTGGTACGGAGGAAAAGTGTCATGTTCAAGAGCGACTTGCTACCATCAAAGTTTTCTTGAGTTTCTCCAAATTTTTCCCCAGTCATTGCTGACCAGTACCTCTTTATTTTTGTCAAGCTTGAGGAGGATAACATATGCTTGTTCTATAACCTGCCCTTCGGGCAAGCCCATCGCTATGTTTTAACGAGCCTAGCGACAGTGAAACTCGTTCTCGTCTAAAGACAAGTTTGTCGCTATTTAATGCTTTTAACGAGTCTAACGACAAAGATAACTCGGTCCTTTTCATTTTTAGAGAGTCTGAAAAGGTACGTAAAGTTAACTCCAAAAGTCCTTTTTCGTCATCTAATCCCTTAAGTCCGAAAAAGTATAAAACAATACAGAAGGGATGAGTTTTCGATAGTTTTAACGAGCCGAACAAAAGAAGCGCTCGATCTTTTTGTGCAATAATCCCTCAGGTCCAAAAAGATTAAAATCTAGAGGAGGGATAGCACTTCCTATCCCTTTAATGAGCTGGAAGGCCAAGGACTCGACAATCTTTTCATGTTTTACAAGTCAGATGAAAAGAGCTTAAAGAAGACTCGTCTTTTGAGGAGCGAGTGATGAAACAGGTTAGCAGCTGATTCCAGGTACAGGTTGGAATTTTCCAATCACGGCAGTGTCACAAGGATGGCTAGGTGAAATCACTCTTCGCAGCTGTTCCTCAAAATGGGTAAACAATCAAATGGAGGTGAACGATCGGCCAAATGAAAAGTGGAGGTGACGGTGCAAACACGACCAAGGCTTTAATGGCTGATAATTTTACATTCATAGTGGTTATTTACCGGGTAGTTCATTTTTTAACGAGCTTAAACGCGGATTGAAACACTTGCTCAATCTTATGTTTATTTTTTAACGAGCATGAACTATGCGCTAAAACTGCTCGAATCTTGCGTTTATTTTTTAACGAGCATGAACTGTGTGCTAAAACTGCTCGATTAACCCAGTCATATGATAAGAGTGTCTCATCAAGATTCTATTTTTTATGGAGCTTCATCTCACCAAGCTTTGCTCCGGATCCTTTCGTTATGCAAGTTCGGAAACGACTAATCCTACGAGTTTAAAGGGTTAGAGGTCCTAAAAATTTAAAAAATAAATAGCCGCCCCTTGCTTGCACTCAAAAAGGTTTGCATGCCCCCAGGCATAAAGTACGATTTCAAGGTTACCTCTACTTCATTTCCATCAAAACATTCGTTTCACCGAGAGAGGCCTACCTCTTTCAAGTTACCCAAAGATTGTTCTATTAATGTTTCAAACAGAACACTTCTTCGGCAATGTCTACCGAAATAGACAAAGGTGAGCGACGATGCCCGCCAACTCACATAACTTTGACAAAAGAATCTTATTCTAGAATAACCCCTCTTCCTAGACGGACGGGGTACAGACTAGTCATATTCTCCCGCGGAAATCTACCCTATACCCAAAGTTTTCCTGCCGAAGCAGACCAGGACGCATGCCCCCTGGGTTCCAGTCATATCCTCCCGGATTACTCGCGCTCATCAGGAGGACAGACCATGGGTTGAGACACTTCTTGCGTGAAGAGACCATTTAGGGATGGTACATGACTATTTGCGATGCGTGATCCGGGAAATGAAAGTTGGTCCACGAGCTTGACCACTCTTCCTTCGTGCGGAAAACACATTACTCTAAAGAGTGAGGAGACGATGGCTCCCATGCAATATATATAGTCTCGTCCAAGGAGTAGGTTATAATCCAAGGGTCCTTGAACGACCATCACGTTCATTTGAACGGTCTTCCCTTTCAATGTTATGGGCACATTGGGGAGGATCCCTAAAGGTCGACTGGTTCCTTTATCAAAACCTGATAGATTTCTCATTTCAGGCAAAAGCGCTGGCGAACCAAGCGCTTTCCAAGCAATAGAGGAAAGGATACTCACAGATGCCCCCTCATCAATGATTGTGCCAGCCATTACCATTCTGTATATTTGGACGATAATTCTGAATGGTATACTTGCTGGCAGCCGAGGTCTGCCTAGTTGGTTCCAGTCGAAGGACACAACCAGGTTTCTTGGTGGTGGGACCGAATAGACGGCCGGATATCGCTCTAGCGAACTTCCTTCCTGCGATAAAGGAATGGGTGCATTGCCCCCTTGTTCGTCGGAGTCTGTGTTGATGAAGAGAATTTGGACGGTGTTGTCTTTATTCTCCTCTGTGATGGTATCATTCGAAGATAGAGCCTCTGAAGGCAAAACCGGGTCAACTGCTGCCTCAACCTTTTGACTTTCGTCAGGTATGGATTCAGATGGTTCATCTCCAATGATAGGTGCTTCGGCTGACCACCTGAGCGGGCCAGCCGGGTTCTCAACTAGTGAAGGACTTGGCAGGAGTTTTTGATATCCAGGAGGAAGTTGCACTCGTAAAATCGAGCGATCTTCCAAAACTCTTTTAGCCTCATCTAAGAAGGGATAATGGTGGATGGCATGGTCGCCTTCACACAGTTTGCAGGGAAATCTAGCTTTCCCTCTCTGTCCTGTGGCTTCACTTTCACTAGTTGACGGTGTGCAGTCAACATGGCTATCAGAGGTTGACGCCACCGAATTGTGCAAACGGGGAGACCAGTCCCTTAGTATCCGAGGGATGTAGGGACAATCTCTATGGAAGTGGTCTCCCTTGCATATGACACATGGCGATTTAGGCCTAGTCAGTGCTGTGTGTGGATTTTTGCCAGACGACACTTGTTTGCCCCCAGTCGCTTTTGGCTCCTTCTTCTTCTTCTCTTTCTTCTTCTTTTCCTTCTTCTCCTTAGGAACTTGGTTTTTTGTTTTACCAGTTCCATCAAGCGAAGAGGAATGAGGAGAGGAAGAATTAGATGAAGTAGAAGGCTGGTAGGCAACTCTAGTCTGGTCTAACTGTTGACTCGATTGTTCAGGAATAGTGGTGTTCTGAACGACATTGGTTGAAAAGAGCCAGACCGACAGGCCAATTGTCAGTCCTGGAAGCGACAATGTGGCCATATGGGGCGCACCAACATCTCCCGAAGAGGAGAAGGGACTAGGATTTCCACCAAGGGGAATTCCTTGGTTGGTGGGCTCCATTTTTTCAACCTAAAGATCAACGCAGGAATAAAGGGTGATTGTTCCGTTTAAAATAAATTTTTAACGACGCTTAGACACAACTTGCTTTTTCACTTTTAAAGAGTCGAGAAAAAGCTAAAGATGACTCTAGTATCCTTCGATGTTTTAACGAGCCCGAAGTGACAAATGATCGGATGGACTTTTTCTGTTATAGAGTCTGAAAAAGGCCAAAAGAAACTACTCTGGAGTTCTAGGCAGAGGGTGTGCCAAACTTTTCGCAAAACCGCAGAATACTTTTTAAGGCACGGACAGTCGATCTTCCTGAATGTTGTGTTCAGTGCATTGCGATCAGTAGGGCGGCCGACACGGCTTCCTAAGGATAAAGGTTTTATGCCTATAGGGGTCTCCCAATATATACGCGACGGTACGTGGGAGCACAATCCGTACTGGCGCTACCGTCCCTCAGGAGGAATCACCCACCATCAACGAGATCGACAGTCACCAGGCTTTACGACGTCGGAACACGTCTCTAGCCTAGACCTCTATGTTGTGCGTTATGTTGCAAAGCGTTGTTAAGTTCATTCAATTTATTTTAAGTTGATCTTTTTTAGAAGTTTTCCTTTCTGGATCACCACGAGATGTATGATACAATTCCTAAATGCAGTCTAAAGATGATAAGCAAGCTTTATATCTTTTCAACTTTGAAAATCCTAGCTACAAAGGGAAAGGAAAGACACCATCTTTTCTCAAAGAGCAATCAACACACTCTAATGCACTTTTCCTAAATCAAGCATGCAAACTATCAAGATGCAAATGCACAATGCAGGTGTTTGTTTTCCGCTTTCTTAGTATTGATGCCTACAAAGAAAGCTTTTTGTACAACTTTGAATTTTCTTTTAAATGACAAATACAAACAAGTTTACTTTTTCGAAATCAGAAAGGGTAGAAGAGAATACAACACTTTATGACTTTCGAAATGAACACTTGTTTCGACACTTAAAAGAGACAAACTCAAACCAAAAGCAAAAATAAATGTATAATCAACTGTAAACAGCCAATGAACTCTCTCCTAAGATCACAATCAACAGATCTGAATCAAGGGCTACAGGATGATTATTTCACTCATGCAAAGGAAAACTGTGAATGACGCCACAAACACATAAAAACACTCACAGTCTTTTTGTACAAAAGGAGGCGGAATTTAAGAAGAGAAAAGGAGTTATCAGACTGGTACCTATGCTGGTTACAGGCTGCAAAAATCAGAGATCAAAACAAGGAAAAATAGAGCAGAGAACCCCAACTGTACAAGGCCTAACTGGATCAGCGCACCCTCAACACAGGGGTTTTGACATTCAGCGCAGGTAGCCTTCACGGGACCTACGTTGAAATGCAGAACCTCTTCACAGGGTCTGCGCTGAAGGAGAAACGAGAGTTTCTCACTGGGTTCTGGGTCACAGTTTGCTGATTAATCTACGGTTTCAGGCCAAATAAAAACAACAAGCAAGGTACAATCAAAGGGATGCTTTGAGGGAGTAATAAGATCTATCACAAAGGATCATCAAATCATTTGTGAATCCATTGTTCAGATCATAGACAAATCCAGTGATTGGATCAAAGCAGCAACTGTCTACTTTGCATCCGAGAATAGCAGATGCAGTTCGATTGTTGCTGTTGAGTCTATGAAACAAACAATGATAGAGACACAAATAAAATGACTAAACAGATCTCCCCAGCGGAGTCGCCAATTTGTTGTGGGGAAAAATGCCTATGCAGGACGATCCTATCAACCTAAGGTGTGACAGTGCCTTAGCAACAAACAGAGACAGCTATTCTAGTATTCTTCCTTTATGAATTAAGAATGAAGAGAGATGGATGGACTAACCGGTGTCTTCCGTTTGTCCCTCGATCCAGTTTCTCTTCTCTTTGAGAGTTCACAGCTACTTGCCTTCTCGCTCGCCCAGCTTCAACAGGTCTCTGCAAGATCACAAGAGGAGAACACTACACAAAGACATGGATTCATATTCATAACTAGTTCAGGATTAGAAATAAACTAAACATACTAATGCAATCATACATCAAATATACACCAGTATATAGGAGAAACCAAGATAGCTTTATTGATGAATAACAAGGTTCAGGAAGAGATACAACCAAGAAGGCTCCAATCCAGCATCTCCTTCCCAGCAAATAGAATTCCTATCTTCACCTCCCTTCAAAGCATTAAGCACCCAATGATTCCAGTCTCAAACCAACAACAATTCTTTGCAATAACAAAATTCCAGCCCCTAGATCTCATGGAGGAGAGATCCATATATAGATGTTTGGAGAGAGGATGAGTCAGCTTGAGATCTGACTAGTGTCCTCTCCCTCTGTCAGTTCTTGGTTCCACTTGGAGGTTCTTGCTTCCACTTGGAGATTGGGAACCTCTTACTCATCACTAGTCGAATTCACTGAGGCAAGTGTCATTGAGGAAGATTCTGGAAGCTTCCTAGGTCTTGACACCTCTTGGAATGAACTTGGCATTTGTCAATTCCCGCTCAGCGCACCCTAGTAGTGCTTCTACCTGCGTTGCAGTGCAGGTAGCCAGTGCAGACTTTGCATTTCAGCGCAGACAGCTAGTGGAGCCACTGAATTGATCCTGAATTGACTTGTTTTTGAGCAGTTTCTGGTGGAGAACTTCTGTGAATTGCTGTGGTTTGTTAGCCTTGTTCCTCTAGGGGTAGGAACAAAATGTTTAGGGACTTTGGATCCCTTAGATTATGGACATTTCATGCTCAATGCTGTAAGGCACAAAAATGTCTATAACAGCCTCCAACGATGACTATTTAAGGGAATCAATTGTTGTTTTGTTTTTGCTATGACTAGACCCACTCTAGGGCTAGAAGGGTTTCCTTTGTGCGCAAAGGGAACACTTTCCTATTTCACAAGTTGGTGACTCCGCTAGGGTGGTGTCTCTTCTTTTTGGGTTTTAAACATTAGTTTTTTGATTACTTGGGTCAATCTAGGAATTCCCCTTACTACTTGGAAGATTATCTAGTGTCTTTTATGTGTTGTTGTTCACTTTTTCCATTTAATTAAAATCATCGCTGAAGATAGCTTAATAGCTGCGACAACATCGCCCTGTCCTCTTTAGTAAATATGTGTGTCATTGATTACCTATCGTACAATCCCGACTCTTCCTGAAATCGAACTGTCGCAGAAGATAGGTGTACCCCTGCAACGTCGTCACTCTATTGCTACCTTTACACTTGTAATGATTGCCTCATCGTCACAAGTTGCTTGTTATAAGCCCATGACGATTCCTGTGCAAGTTGTTTTCTACAACGTCACCTCCTGAAACCATCAGTCTTGCCTATCCCCTATTGTTTTCTGTCTCCCATCAGCCTGTGTTGATTGCTTTGGTTAAGGTTTGTTTTTAGTTGCTTTAATTTGAGTGAATCTTGTCTTTTTAGCCCTGTGACCTAGCTCTTTTCAGTGTTTCAAACCATTTGGGTGGGTTGCTTGTCTATCCAAGGTTCGTTTGCAACCGTCTTATTGATTTGCTTGAAGCTTTTGTTGCTTGTTTCTCTCGCTGGTTGATTTTTAGTGTCAATTATTGAACCAATTTTTTATGCTGATTTGGTTTCTTCACTATCAAGCATAGATCATAATTGTTTGGATCGATCAGTTTACACTTTCTTGTTTTTTTCTTTAAATTCAAAACAAAAGAAAAATTAAGGGATTGCATTCATTAGATATACAAAAGTGAAATTATATGTGCATTTCAAATTTTCACGTTCAAGAAATTGAAAAGCCAACTTTAAATCTCTCATTAGTAGTATCGATGCACTATAGGATTTGTGATTTGATGCATTGTGGTTCTTAGCACCTGCATTTTCTTGTCTTGGTTTTGTGTTTACTTAGAAATGAAAACTTTACCCTTCTTTAAGTAGGTTTTGATCAAAACAAATGATGCTTTACTCATTCTAGTTGCATCCGAGGGTTTTTGATATCAACTTTAAAATTAACTTAATAAACTTAACAATGCATTGGAACTTAACGCTCATTATTTAGAGGTCTAGGCTAGAGATGTGCTCCGGTGTCATTAAACCTAGTCACTATTGTTTTCACGTAAGGTTGGGTGATTCCTCCTTCTGTGACTCAATAGTTGCTAGCACGGACTTGTGCTCCCCGTACCGTCGCGTATATATTGGGAGACCCCACTAGGTTATCATCTTACATCCATAGGAAGCTGTGTTTTTCACCTTATGAACTGTAACGTACCAAACAGAGCATTCGGGAAGATTGATTGTCATACGGAAAGTCCTTGGTCATTTCTCTTTCATTTGATTACCAAAGTGTATATGCAGTTTTATGGTTTTGTCTAGTAAACCCTTTGCCTAATTTCTCCAGAGTAGTCACTTTCATTCCTTTTCGACTCCTTAAAAGAAAAGTTCCATTTGAGCACTTGTCCTTTCAGGCTTAATAAATATTTGAAGGCAACTAGAGTCATCTTTTGTTCTTTTCTCGACTCTTTAAACATGAAAAGGTCAAGTTTTGTTCCAGCGTCATAAAATTTATTTTTCCATGTTCACATTTTCCTGGTTAGTCTTAATTGTGTTTCATCGTGTTGTTTTCCCTGCCCATTTATCTTCTCCTAGGAATTTTGAGTTAAGTCATCCTAGCGGAATCACCGAACCCGTCTCCCATACCAAGTGACCAAGGCTCTGCATCTTCTACCGCTTCTGAGGTACCAGTTGTTAGTGATACTCTTCCCATTATTCTGAGTATCTAACCACTTAACTCTCATGCCCCAGAAGAGGAGTTCCATGATATTAATTGGAACCCTACTTGGGAACCTTTTGAAGAGGACTTTCGCACCACTCCTTTTGGTGTTTCGGTCCCGATGTCTTCTTCTGACATGGATGAGACAAACCCCGTCTCTGGTGAAGAAACCTTTATGGCAAGTGGCGAAATCCCTATGCCTACAAAAACTTCACCTTTTCATGTTACCCCTCTTGGTATCACATTTCCATTATGCTACAATGCTTTGGTTGATATCATGAGTTCCAGGTCTTCCCCATCAAGTTCCATGTGGTTTCGTCCTGTAGCTTCAACCTTAGAACCTTTTACACCTCAGATTCACACTGTGACTGTCACCTATGTCTCCACGATACCTACCATTTGTGTGGCTTCTTCAACTCCTGTTGTTAGTGCTGTTGTTGTATCCTCGGTGGTGACCACTGTTGCTGGACCTTCAGTTGGTCCTACTAGTGGTGGTCCCTCAAAATCGACATCTGGAGTTGTTAACCCCACCAGTAGTGTTCTGCCTTCTTCCGGTTCCATTCTAGCAGGGTGGACATATGACCAGTACATGTATGCTTTTCGGAATCTAGATCTGTAGAATCTGTTTCATTATTATGATTCTCAAGGAGCTCATATTTATCACCCTAGATCCTTCCCATCTCAACCTGCGGTTGAGGTTTTGGTTCCCTTATCTGTTGCTTGGGGTCCTACTGGTTATCATGGTGGCCAAGTATAGCCTTCAGCTTTTCAAAATCCCTCTTACCAAGGTCAACCCTCTTACAGGTAGTACTAACAAGTGCAACCTTATCTAGGGAAACCTGCTAGCCCGTAAGGACAACCCTTATAAGGGCAACCTTCGTCCTTCACCGGCTCCTCTTTCACTTACTTTGGGCATCCTTTAGGTCAATAGGGTCAGCCTTATGTCCAACAAGGCCAATCTGGTATCCGGCAAGGTCATCCTTCTAGACAAGTAGGTTAGCCTCAGATTCAAAAAGGCCAACCTATTGTCTAGTCTGGCCAACCCTCCCGGAAAGTAGGCCAGCCTCCAATTCAGCAAGGCCAACCTACTATCCAGCTTGGTCAAAATTCTAGAGATGTAAGTCAACCTCCAAATCCACAACGTCAACCTACTGTTCAGACAGCTCACCCCTCTAGTCAGTCAAGCTAGCCTTTGGTTTCGAAAGGTCACCTCATCACCCAGCAAGCTCAACCTTATAGGAAAATGGGTCCACCTCAGTCTCAACCAGGCCAACCTTCTAACTAGATGGGTCAGCCTTAGTTTCCAGAAGGACATCCATCTCGTCATGTTAATCCCTCGCCCAGTCAACTGGGTGCTCAAATGCTCCTTGTTTCTCAAGATCCACTCGGTTTCCAAACTCAGGCTGGATTCCAGACCCAACCTGGGCCCCAAACGCAAGTTGGTTTTCAAAACCAATTTGCTTATCAGATACAACTTGGGCCCTAGGCATAGTGTTTCTGGGAAAACTAGTGTCTATTTGATCTACTAGTCCCACTAAGATGGGTAGCTATCTTAGAAACAAACAATTCAAAGTAACTTGTGTTTTCCTTTATGTATGATAGATAAGAGAGAAGTAGAGAGCACAAACCTTAATCTTTTGCTTGGCTCCTTGCTTATTTCCTCTCTCCTTTGATAGAGTTTACCACTCCTTTCTCACTCATCCCGCTTTAAAGAACACCTGTAGAGGAAAAGCAACAAAACACCATCAAAGCATAGAGATCTATAATACCATAAGCAATGCAGAATCAAAAGTACATTAACCATACAATTGCATTCACAAATACAAGATTCACAAATACACAAGTATATGGAGGAAAACTCAAATAATTTTATTGACAGTAGATGTAGAAGAGACGATTACAACCCAGCTGTCTGATCCAGCATCATCCTCCCAGCATGAAAGCCCTCTTCACCTCATGAAAAGCAAGATCTCCCAACAATGTAATGTCTCAAAGAGAAACCAACAACACTTCCTTACAAATTACAAAATTCTAGCCTCCAGATATCTCAGATGAGAGATCCATATACAGGTATTTTCATAGGGGTGAGTTAGCTTCTGCTTTTTGATTAGTATCATTTCGCTGATAGTTCTTGGTTCCATTTGGAGATTTCATGATCTCTTACTCATCCCTGGGTGAATTTAGAGAGGCAAGTGTCATATGAGAAGTTTCTAGAAGATTCTTTGGGTTTCCCCTTAGCAAACTATCTTTCATTTGTCTACTCTTTCTCATCGCACCCTACAGAAGGCCTTTTCAGTATGCATCGCACCTCTTTTGTGTAGCAGGTGAGGTGCATCACACCTTAACCAAGGAGCAGTCAGTATGGTCTAGTTTTAGCCAATTCTGAGTGGCTTTTCAGGTGGAACTTCTGGGAAATGATGTAATCAGTTGACCATGATCCTTTAGGGTGTGAAAAAACACTTTTAGGGGTTTAAGAACCCTTGGTTTATCATGAGGATCTGAGGTTTTTCGAACTGGAAGGTGACCTATAATAAAATAAAATACAATATATTATCTTCATATTATTTTCATGATCTAGCTGAGGCGGGCATTCCCATGCTCAGCTTTATAAATTCATTTTCATGTACATAGGATAGACAATCATCTACTGTTGCAGACTGGTGGTTCTTGTAGAGCCATCATCCCTTATCTTCGATGATCATCTATGTAGCTATGGTGTGCATTTGATGTCTTTATTTTCCTAAATATATCGCAGCCCAGATGGATGAAACTAGATCCAGGGTCTTCAAGCTCATTCAATCTTTGCCCGATGTACAAGTCGATCCATGTGAAAAGATGTTTTGAAGTCAAACATGGAAAGATATTGCCTGATTACCAGCCAATGATGCAAGCTGTTAACAGGCGTGAGAGGAATCATCGTTAATGATAATGACCCTCAAGGTACTACAATAAAATTCACGTGCTGTGAATATATGAGTCAATGTCGAACACCACACAAAATCTTTTGGTCGAAGGCCATTGATGTAAACTTGTCACCGGAAGTGATAAACTTGCCATTGAGGCATGCAAGCTTCAAAGTACTGAAAGGGTTGTTCCTAAGTCAACTTCTTGGATAATGAGCTGATGTTGACAAGAAGTGACCCGTAATAGGAGGGCCTTAATGAATCCCACATCTACGACATGAAACAAAGAAAATGATTTTGTGGAGGTGAAAATGATCTGAAGATACAAGGTTCAGGAATGGCGGTCATGAAAAATGGAGAGTGAAGGTATTGCAGTGGGTGAGGCGTTAGCTGGGCTGGTGAATTCTCTGAATGACTTCTCTTGAACATATTGGTGACACTGAAATGGATTGGTAGCGTTAACCCCAAAAGTGGATGGTACAAAGGACCAATGGTGATGTGATCGGTGAACGGAATAACCCAACCTGACTCAATCATGGTGATGGAGTGAAAGTGTCATGTTCAAGAGCGACCTGCTACCAATGAAGTTCTTCAAGTTTTCTTCCATTTTTCCCCAATCATTGCTGACCAATACCTCTTTATTTTTGTCAAGCTTGAGGAGGATAACATATTCTTGTTCTATAATTTTCCCTTTAGGCAAACTTGTCACTATGTTTTAGCGAGCCTAGTGATAGTGAAACTCACTCTTGTCTGAATGGACAAGTCTGTCGCTATTGTTTTAACGAGTTTAACGACAAATATAACTTGGTCGTTTTCATGTTTAGAGAGTTTGAAAAGGGACAAAAAGGAAACTCTAATAGTCCCTTTTAATGGCATAATCCCTTAAGTCTGAAAATGTATAAAATAATACGAAAGGGATGACTTTTCGATAGTTTTAGCGAGCCGAAAAATACAATCACTCAATGTTTTTGTGGAATGATCCCTCAGGTCCAAAAAGATTAAAATGTAGAGGAGGGATGGCGCTTCCCTTTACTTTAACAAGATGGAAAGGCCAGTAGCTTGGCAATCTTTTCATATTTTACGAGTCTAAAAAGAGCTTACAAGAGACTCGTTTTTGAGGAATGAGTGATGTTTTCGAGTAACAACTGGTTCCAGGTAAGTTTGGAACTTCTCAAACACGGCAGTGTAATGAGGGTGGCTAATAGAAGCACTCATCGTAGCTGTTCCTCAAAAGGGTAAACAATCAAGTAGAAGCCTATGATCAGCAAAAATAATGGAGGTGATGGTAAGAACACAACCAAGGTTCAAAAGGCTGATAGCAATGTAATCACAAAGGTTATTTACTGAGGGTGGATTCATTTTTTAATGAGCTTGAATCTTTAGAAAATATGCTCAGTGGCGGGTTTATTTGTTAATGAGCTTGAACCTACGGTAACATTGCTCATGACCAGTCGTCTATAAAGATGTCTCTTATTAGTAGGTTCATTTTTTAGTGAGCTTGCCCCATGCGAAACTTTGCTCAGCTGCCTTTTCATGCAGGCTAGAAACGACCAACTACAGAACTAACTACACTAAGAGTTAATGAACTACTGAGGTTAGGTAGGATAGTTTAGAAAAAAACATTTCCTTTGCTTTGTCTGTGCACTACCGACAAAGGCGAATGGTGGATCAGACCATTCACCTAACCTAAGCAGTTTGAACTAAAATTTAGGCTAAAACACTGTGAGGTGAGAGTTACGCTGGTCGATTTTCACTTGCATAAAAAAGGTTTGCATACCCCTAGGTATAAAGAAAATATAGAGTTTCTAGGTCACCGTATGGAAGTCCTTGCATTTAAGCAAGATTGTTCATCCGCAGAGCAGACAAAACACTTCCTTGACTTTGTCCATCGAAATAGACAAAGGTGAATGGTGTGAGCTTCCAATCACATAAGCTTCGAGTTTTAGACTGATACAAAAATCTTACAAGGAAATGGTGTTTCAGATCAGTCATATTTCAGACTGATACTCAAATCCTACAAGGAAATGGTGTTTCGGATTAGTCATATTTCAGACTGATACTCAAATCCTATAAGGAAATGGTGTTTCAGATCAATCATATATCCTACAAGGAAATCTATCTTTTCAGCTGGGTTTGCCTGCCAAAGCAGACCAGGGTGCATGCCCCCTAAGCTTCGTTACATTCACCAAATTACTCGCAGTAATTAGGTGGATGAACTAGAGGTTGAAGAGACATTCCTTGTGCAAAGAGACCATTTAGGGATGGTGTTTGACTCGTAGCCGTGTTTTAACTGGGAAATGAATGCTAGTAGACAAGTTGCACCATTCTACCTTCATGCGGGAAACACATCACTCGAAAGAGTGCGGAAACAATAGCTCCCATGCTGTAAACGTAGTCACGCCCAAGGGGTACATTGTAATCTAGTGGCCCTTGGACTACCATCACGTTCAAGTGAATAGTTTTCCTTCTTAAAGCTATAGGCAAATTTGGAAGGATTCCTAACGGTCGATCGGTTCCTTTGTCGAAGCCTGACAAATTTCGATTCTCAGGCAGAAGTAATGGTGAACCAAGTGCTTTCCAAGCAGTTGAGGAAAGGATACTCACGGAAGCCCCTTCATCTATGATAGTGCCATACATGATCATTCTGTAAACTTGTACTATGATTCAGAATGGTACACTAGATGGAAGGTGGGGTCCCGCTAGTAGATTCCAATCAAAGGAAACAACTAGATTGCTTGGAGGTGGGATCAAATAAACGGTTGGATGAATCTCTTGAAATGGGAAAATTCCCTCCTATGGTAAAGGAATGGGTATATTTCCCCCATGCTCATCAGACTCTATATTAACAAAAAGAATTTGAATGGTGTCATTCTCATTCTCTTTGGAAATTGTATCATCTGAAGGTGGACCTTTTGAGGACAAGACTAGGTCAGATGCCATCCCGACCTGTTGAATTTGGTTTGATATGGGCTCAGAAGGTTTATCATCAATTATAGGTGTTTCAACTGACAATTGAGGTATGTCAGTTTGATTTTCAACTAGCGATGGGCTTGGAAAGAGTTTCTTTTATCCAGGCAGAAGTCGCTGTGGTGAAGCAGGATGGTTACGCAGGATTCTCTTGGCCTCATCTAGAAAAGGACATTGGTGAAGGTGATGGTCTTCATCACATAATTGACATGGAACTTTGACCTTTCCTTTCTGTCCATTGACTTCATTTTCACTAGTCGATGGTGTACTCTCAACATGATCGACAGAGGTTGATGAAACTGGATGGTGCGCATGGGGAGACCATTCTCTCAAGATTCATGAAATGCAAGGACAATCTCAATGAAAATGGTTTCCTTTTCACATTAGACATAGATATTTAGGAGATTTAATGTGTGGATTTTCATTAGATGATTCATTGTTGCCCCCTTGCTTGTTTGGCTTCTTCTTCTTCTTCTCCTTCCCTTTCTTCTTCTTCTCAGTTACTTGGTTTTTAGTATCACTAGTTTCACCAAGCAAAGAGGAAGAAGGAGAGGGAGAAACAAATGAAGTAGAAGGTGAGGGAGAAACTCCAGTATCACCTGGTTGCTGATTTGATTGTTGAAGAATTACGGTGTTTTGAATGACAAAGGTTGAGAATAGCCATACTGACAGGCCAATTGTGATTCCTAGAAGGGACAATGTAGCCATATAAGGAGCACCAATATCTCCCCAAGAAGAGAAAGGACTAGGATTTCCCCCAAGGGAAAATCCTTGATTGGTGGACTCCATTACCTCAACCTAAGATCAACGAAGGAATAGGGATGTTATTCCGAATTAAATAAATTTTATGACACTTTGACACAACTTGGTTTTTCAATTTTCAAGAGTCAAGAAAAAGCTAAAGGTGACTCTAGTCGCCTTCGATTATTAATGAGCCTGAAGTGACAAGTGCTTAGATGGACATTTTCTTTTAGGGAGTCGAAAAGGAACAAAAGTGACTACTTTGGAAATATATACCGAGGGATTACCAAACCAATGGCAAAACTGCAATATACACCTTGGTGGTAGATTAAAGAGAAATTAACGAGGACTTTACATGCAGTAGTCAATCTTCCCGAATGCTATATTCAGTGCATTGTGATCGATAGGGTGGCAGACACGACTTCCTAAGGATAAATGATATCAACCTATTGTGGTATCCCAATATATACTCGAAGGTACGAGGAGCAAAAGTCCGTACTGGCACTTGTTGTATCAAAGAGAAGGAATCACCCAATCTTCGGTGAAAATGATTGTTACTAGGTTTTACAACGCCGGAACATGTCTCTAGCCTAGACTTCTATATGTTGTACATTAGGTTCCAAAGCGTTTTTATGTTCATTGAGGTTTATTTTAGAGTTGATCTTTCTTAGAAGTTTGTATTTCAAGGTTCACAGTGTGTTCTAGATGTAAAATTCCTAAACATGCAATCTAAAATGATAAACAGTCGTTTGTTTTTCTTTTAGCAATGAAAATCCTAGCTACTAAGGAAAGAAAAGTACGATTATTTCCACAGAGAGTAGAGAGCACACACTAAATGCACTTTTCCTAAATCATTTTCTGCATGCAGTCTAAACGCAAATTCACATGCATGTATTTTTTTTTCCTCTTCCTTAATGCGAGAATGCCAAAAAGGAAAACTAACTACAAATCAGAAATATTTTCTTCAAAGCGACATTTCAACAATTTCTTTTCAAAATGAAAGGAATACTAAAACGACACTTTCGATTTCAAATGGAAAACTGCTTTTGACACTTTAAATTTTGACAATTCAAATCAAATACAATGATAAAAGTATAATCAACTATCTAAAAGAGGAAGAATTTACAACACTCTTTTTCCTGACTCAAAACGATAGTTATGACACTTGAATCAAAAGACGATAGTTTGATTAAGCTACTTTTTGCAAAGGAGGACTGTAAATGATGAAAAATAAATTAAAAAATTCACAATTCCTAATCAATGGAGGCGTAATAATGTGAAGGAAGGAGGCTTCAACAATGATATACTGATGATAAGCAGCAAAACTACTGAATAGAGTTGAAAACAAAGAAGAAAAAACCAAATTCCATAGAAGGAACTAGTATCATTCAATCATCGCACTTGTCCTTAAGGGAAACAGGGATGCATCTCACCTACAACACATGGGAGGTGCGATGCATCTAGGCTGCCAGTTAGAGACTGTGCGATGGACCAGGGAATGAAACTGAGCTTGGTTTTTGCTCAAAATTTGCAACTAAGTTCAGTGATTTAGGGTAAGTTATGATGGACAGTGAAAACAAAGTATAGGGGTATGATCTTATGAGGTTAATGAGCTACCACAAGGGCACTTAGGATGTTTGCAAGTCAGATGTTCAGTTCGTAAACCAACCCGAAGATTGACTGAAGTAACGTTGATCTACTTTGCACTTGCATAGCAAGAGTAGTTCGAAGGCTAGCTGGCTTAACTTCAGGCTCCGTCTATAGTTTATAAAGCAAACAACAGTAAAAAACAAATAAAATATTCACTCACCAGCGGAGTCGCCATTTTTTTCTAGGAAAAATAGTGTCTATTTGATCTGCTAGTCCCACTAAGATGGGTAGCTATCTTAGAAACAAACAATTCAAAGTAACTTGTGTTTTCCTTTATGTATGATAGATAAGAGAGAAGCAGAGAGCACCAACCTTAATCTTTCACTTGGCTCCTTGCTTGTTTCCTCTCTCCTTTGATAGAGTTTGCCACTCCTTTCTCACTTGTCTCGCTTTAAAGAACACCTGTAGAGGCAAAGCAACAAAACACCATCAAAGCATAGAGATCTATAATACCATAAACAATGAAGAATAAAAAGTACATTAACCATACAATTGCATTCACAAATACACAAGTATATGGAGGAAAACTCAAATAAATTTATTGATAGTAGAAGTAGAAGAGAGGATTACAACCCTTCTATCTGATCCAGCATCATCCTCCTAGCATGAAAGCCCTCTTCACCTCATGAAAAGAAAGACCACCCAACAATGTAATGTCTCAAAGAGAAACCAACAACACTTCCTTACAAATTACGAAATTCCAGCCTCCAGATATTTCAGATGAGGGATCCATATATAGATATTTGCATAGGGGTGAGTCAGGTTCCTGGTTTTTGATTAGTGTCATTTCACTGATAGTTCTTGGTTCCACTTGGAGATTTCATGATCTCTTACTCATCCCTGGGAAATTTCAGAGAGGCAAGTGATATATGAAAAGTTTCTAGAAGATTCTCTGGGTTTCCACTTAGCAAACTGTCTCTGCCATTTGTCTACTCTCGCTCATCGCACCCTACAGAAGGCCTTTTTAGTATGCATCACACCTCTTGTGTGTAGTAGGTGAGATGCATCACACCTTGACCAAGGAGCAGTCAATATGGTCTAGTTTTGGCCAGTTCTGAGTGGTTTTTCAGGTGGAACTTCTGGGAAATGATGTAATCAGTTGACCATGATCCTTTAGGGTGTGAAACAACACTTTTAGGGGTTTAAGAGCCCTTGGTTTATCGACATATGTGATTGGGGTTGTAGTGCCCAAATATGTCTATAACACATAGTTTTCCCCTCAGCCGCAATATGGACTTCAAAACCTCCAGCAACCCTAGGTGCAGCCTCAAATTTCCCCATATCAAAATTATCAACAACCACACGTCAATCCCTATCAGAATTTTCAGCAGCTGTATGTTTCCCCTATTGGTCAGGTTGGTAATCAATGGGTTGCTGGTGGTCCAAACCCAGGTCAACCATCCAGTTATACTTCTAATCCCTGTGGCCAAAATCCTTATAGACCCAATCCATCTAGACCAAACCAATGGGACCAACAAGGCACGAGATGGAACCCTAACACTGGCTCTTATCAATAACCTCAGATGTCCTTCAACCTTCAGTTACCATTCTTGGAAACTCTAGAACTACCTGGAGTGTCGAAGTTGACAAATGATGTTATTCCTCATAATCCATTTTGGCCATTGGTTCCGACTAAGATTCCTGGTGATTGTCCTAAATTCGATGGTAAAGCTGGAGAGGATCCTCAAGCTCATGTCATGACGTATCACTTATGGTGTTCATCTAATTCATGGCTTGACGATTCTATCCGGATTTGTATTTTCCAATGGACTGTCACTAGCTTTACTGTGAAATGGTATATTGAGTTAGCTCGTGGAGCTTTCCAAGACTATAATTCACTTGCTATGGAATTTTTAACTCATTTTCAGTTACTGATTCATTATGAAACGGGAATGCATCTCCTAACATATTTGAAACAGAACACGACAACGCACATTTTTTTATCATATTCATGAATAGCCCACAACATCGTTCGTCGGTCTGATAGCCTAAGACATTGTCATGGGGGCGTGTGCTACTGAAGAGCAAGCTATTGCACGTGCTCAGCATCTTGATTTGGTGTATTCCCAATCTGGTACGCTATATGATTATTTTCCTGGCGCTCTACGATCCGGAACTTCTAAGGCTCCATCAACACCATCTGTTGATGGTGTCATAAGTTTAGTTCATCCTCCCGAAAGTCTTCCGCGAACCCTGCGAAGCAAAAACCTTCTGCTCCAACTGAAAATGCTTCTCAAGCCCCATCCAATTCTGGTAACACTTCCGAAGTTAATGTCGTCCAGTCCACCACAGCAGATAAAACTTCGAAAGTTAAGAAAAATGGTAAAGGGAAGAATAAAGCCGATCAACCAAAGTAGGATCCTCCTAAGCCTCAGGCCGAACAAGGCGCCAAATGCAAACCTAAGTAGCTTTGTCTCATTTGTGACAAGGATCACTATACAAAAGACTATCCTCGGTGTTCTGAAGTTAATCGTTTTCTTAAAGGCACCCCTGGGACTCCTGTTGTGCTGAAAAAGCCCTTTCCCTCATAACAGACTCAAATGGTGGTTGATTGACCTCAATCTTCTTCCACTTTTGGTTCCCAAGTTTTTATGGAAGGAACTATTCTTGTCCATATCAGTACGCGATCAAAAGAATATCCTGCACCCACCGAGAAGGAACTTAAAACTCCTTCGAGTGTTCCTCCTTCCAGCACTAGTCCTCTCCATATTGAACGAACTAGTACTGAGTCGATCATTTGACCTCCTCCCAAAGGTGTACTTCAGAAGTCTTCCTACAACCCCAATGCTCATGCCACGTAGCACTACATCATTGTTGAAGACCTAGCCCAAGCCCCTTCTTCTATGTCTGCATTGGAGGTCCTCCAGAGTTGTCCCTCCCAGATGAAGTCTCTGCTATTAGCCATCGGTGGCATTGACCCAATTGATTTGGATTTGATCACTTTTGATCTCAATAATCAAGTACCCAGATTACCTCATCAGATTTCCTTCCTCATTCAGGTCATCATTAACTCTAATAACATTCATCGTACCGTTATTGATGAGGGCGCCTCCACTTGCATCATGCCTGTTGCTTGTTGGAAGGCTATTAGTTCCCAAACATTGAGTCAGTCTCTAAACACCTTGGAAGCCTTAAATGGAAGAGATTCCCATCCTTTTGGTATCCTCCTGCATTTTCCTATTACTTTGGAAGGGAAGATAATTGAAGTTGGGGTTGAAGTTGTCGATGCAAATTTAACCTACAACCTCCTCTTAGGTCGAAGTTGGACGTATGCCATGCGAGTTGTGGCTTCATCCCTCTTTTGTGTACTTTGTTTTCCCCATCAAGGGAAAATTGTCACAGTAAACCAATTGTCCTTCTTCACTTCTTCTTCCTTCAAAGAAAATGTTCCTTTTGTGGAGCATACCTCTGTTCTGTATGAGAGTGTGGGTGCTGGACTTTTTAAGGATCCAACCCTTATGGGTGTCTTTTCACTCCCACCTCCTAATGTCGCTCCCATCAATATGATTTCTATCTGTTCTGATCCTTAGGTCCTTCCTCCCATCGATTAGGTAGAATCTTGGGGCGATGTCATGCCGTTGAGTCCTGCCGAGCTCAACTATGTCGAAATTGTTTCTGCATCGGCTTCCTCTTCTGAACCTGCTCCTTCGAGCAGGGCTCTCGACACTTATGTGAAATCCCCTTGTCTTGAAGACAAAACTTCTTCATATTCGCTACAGGAAATTTTTCCTTTTGATGAACCCATTATAGAGACTGTCTTTTAAGGAGCCTCCCTAGTTTGATCATCACCATCGTTCCTCGTTTCTCCATGACCATATGCTATGACTACTTGTCTTGAGCAATTTGCTTCTTGTGTCCCCTCTCAACCCCTTAAGACACCTATTCAAATCCATGAAGTTTTCTCTGAAGGAAATATGGGGAACATTACGCAAACCATGCCTATCGACATCTCTGTCAAACTAGGGATTATCTAGAACATACATATTGGAGTCACTTGCAGTCCAAAGGAGATTCAATTATATACTGATCTTTTAAGAGAATTTCGTGATGTTTTTGCTTGGTCATATGAAGAGATGCCTAGCATTGATCCTAGTATCATGGTGCATGAAATCCCTACCTATCCTAAGGCTAAACTTGTTCGACAACATTTGTGCCCCGTGCACCTGCTGAAGGCTGCTGTTATTAAAGCAGAAGTTGAAAAACTTCTCAAGGCTGGGTTTATTTACCCTATCCAGCTCATTGATTGGGTTTCTAATATTGTCCCTATCACAAAGAAATAGGGCACTATTAGGGTTTGTGTTAATTATCGCGACATTAATCATGCCTGTCCCAAAGATAATTATTCTACACCTTTCATTGACCAGATCATTGACAATTGTGCTGGGAGTGAAATTTATTCGTTTATGTATGGATTTTCTAGTTACAACCAGATCAATATATCACCTGTGAATCAACAAAATATTGCCTTTATCTATCCATGGAGCAACTTTGCCTATAAGAAGCTCCCTTTCAGTCTCAAAAATTCCAGTGATACCTTCCAACATGCAATTTCCTTCACGTTTCATGATATTCGTCACATTCTGCAACCTTACCTGGATGACCTTTTGGCTCATTCAACAAAGTGCCATGACCATTCAAATCATTTTCGCGAAATCTTTCTTCATTGTCACCACTACCGTATCCATATTAATCCGCATAAAAGTGTCTTCTATGTCAAATCCGGCAGACTTCTTGGGTTTGTAGTCTCTAAATAGGGCATCCATTTGGATCCCTTCAAGGTTGAAGCCATTCTAAATCTCCCTCCCCTTGCTTCTTTGTAGCAACTACAGAGTTTGCAAGGTAAAGCAAATTTTTTATGCCGTTTTATTCCAAAATACGCTGAAATTCTAAAGGCTATATGCAGTTGTTGAAGCCAGACACCTCCTTTGTTTGGGATGCCGCTGCACAAGAGTCATTCGAACAACTCAAGACACTTCATGTTTTACTCCTTTGTTACGTTCGCCTAATTATCACCACGACTATACTCTTTATCTGGCCGTCGCCAATAGCACAATTGGCATGGTTTTGGTTCAAGACGATGATGGTGGTGCCAAGCATGTTGTCTATTATCTCAATCGCAATTTACTTGACATGGAAACTCGATATTCTTATGTTGAGAAGCTTGCTTTGGCAGCTGTTCATGCTGTCCAACGTTTCTGTCACTATATCTTGTTGTTAATGATGATAGTGATTTCTGATTGAAACCCGATGACATACATCTTGTTGTGTTAGTTTCTGGGGGGGAAATACTCAAAATGGATTGTTATCCTCCAAGATTTTGATTTGGAGTTTACTACAACCAAGTCTAAGAAATCCCTTGTCTTCTTTGAATTTCTTTGCTCACTACCATTCGCTACCGCACCCTCTTGGTTAGAGGATCGCATTCCAGATGATAGTCTTTTCTTGATCAACACCCTCAATCCCTGGTATGGGGATATTATTGTCTACCTTCAAACATCCTCCTTTCGTCTTGATTTGTCCAAGGATGCTCGACGACGTATTCGCCATCATTCTCAGCCTTATCGCATTATCGGGGACACCCTATACCATCTCGGCGTTGATTCTATTCTCTGCCGTTGTTTAATGTTTGAGGAAGCCGAATGAGTCTTGAATGACTGCCACTCCAGTGCCTGTGGCAGTCATATGTTCGGTTACGCTACTGCCCAAAAGATCCTCCGCGCTGGTTATTTTTGGCCATCTATTTTTAAGGATTGCATTCTCATCATCTGTTCTTGTCATGCGTGCCAAATCTACCAATGGACGATGCATGTGCCTCCCTCTCCTCTACACCCTGTCATTACCGTTGGCCCTTTTGCCAAATGGGGCATTGATTATATGACCTGTAACCTTCGCTTAGCCGGGGGGCATGGGTATATCATCGTTGTCGTTGATTATTTTACAAAATGGGCCGAGGCGATGCCTACCTTATCTAATGATGGTAAGATAACAGCTCAGTTTATATTTAATCATATAATTTCTCGATTCGGCGTCCCTCACGCTATTGTCACTGATCATGGTTCTCATTTCCGTGGTCATATGATGACTGAGTTAACAACCCAGCTAGGCTTGCGTCATGATAGTTCGATGTCATATTATCCTTAGGCCAATGGCCAAGTAGAAGCTGTCAACAAGGTGTTGGTCACGATGCTTCAGCGTACCATTGGTATGCACAAGTCTAACTGGCATTTGATGTTGTTTTCCGCCTTATGGGCCTACCGTATTTCAGTGAAGGATGCCACCGGATTCATCCCATTTCAACTTGTTTATGGTATGGAGGCTACCCTTCCAATTGAATGCGAGATCACGTCTCTTAAATTAGCTATCGAATTGATCCCCAATACCACTCCAGTAGAAGAACACCTTCTTTACCTATAGCAGCTAGAAAAGACCCGTCAACTTGCCTCTCTAGTTATTGAAGTGCAGAAGAAGAGAGTAAAAACTCACTTCGATCAAACTATTACCACCCGTTCTTTCATCGAGGGAGACTTAGTCCTGCTCTATGATCAAGCAAATGATAAGCTAGGGGTAGGCAAATTTGAGCCTATGTGGCATGGGCCTTATATTGTGAAATGCGTTTTGCAAAAAGGGGCCTATGAGCTGATTGATTATGAAGGGAACCCTCTAGATAAGCCCCGGAATGGGCTTTATCTCAAAAAATATTATGCATGAAATTCGTGCATCTACTATGTACATACGTGTGTTTTCAGTGTGTGTGCATGTGTGGCTTGGTGTGTAGGCATTATTGCCGCTTATTTTTCCTTTTTACTTCTTGTGTAGATGTCTGGTGCACCTTACATTGGTTTCACTGATGGTGCCTACCGTAGTACCCAGAATCTTTCCTCCGCAGCATGGGTGATCTATGATCCTCACGGTGAGTTAGTAGACCTTCAAGGTGTTTGTCTAGGTTGTACCACAAACAATGTCACTGAATATAGTGTTGTCATTGAACTATTGACCGAGGCTGTTAACCTCGATATTCGTGCATTGGTTGTGAATCTGGATTCTCAACTTGTTGTTCTCCAACTTAATGAACATTATTCCATCAGAAACCCTCAAATTTTAAGGTTGTATTTGTGTGTTAGATTATTGGAAAGAAATTTTGATTTTATCACATATCAACACATTCCAAGAAGTTTAAACACATTAACTGATGCATTGGCAATGTTGGGTTGTGTTATATTCTTTCCACGACTAGCCCAGGTAGTTAACCGAGGGGTTAGAGGGGGGGCGTAGCCTCCCTTTGTTGCGTCGATTGTGTAGCGATGGGGGGTCACAGGGGGTTTGAGGCATACCTGTAACCCCACTTTATGGGGTCCGGGGTAGCGCCCCAGAAAATTTTGGTTTTGGACCCTATGTTAGGATGGGCAGACCCACCTATGGTTTTGTGCATGATTTTCGCACATGTTTTTGGACGCAATGGTTTTCGGTCCATGGTATTGGATGCGATGGTTTTCAGTCCATGGTATTGGATGTGCCGGCATGTATAAGTATGTATTATAACATTGAAAGGAACGTAATGAAAAATCAAGCTGGTAGTCCCGGTTTTGGGATCCAGGGGAAAATCTCTGTGTATATGTGTTTTATGTGTTATGCTCTCGCATTGTTTATTTTCTTTGTTTTAGAATTCATATGCAGGTAATTTTTGTATGGGGTTAAAACCTACATTTGGTATTAGAGCAGTTTTGGCTTCAAGGGGATGCCTTTATTGCTGAGAGGTTTCGATTAGGCCTGTGGTAGACCATGTTCAATGGGAGATCTGCGAGATCAATTCTGGTGGTGAAAGAAGATGGTGAGCAGTGGGAAGATAGAGATCGAGAAATTTAATGGTTAGAGTTTTAAGTTGTGGAAACTCAATATGGAGGATCTGTTGGTGGATAAATATCAGTGGATCACGGTAGATATGGGTTCTAAACCAACGGGAGTGTCTGATGAAGAATGGAAGAAGTTGGATCGGAAGGCAAAGAGCACAATACGATTGTGTCTCAAATTCAGTATTGCTGAATGTATCAGGGGAAGCTATGATGAAGGCTTTGTGGGACAAGTTAGGGACTTTGTACCATTCTAAGTCTCTAGTGAATAAATTGTTCCTGCGAAAAAAACTGTATATCCTGAGGATGAAAGATGGAGACTCAATGACAGAGCATCTGAACGCATTTAATATTGTGGTAAGTCAGTTAGCATCTGTTGATATTAAAATTTCAAATGAAGATAAGTGCATTAATTTGTTGTGTTCTCTACCAGATTCGTGGGATAGTATGCTAATTGCAATAGGTAGAAATGCAATTGCCTTGCAGTTTGATGAAATAGTCTCATCCTTGCTGATGGAGGAGATGAGACAGAAAAATATGGAGAGCCAGAACGGTGATGTCTTGTTTGTACAAGGACAGTCCCAGAACAAAAAAAAAAATAAGTCATTGAGTGGGAGATCTAAATCTCCAAGAAAACCTGTAATGGTGGTGTGCTGGAAATGTGGAAAGGAAGGGCACTACAAAAGGAACTGTAAATCTAAAGCTCCTGATAAAGGAAAGGGATCTGATGATGCTCCTTCTGTAGAGGCGAAAAACCACCTCAGATGAAGGTGGGGATCTGTACCTGGTTTCTTCAAGTACACATGTAGATCATGATGTGTGGTTGATTGACTCAGTTGCATCCTTTCACTTCACTCCCCATAGAGAGTGGTTCTACGAGTATGAGAAATATGATGGTGGTGATGTCTTCTTGGGGGATGATAGCAAGGCTAGAGTCATTGGTTGTGGAAAATTAAAGTTGAAGCTACAAGGTGGAAGGGTTAGAACACTTCCAAGTGTTATGCATATTCCTGCATTAGCCAGAAATATGATTTTTGTTAGCAAGCTGGATGATGCAGGTATAAAAATAGTGTTCGAGAAGGATACCTGCAAGATGGTTCGGGAAGCACTGGTATTGATGCAAGGAGTTGGGATTGGAACTTTGTACAAGCTGCAAGGTAGCATGGTTGTTGATGGGTGCAACAATTTTGTGGTTCCTAAAAGTGGAGCAGAAAATCTAGTGGTCTCTGGAGAGAAGACCATGTTGTGGCATCAAAGGCTTGGACATATTGGAGAGAAGGGCCTTCGAATACTTCATGGTAAAGGTATGGTAGAAGGTATGAGTAATAGCTCTCTAGTTTTTGATTTCTGTGAAAATTGTGTATATTGGAAGCAGAATCGGGTGAGTTTCCACTCTGGTAGTAAGAGGGCGAAACAAATATTAGAGCTTGTGCACAGTGATGTGTTTGGACCTGTGAAGGTTCCATCACTAGGTAAGTCTGTGTACTATGTATCATTTATGGATGAATTCTAAAGGAATACATGGATATATTTCCTTAAGAAAAAATATGAAGTTTTTGACAGGTTTAAAGAATTTAAGCCTCTCATGGAAAATTAGACAGAGAAGAAGATAAAGGTGTCGAGGACAGATAATTGTGGAGATTTTTGCAACAAGGAATTTGAAGAATTTTATAAGAAATGTGGTATAGCACAATAGAAGACTACTCCATATACACCTTAGCAAAATGGAGTTGCAGAAAGAATGAATAATATGTTGATGAAAAGGGCAAGAAGCATGCTCACTGGTGCTAGGTTAGGACATGAATTCTAGGCAGAGGTGGTGGATACTGCATGTTATCTGGTTAATAGGTCACCTTCATCAGCGTTGGAGGATAAGACTCCACAAGAGGTATGGATTGGTAAGAAACCCTCTCTTTCACATCTGAGGGTATTTGGATGTGATGCATATGTACATGTTCCAAAGGAGAAACAAACCAAGTTGGATAGTCAATATGAAAAGTGCATCTTTATTGGGTATAAGGATGGTTTAAATGGTTATAAGCTTTGGAACCCAGTCACACAGAAGGTTGTGTACAACCAAGATGTGGTGGTCATAGAGGTAAAAGATGTTATTAAACATGAAGTCCAACCAAAGGAACCTGAGAAGATAGAGTTTGAGCTTAAGGAGGAAGAATCAGACTCTACAACAGAGGAGGAATCAAAAGATGAAGAGCCACAAACTTCGGGTGTGAGAAGATCAGTTCGAGAAAGAAGGCAACTAGAAACGTATAGTCCATCTACTTTCTGTTCAAATTTTGCTTTATCTATTACTAACGATGAACCCAAAACTATGAAGGAAGTAGTATATTCAGAGGATGGAAAACTCTGGAAAGAGGCCATGGTTGATGAAATTGCGTTTTTGCACAAAAATGAGGCTTGGGACTTGGTGGAGTTGCCAGTTGGAAGGAAACCCATTGGTAGAAAATGGGTGTTCAAGAAGAAGACAAAAGTAGAAGGAAAGGCGGAGAAATACAAAGCTTGGTTGGTAGCAAAAGGTTATTCCTAGGTGTCGGGAATTGATTTTGGTGATATTTTTTCTCCTGTTGCCAAGGTAACTTCTATTAGATTACTTTTCTCTGTTGTTGCTGCTTTTGATTTTGAGGTAGAACAGATGGATGTGGAGACAACATTTCTTCATGGGGATTTGGAAGAGGAAATAGACATGAAACATCCTGAAGGATTTGCAATGAAAGGTAAGAAATAACTGGTATGCAAGTTAAAGAAGTCTCTGTATGGGTTAAAACAATCACCAAGGATATGATATCAGAAATTTGATACTATTATATGGGGACTTGGCTTCACCAGAAGCAAAGCAAATCACTGTGTGTATTTCAAATTAATTGGTGACCGTGTTATTTATCTGGTCTTGTATGTGGATGATATGTTGCTGGTTGGAAATGACAAAGAAATTATCCAGGATTTGAAGACCCAATTGTCCTCCAAATTCGACATGAAAGATCGTGGTGCTGCAAACTATATTTTGGGCATGGAAATTAAAAGAGATCAAGCAAAGAGGAAGCTATAATTAAACCAGAGGAAGTATGGCGAGATAATACTGCAAAGGTTTAATATGCATGATAGTAAACCAGTGAAGGTTCCTATTCTTGTAGGTGTGAGGTTATTTGCTGAACAGTGTCCCAAGACACAAGAAGAGGAAGAGGACATGTCCCGTGTTCCATATGAAAGTGCAGTCGGTAGCCTGATATATGCAATGGTCTGTACTAGACCAGACATTGCGCATGAAGTGGGAGTATTGAGCAGGTTTATGTCAAAACCAGGGAAGGAGAATTGGACAACAGTGAAGCGGGTTTTCAGGTATTTGCGTGGCACTAGTGATTATGGTCTGTTCTACCAAGGAAGACCATGATTAGATAGAGTGTTGGATATTCATGGCTTTTTTGATACAGTCTAGGCTGGAGATCTGGATCAGAGATGATCTACAAGTGGGTATGTGTTTAACCTATTTGGAGGTGCAGTTAGTTGAATGAGTAAGAAACAATCTGTAGTGGCACTATCAACTACAGAGGCAAAATACATGGTAGCCACTCATGCAAGCAAGGAAGTAGTTTGGTCGTCGAGATTGTGTTCAAGTATGGGGTTAGTACAGAAAGCTATAAGGATAGACTGTGACATATCGTGTGGCACATTGAGGCGCTCAAAAAATAATGTGTATATCAAAAAATAGAGGATGTGTTCATGATCCACCCAAGAATGAAAATATATACTTACTTGGTGAAAGTCTTGCACGAAATGGTTGATCGCAGGCACCGGAATTGAGCTCCAAAAATCATATAGGTATGAAGTTGAAAAGTTACCAAGGGTAAAAAACTCAAAACACAATGTAAAAATGATTTTCCATAGGCCTTTATATAGCCATTTTTTCGAAATTTTATGGTTTTCAACTATAGGGCTTAAGGTTTTGCGATATGTTTTGGCGTTTTAGCTATGGTTTTAGGGTTTTTGACCTAATTTTTCAAATTTATAGTGAATTTCTTTTGAATGGATCTTATACTTTTCTTTTTTCTGTAGAAAACAGGGGCAATCGAGACATTTAATTGATTAATCCATGCTTGTTACATATTGTGAGTTTTTTTTACAAAGTCTTCTTTAAGCTCTTTTTCGACTTATAAAATATGAAAAGATTTCTGAGTTTCACTTTTTAACTCGTTAAACGGAATAAAAAGGTGGTCCACTTTCAGCGCTTTTCTGACCGTATAAATGTGAAAAGATGGCCGGACTCTTGTCATTTCAAGTTCGATTTTGCTTATGAAACATCGTGTCTCTGATCATTTTTCTACTTTTTCGGATCAGGAACACTAATTACGAAAATTACTCCTTGGTCGTAATGGTCAAGCGGTTCTCTCGGGTATTGGTTTATACCTTTTTGGGCTCGAGGGACACAAATTTATGAAAAAGGACCACCCTAGAGTTTTCTTTTTTGTGTCTTTTTCAAACTCTCTAAACATGAAAAAGACTCTGAGTTTTACCTATGTCGGACTCGTTAAACCCTGACGACATTGGACTTGTCGCCATAATGAGACTCAAGCTTCTCCTCCCTATGGCTCATTAAACTATTACTAGGTTGGATTCCTCCGAAGGTCGAACTTATATCACAAGCATATGCTATTCCCTTCAAGCTTGTTTTTCAAAAAAAATAATTGGGGTACTCTCCAGCAATGGTGGGGGAAAATTTGGAATTCTTTATTGGTTACCTACTGCAGCTAGTCACTCTTGAACATCGACACTTTGATTCTCGTCAGGTTGGGATATTCCCATCGTCATTGGCCTTCCAAGGTTTTGGGTTGTCATTTTTCCTCATTCCATCTGATCCATGTTGTCTCCATCAAACCTCCGATCCCTTGGTACCAAAATGTTGCCACCTTCCGGAGTCATGTCGCCATATGTTCAAGAATATAATCTTTCTGTAGTTCTCCCCCTTACCTCCTCCTCTGATTCTCTACTTCACCATCTATCACTTGTTCCTTGTCTTGTGTCATTGATTGGGGAAAAATTAGGGCCCTCCTACGACAGATCTCTCCTATCAACACCAACTCATTATCCAGGAGGTTGATCTAGAGATCCCTTTCGGTACCTTGGAGCTTGCATGCCTCAATGGCAAGTTCTTCACGCCTGACGACAGACTTTTATCATTGGTATTTGATTAAGTGATTCCACAAGTGTTCAACTTCAGCTCAATTTTCACACTTAGTGGATTGTACTGGCAGTACTTTGAGAACCATTGGAATTATTCGTGGCCTCTCTCGTGCTTGTTAACGGTTTTCGTCATTGACCGGTACTCAAACAATTTTCTATCATGCTTGACTTCAGTACATCTGTTCACATGCTAGAAACTGTACTATGATTGGTTAAGGTTTCAAGACCCCGGACAAGGATTATATATGTTCAGTCTGCATGGATTTGTTCGTGATTATATGCATGAATCTTTGATTGGATGGCTGTGACCATACCTGAGTCTTTATGGATGGCTGTGGCCATACGTTTATCATTAAAATGGTCTTATCGACTGGGTGGTTGCGTCCATACCATAAACCAAATCTCATATGTCTTTTCGATGGCTGCACCCATGCCTAGACTACATGTATTTCACTATCAGAGATATCAGTTGTACTTATGCCTGCAGGGTCTTCGTGGTGGTGTTCTGGTTCAGTTATGTTTTCATAAAGCATTTCACCCCTCCCACTGTCTCAGGCTTCATGCTTTAGGGGGCATCTATTACACAGTAATTTGTCACTAACCTCACCTCAGTCCCTTCACTGTGTCATGCATCAAATAAACGTGTCTATATCTTCCCACTCATCCAAGAAGATTAAACAATTTCTCTCTAATGCTGAAGATTGACCCTTTTTGCCTAAGTTTCTGCATCGTCACGAGTAAACCATTAAAATGTATGACGATCCCTTGTCATGTACAGTATCATTGTGACACCATTGTAGGTGTACACGTGTTTCCCACGATGGTCGAATTTTAGGGCTCGGCGCAAGGCTTTCAGCTGTTTATTGTGACGATTGGTTTGAACGAATTACTTCCTTGTGATGTCGTCTCTAATCCCTGGTTTGTGACTTGCGAGAATCCAGATTTGGAAAATTAGTTCAAACATTCGGCCTTTTGGGTGATTCTACAACTGGTTTTTGGGTTAGTTTGGGTCGCTTTTCCTCCTTTGAGATGGTAGTTCTGCCTTTTTTGAAACCTCCCTTGAGGATAAGCTCTCTATCCCTCATTTCATGGAGGCTCCTCTTCCTATAAAACCACTCACTATGGCTTTGATCTACTAGTTCTTTAGTTACTAGTTTTCTGGTTTGGATTGAAGCAGATTAGATAGTTTTGGTGTGAGTTAAACAAGTGTGGAATTGATAAGAATTTGGTGAGAGGTTGTGGAGTGCCTTAGCCTTGCATGAGAGCTTGTTAGTGAGAGAGAGAGATTATCCATTTGGGAGACCCATTCTTGAGAGTGAATGCTTGACGGAACATACCGACTGGACCCTTCGAGAAGGCACGACTTCAAGGCTTAGTTGTAAGCTTTGCTCTTGATTTACTTTTAATACAAGCAGTAACGATTTCCCATATCCTGTATAATTTACTTGATAGCTTGTGACTCCTTGACTTTATGAGTAAATAGATCATTGTTGTTCTCGGTTACGTGATTTTTTGTCTTCTTGTGTTGTTTTAGGTTGATCGCGCACATAAAGAAAAAGAAACAAAAGCTGAAGCAGCGCAACAAAAGCTTCACCAAACACCTGTTTGAGGTAGACCTCCAATGATGACTATTTAAGGGAATTGATTGTTGTTTTGTTTTTAGTGTGACTAGACCCACTATAGGGCTAGAGGGGTTGCCTTTGTTCGCAGAGGGAACACTTTCCTACTTCACAGATATTGATAAGAGAAAATGTTATTTTCATTCACGTGAAGCAGGGGAGGTTGACTGTAGCATCAACAATCTCGATGGAAGTCACTCCCTCTGATTCAGTCTAACTATCTGGTTTCATATAGACATGCAACAATTTTTGTTGGGGGAAGATGATAGGCTCCAAAATTAACATATTTTTGACATTTGTTCACCACCTTTTTGATACCTTTACGCATCTAGATACCATGTTACAATCCATTTTTGCCACTATAATTCACTTTTGACCAAGGTACAATATTTCACTCGTTATGTCACTTTCAATGTTGATTCTTTTTCATTTAGAAAATATTGCACCATTTTATGCTAACTAACCAAGTAAGCACGATAAATTCTACAAATAGGCCCATAATAGGCACCACTGAAGGCGTTGGTGAAGGATCAAAGGGTCAAGGTTGCAACTCCTTTATGTTGCTTGAACACCTACGCGTTTCTTCAACACCTTTGCATTGTTATCACACAATCAATTCACCTCCAACATATTGGTGCTCAACAACCTTATGTTCTTGCAACACCTTCGTGTTGTTACAATGCCATTATTGATGTTGCAACATTATTGGAGCACATATGTTGCAACATGATGAAAGAAATGATGCTACAATACCTTACATTGAAACATGTTCGGAATCTTAATGCTTCAACATATCGACCATCGGAAGTGATCGTTGTAACTCCATGAGAAACTATAACAATTTAGTACATTCAACCACTAATTGCACCATTATCAGTCAATGATGGCCCAGTGAGAGAATCAACCACTTGCTACTAATGAAGGAAAAGTCAAAGAAGTTGGTACTTCCAACAAGTTTTTGACTCAATTCCTTGTTTGTTGTGTTGTTTGAATGAATCAACAATTCCATCTTTTGACATTTTGGTTGTGATGGAACATCGCGAGGATCTAAGATTCTCATGGTTGTCCCTTGATTCCTTAATTAAATTGAGAAACTAAGACATTGTATAAATACCCTTGCTCTACTTAAGCTGAATAGTAGTAGAGAAGAGAGGATATTTTTAAAGTTGTACTTTAATTCATGTTAATAAAACATTTCACTATCCTCATCTCTTATCGTCTCCTTTTTGTGTAATGTGTTGATAATATAAGCATGTTGCAAATATAAACAATGCCTCACCTAAGGAGGTAGGTCCCCCTCCTTATTTAGGTACTATTTATAATCTTAGCTAGGCTATGTGGTAATTTCAATTGTAGATTAGTTGGTTTTCTTATTTACCTATTTCCTAATTAATTTATACCACTGGAACACAACTAGTAATTATTTTGTTTTCTTGTAACTCACTAGCATTTACTCTATTTTTCGATTAACAACTCTGCTAAAACTTATTGCATTGTTGCCCTTATCTCCTAATGTTGTGTTGATTGATTGAAGAAAAGGTTCATTTTGTTTACCAAATTCTTGATTCATCTCATTGAACAAATCTCCCGCATTACATTATTTTATTTGTTTATGAATGTTTCAACTGCAGAGTTTTTGAATGATCAATTAGCATGTTCAAGTCACCCCTTTATTTCTCATTTATGTGTTTATATTCTAGAAAAGTGATTTATTTCCTTCCTCAGTGATTACTTTCAAGCAAAGTGTGATTTATTTTGTTAGTGTGATTACTTTCTTGCAAAATTGGTTTCCATTTCTATAAGTGTCGTAGCTAGTATTTCCATTTATGAAAGTGTGATATTTTAAGTTTTGCAAATGTGAGTGTGATATTTGCAATTCTTGTTAGTGGGACATTTCAATTCCAACCAATGTCAGTCTTTAAATTTTTGCATAGTGCATCGTGGTGTCTTTTGAAAGAATATTAACATTGTTCTGTCATCTTTAAATAATAGCACAAACTCATTAGCATTTACAGATTGTATTAGCATATATGGGGCATGATAGTTTACAAGATCTATATCAACACTAGAATAATTAAATGAATAGCTTCTCAATTATACACTAAGTAATTAGAAATTAATTGAGAGGCCTATGATGCCACCTTTTCAAAAAGTTGGGATTTTTTTATTTAATATATTCGTTAAGAGGAAAAAAAAAATAATGGTGATGAAAACTATCAAAATCTTATCCATCCAATACGGATTTTGTTAAACACATACAGATCCACAAAAATCTCAAAATGCCATTTTCCCAAAAATTCATATTTTTGAATTTTGGGTCCCACCTTATTAATTCCATGTCCCCATGAAGTAGGCACCACATCATCTTCTTACCACAACAAGATGACTCTCTAGCATGCCACATCAACATGCCATGTCATCCTAATATATCCTTCATGTCATGTTAGCATTACACATGATCATGTCATGTCATACTTTGTATTACATGACTCCGTGTGTCTCCACGTGTTCTACAATATTGGCATCCAAATCTGGGATTTTCATAAAAATCATAGTTTAAATAATGTCGAGACCTCCAAACTTTTGGATATGTCAAGAAACGGTCTCTAGTTATCTAGATTCTATCAATAAACATTCACTTTAACCAGCCAACAACCACAAGGCTACATAACACTCCCAATCTATGGTCGGGTGGTACGTGGAAGTGTGTGACTTGGTTGGTATTTTCATATGTTAATAAGAGTTATTTCTCTACTTTGATACATATATATTTGTAGTGATTATATTGGTGTTATTATGGTTGGGTTTCCATGGTTCATATGATGGTTATTTTCTGGTTATATGATGTTTAAATGATGTGTATCATCTATGGCTCTTGCCATGAATTGGTTAGCTATTTATTGGTTGATGGATGTGTGGACTAATAAGTGTTTTTGAAGCTATGTGGAGAGGGCATAGGGCCTTCTTGGTGATTCTCAGCTGAATCTTAGACTTTTATGACCAGATATGCATTCATGACTTGTAGCTTACATGTTTGCCATGTGTTTGATAAATGTTTTAAATGTTCTAGGCAATCTAGGTTAAGTTTCGCCTTAAAGTTTGTATGTTAGCTTTGTTGTCATGTCATTAATGATTATGAGAAGTATTAGGTAGTTCTGGTCAGTGGTCTGGAGGTTGACCTGGAATCATGGCTAAGATCTCGGGATCATACCCTCTGAACTGGACATTTTGAGTCACAACTACACTTAGGCAGTGTTGTGTGTGTGACTAGAGGCCTTCAACCGCATCCTTGCAGGATTGTGCATGCTATTTGAGGTTAAGTTGTGTGAAAAGGAGCCCCAAATCAAGATTTGGTCACCTAGGGTGATTCTTTAGCCCTTAAGTGTCCCTGTAGCCTTGAGGAATGTTGTGAGTTGTCAGTTGGTGGTCAGTTGTAGGCTCCACTTCCTTAACTAGATCTAGGATGTTGGGTCATGTCATAGTAACTCTTGTATCATGTTTACCCTGATAGGCCAGTGAAATTGGGTAAGTTTGGGAGGGGTGGTTATAGAAAAGTCCTCCACAATGCTCTTCTCAACATATTTCTCATCATTTTGTGCATGCTAACAATCATACACAACAAGGTCCATATTTTTCTGTTGCATACGAAAATAGGAGGAGCCTCCTATGCATGCCTGTTGACATACACAACATGCCCACTAGCCTGATGTGTAACATAATGTTTACTATGTAAGACTATTGGAATACATAGTAGGCTCCATACCCTGCCATGTATGCAAGTTTGCATACACAATAGACCATTATCCTACTATGTATCCCAACATGCATACATAAGGGGGCCTTGTGTATTCATGTTGGAATACACAGTAGGGCCTAGATCCCCCTTATGAACATGCTTCTTATTTGGAGGATGGTTAAACCCATAACCCCCATAGCCACAAAGTCCAATTTGCAAGTAATATGCATAATTAGATTCACCTAAATTTTCTAGATAAGTTCTAAATCTCTAACTCTCCTTGTTCGTGTTTGAATTCAGTAACAATTAAATTCCATAAAATTCATCATAATTCATAATAATTCATCATTAGATATGAATATGTGTGTGTGTTTCTAGAGTGATTGGGAGGAATGATTGTTATCCTCTCCATGTTGACATGTTGAACTCATGACTTTGAGTTTTATTGTTATATATCCTTAAACCCTATAAAATATCTTATCCTTACCTACATGTTAAAGAGTGGAATGACTTTTATATATATATATAAATAATTTTTACTTATATAACATAAAAATTTACCATTAATTATATAATTTACATATTTTATATATAATATTTGTTAAACAATAAATATATTATTTATTAAAATTAACATATAATTTTATATTAAAATATATATAGATATTATTTGTGGGAGACAACTTGATTGCAAGTTGCCATGTTATGAAGTATATATATATAATAACAATTGACAAAATTAAATTTTATATGAAAATTTATTTAAAACATATTAATATCAATTTATCTCTTACAAATACAATATAAATTAAATGGTTATAAACACCAAGAGGCATCAATCCATAATTAAATGTCAAAACACTTACTTCATGATACATTTACATTATTGAAATTAAAAAAAGTATAAAAAAACCTAAATTGTAACTTTATTTTAAAATATTACTATTATTAATTATAAAAATAATTAATATACGAGTTAAATATATGTGCATCTTGCAAGAGTGAAATAATGTCCCTCTAGACACAACCAATAGAGTAATTACATTGTCTTGGTTAATAAAGTGAGCATAGATAGAAGCCACTAATGTCTATCCTCATTCTAATGATATCTATCCTCATTTCTAGTTTGACAACTGAGTTATGATAAGTTTTTTGTTTAAAAAAAAGGGTTAAACATGTGTACATTTAAAAAGACATGGAGCAAGATTATTAATTGTAGGGATTTACTCCCACTTTACCACATAAAATCTTAATGTGTAAATAGGCTTTCTTACAATATGATAGTCTAATACCGTAGCTTATCAATACCACATGCCAAAAATGTCATAATTATTTACTTCATATGATATTTTTTGAATTAATTTATTTAATTAAAAGGGAAAAAGAGGCTCAATTACTTTGGAAATAAATCTGAACCTTTTATTTGTGTATATTACTAATAATATTATAAAATATTATGTAAAGGTTAAATCCATATCATCCACTTAATATTTATTAATAATTAAATTAAAATTATGAAAACTTATTTCAAAATAGACATTCTTGTATTACTTATTTCTTACAAACATATTAACTATCACCTAGAGGCATACTAGTGGCAGTAATCATTTGGAGCGTAGGCTACACAAACCCACCTGCAGTATAGAGCACCACAAGTCAATGGAGACGTGGACTTAATTGGTCGAACCTCATCGAATTTGTGTGGCTACTGATTAAATATGTCGAATTTCAAATTTGATGTTTAAAGTTTGGAAAAAATAGTGACTTAGATTTCTTCTTCCATACTCTAATGCTGTTATTACAAGGCAATTTATCCAATAATGTCTGTAATACATGGTAATCATATAGTCATAGGTAAACTACCTTCAATGACAACCAAATGTTATGTTGCCAAAGTCCCTCCAACTACAATGGGCCCAAATAAATTAACTTACGACAAGTTATTATTGATGTCAAATAATTATTGACATCGATAATCAATGATCATGGGGCTTTAGCTCCAAAGGAATGGAATTCATGATCGTTGTAATGTAAGCGGCAATCATTTCATATCTGAACAAGCCTGGTCTTCGTTGTAGATGCACACCATTGACACTCATGGTACATTGGAAAAGACCATAAACAATACTATTGGATTCCTCATCACCAGTCTTTCCTTAACCTTGTTTAGAATACGTTGGAATGTGCTACCGTTTCTATATTTGTTGTGATTCCCACAATGATACAAAACCATATAAGTGTACGAATCAGCCACTGAGACAGGCATATGCAAAACCACACAGACAACAAGTAAAAGCCTCATCTTTGTGGCCATTTCCCCAACTTCATATCATTGTGATCGTTGAACGCTCTTTTCCTTTTCCATCTGCATTCGGAAAATAAAAAGTTTTGTATTCTACTAAAGTTCAGTATTGTGAGAATATTAAGGAATCAACAATCTACCAATTTTAAAAGACTCAATTAAGGCTTTGTCTTGAGCTAAACCAAAATTATTTAAATTATGGCTATATTGGATTACAACATATTAGGGGTGTGAATATGTATATACTTTGTAAAACACCCTAAAGATTCTAGATTCGGGTCCAAAAGGGGAAGCATTCGAGGTTGAAAAAGTGGGTAGAGACAAGTATAGTCATTGAGCATACTAATTCCCCAAGGGCTAATGGTGACCCTTGTTTGTTGAGTTGTAAACCTTCTTATCAAAACCTCAAGCTGTCCAATGCATCTTCTTTATGCTATAGCTCGATCTCATTAACGATCAATATCTCCATTATAGAGGCCAATTAAGATGTCAATAGCTCTATTTTAATGGATCAGTAATTTCTCTCTTGGAGATCATGTGCTAATAATGTGCCATTCCATAGATCTAAACATCTAGCAGGGTGGCAGAAAAAATTTGTTGCGATGAATATAAAAAATTACAAAATTACATAAGAGCAAAAGTGATAGCAACCTGCATGTGACCAACACACGACACATCATTAGTGTACCAAGTAATACTCCTCACACCACTCGAGATTTTCCATAATTGTTCCACATCATTAATGTACCAAGTAATGCTCTTCACACCACGAGAGATGTATAAACTTGTTGTTTCCATGATGACCCTCATAGTTCCTTGCATTCAAGCGCAGGTCGACCCAAATATTGATGGGACATTGTCATGTCATGCTTATTCTTCATGGTATGGGAAAAGATTTAGAAATTGACACGAACAGTGCCCTCAAGTTGGTCCACAATATTCCAAACAGTTTCCCTATCCCATGGTAGGCAAGAGAGTCTACCAAATAGTTGTTTTCCTTGAAAATGTTATAAAAGCTAGCATATGAAATGAAATCCTGCTCAAAATGAATACGCCTGAAAATGGATTTTAACTTTGGATCAAGCGGTGAGGTGTCTAAGTATATTTAGTATTAATCTTAACCTATGTTATAATTAACATAATAATTGTGTTATATATACATGAAATGTATTTAAAAAAATGTAACATAAATCATATTACAAAATTTTAATGATATTTTTAAAATTTTTATTTTTTAAAAGATCTAAAAAAATTGATAACTTGATAATACTTGGGTGAGGTTGATGTTTGGATTAAGTCAACTATGACTCCTAGCCTATATTAATTATATGATATAATAATTGTATTATATATACATTTTTTTAAAATATTTTTAAAATGGATTATATTATAATAATTTTTTTTTTCAAAAGATCTGAGGAAATTGGTAATTTGACAGTTCTTGATATCTTGAGATGTATTTATCAGAAGATCCTAATTTTTTAGCTTTATTATAATGGGCCAATATATGGACTATGGGTAGTAAACTAGTTGGTTCACACCTTTCAAAATTCAATAATTCAATAATTAAACTAAGCAGTAGGGAACACTAGCTATACGACTTTATTTGATCTTATAATTCTAAGTATTCAAACCAAGCCGTAGGGAACACTAGCTATAGGGCCTTGTTTGATCTTATAATTCTATGTATTCAAACTAACCAGCAGGGAGCACTAGCTATAATGCCTTCTTCGATATTATAATTCGTGATCTTATAATTCAAAGTATTCAAACATTCTATTATAATTCAAAGTAATCAAACATTCTCTTTGCTTTGTTGATTGACCTGACCACCCCCCATTAGTGGTCATTTATGATTAACCTCACCACTCCTGTTAATGGTAGGAGATGAATTTTGTGACGCCTATACCTGCTTTTCATCCCACTACACACCTCTTCTTCTTCCTTATCGTTATTATATGTTGTGCCTCTCTACTCCCTTGCTCAGTATGCACCTGGGACAAACAATATGAGTTTTTTCCAAAATAATGGTACTACATGTGGGATTAGGAATATCACGTATCCTTTCAGTGTTGGAAACTGTGGATGTGGTCTCCCTCGCTTTGAAATCGACTGTGTGCAAAACTCAAGTCCTAGAATCACCATTGATGGCCTCAATTTCACAGTATTAAGGATTGATTCTGAGTGCCACTTCTTCTTTATTAGTGGTTATAACTGTGTTCAGAAGGCAGAGTGTTGATTTTCGCGAGAGTTCTATTGTTAGCGGTTTTACAAATAATGAGGATAAAGATATGGAAGTAGATACACAAGGTAAGATAGGGACACTACCCGTTTTCTCCTACCAAGTATTGAAACAAGAAATCGACGACTTCCACGAGAAGAATGAAGTTGGATATGGTGGGTATCGTTCGGTTTATTTGGTTGATCTGTAAATGAGATCTTAGACAATTATTAAGGTATTACAGACTCATGTGCATCGATTTGCCTATATTACTTAGTGCAATGGATCGATAAGATTGCGAATAACTAGTGAGCACCAGTATTGCAACAATAATGCTGCAACTCTTGGGCTGCCTACTTTACTCTTATCAACCCGGTAGTTCGTAACAAACTTGGAAGCGTCGGTGCTGTATGCACAAGTACTAGTTCTTACTACAGGTTGTCACTTGGTTAGCTGACGCAAGATCACTAGGAGCTCAAACCAACTTCTATGGATTCCAGAAGAAGCTCTATATGTGATGAAAGGAAAGAAATATTACTCTACTGATGCTATTCTAACTGCAGAAAGGAGAAAGACTAAAATGTAAAGCAAACCTAGTAAACCCTAATTAACCATCTAATTCTACTTTTGTAGAAAGCACTATGAAAACCATGAAAGGAATGCCATTACCTTCTCAAGGAAGTAAACAACATCTAGCTATGCTATTTCTAGAAGTAAATAAGCAAAAAACATGTTTTTGGATTTTTATGTATTTTTATGTGAATTTGACATGCATGTAATTTATTATGTGTGAATGTGGTAGTGAATAGGTGGCGTTGGAGGGTGGTTTTGGGACTTGAGAGGGTGTAGGATGGTGTGGATGGTTCCTAGGAGGTCTCAGGTGGCCTTCTCGAGGCTTTTCCCACACTCGGCCTTCAAAATAAAGGCTACAGAAAAATCTACAGGAGGACACAGGAAACCTATAGGAGGAAAACAGGGCAACTACAGGAGGCCTACAGGAGGAGGTCGAGAGCAGTTTTCATTGTTTTGAGGGTGTGAGAGTGGGTGGAAACGGTGGATGAAGGTTGGAATGAGGTGTTAGGGTGCCTAAGGTCAACCATGAATCACTGGGAGAGAGAAAGATGATTGGCTTTGCTCAAGGAGAGAGGAAGAAGTTTTATGGAAAATGCAGGAAACTAAGGCAGAATTGAGGTGAGGTTTGGGCGACCTGTAGGGCATGGACCAAATGGAGGATGTGAGTGAAGAAGATCCGAAGCAAAGCAGAACTAGACTATTAACCTACTAAAAAGCTGCAAACACTAGAAGTCCTATGAATGAGGAAAATCTGTGTTTTTGGCGCAGCAAGAGGGTCTTTGCCTCAAATCATGGTCCCAAAGGGAGGAAGAGAGGCAAAGGCACTGTTGCTAGTGTTTTGAATCTTCTCTTTATCACTGCTTAAGCACAAATGGAAGAAAACTACTAAATCATCAAAAGCAACCTATTCTTAACCATAAATAAATACAACTAACAACAACCTAATCTACAAACTGAAATAAAACATACAAATACAAGTAAAGAGGAGCTTGGCTACTTGGATTGGGCCATAAACCAAGAGCTACAGCCCTCTGAGGTAACTCAATGCTAGCTCCAAAAGGATTCCATTTTTATTATCAAAACAATAACAAGATTACATGAAACTATCAAAAAATAATAAGCTCGAAGTTGAGCAGAGCTTACATAAGCAAAAATTCAACAAAAATATGACCCTAGTGAGGCCCTAGGCCTCTCTACTTATACAAATGAAGCTACCAACAACTTCCTTAAAATCAGGGAGGCTTGGCTCCCAAAACTCGATATAATCATCAGTCATTCTCCACTTGCTTGGCTGCCTCCTAGTGCATGATTCAGCTGCTTGTACTCTGAGCTGAATGAAGGGGAATTCGAAGTGAGGAGTAATAAATGAGGGGGATTCCCTCCTATAAGTCCTCTCCTTTTTTCACTTCAAGTTATTGCTGCCATTATTCCAGAGGAACCTTGAATTTGACCTCAAAATTCATCAATAATCTGCATTAAACACATGTTAGACCACATGGCATCATAACTAACTCAACTCACTCCATAAGCATAAATATAATCATAAAAAAATATAATAAGCTAAGAGAATGGTTGATTTGACTAGGTTAGGAGGTAAAATGAGCCCATATAATTACCCATTTATGAGGCTTATCATCACCCCCCTATTGAAGGTGTTGCTCATCCTCTGAGCAACTTAGTCCATCTCCTCATATTTTATGACCCCGGTGGCCTCCCTAGCATCCCAAGCTTCTAATGTGGTCTACTCTTCTTTGTCATAGAATCATGCCTTCCTTTCTATCTCTTCCCATTGCTCCTCTTCTTCTTCTCTTCTGCCTTCCAACATGCCTAACAGCAGTGAGGGACTCAGTTTGAGGCCACCAATTGACCTTCAGCCTCTGCATGGAGCGATTGTACATTGGCACTCTTCTTAATGCCTCCTTCAACCTCATGGGGGAATGATATTCCCTGATCTGCAGACCGTGTGGTAAGGTGCTCCATCTTCTCATGCATGCACACACACAGTGATCCCCAAGTAGCCTTTGCATATCCTCAAAGTGTGTAATGGCGTGTGCCTGATAATTTAGATATCTAGGGGCAATTTGAGGATTATTTGCAAGTAGGTTGTGTGTGCTGATAAGTTCCATGGGATTTGATGACTCAACTCTTATCATTAATGGCTCATTTTTCTCTTTTATCATCAATCTTTTTATTTCTGCTGCTCTCAACTCCTCATGGTTCATCCATGAGTCCATGGCCATTAGTTGCAGGTCCCCTAGCCTAATGTTGGGGTCCCACACATTCATGTATGTGAGGGCCATGTTATGTATGTAGAATTCTGCCATCTTTGCCTTATCCTCTAATGTGCTTTGGTCACATAGATCCATAAACTTCCTGTAATCTTGGAAAGGCATTGTGCCTCTTTGTCCCAAAGTCTTTATCTAGAATTGTAACCATTGGTCCTTGAGATAGAGGCCATAGGATTTGGTTGGTGTTCTACATTGCAATGCCTCCATGGATAAGCTGGCCATGCATGCTAGCTGAGTCTCTTTCTCTTGTAGCTGTCTCCTCAACAATTCATTTTCAGTTTCAAGGTGGCTTCTTGTAATTTCTTTCATGTCTCTGAGAGCACTCGACTCTGCCCATTTCTCTAATTTTGTTCTCCATATGGCTGATATCCTCAACTCCTTTGGATTTGGCTATTTTCATCCACCTATGTGTTCTTATTCTTTCTTTCTCTAATTCAAAGAATAGTGGAATTACAAATTTTTGTGGGATTATCCTTCCTCCCTCCAGTAGATTGTAATAGGAGGTGAGACTAGGCTAGGGATCAGTTCTTGTAGCTTTGTTGCTTCCTCCTCTACTTGTAGCTGTCCTTCCATCATTTTCTCAAGATTTTGGGTCTCTTGTAGTTTTGACAGTGTCTCTTGTATAACTGTCTGAGCCTCCTGTAGGACTATTTTTGGGTCTTGTAGTTCTACCTTTTCTTTCCATGTGGAAGATCTAGGAGTCCCCCTTTCATATGTGATAGGTGTCTTTGAAGGGTATTCTTTCCCTTTGGCAGAGGGTGAATCTTCAATTATAATTGGCATTTTTGAAGAGGGCTGAGGTTTGCATGTTTTTATTCTTGTGCTCTTCCTAGCCTTGAAATAAATAGAGGCCTATCTTTTCCTCCTTTTCTTTGGCTTGATTGGTGTACTGATGGCAGTGAGGGCAGTTGCTGCCCCCCTTTCCAGAGTCTCAAGGGACCCTTCTCCTTGTTCTGCCTTTTCTGCCTCTTTTTCTCCTCCTTCTGTCTCTTTTTCTGTCTCTTTTTGCTCTGTTGTTTCTTCAACTTTCTCCTCGTCTATTTCAGATCCTTCCTCCTTCCTTCCTTGTTTTGCTAAGTCACTAGTGGCTTCACCTTCTCCCCCTTGCTACTCTTCCTCCTCACTGCCAGTAGGACTGACATCATAGGTTAGGGCCTTTATGTCATCCTCAACTGTCATGTTTCAGAAGACTTCCCATGCTATAGGGAGTGTAAATGTATGGAGGGCTTCTTCCACTAGGATTTTGATTAAGCCATGGTGAGGTAGCTGCTCTGAATTCCCTGCTTGAACCTTAGTGCTGGATTCAATGAGGGACTGCAGGATGAAGTATGGGATGCTGAGCTTCTGAGGTCTTGGAGTGCCCATGCCATACCTTAATTCATGGAGGATTCTAAAGTGATAACCATAGACAATGTTGTACCTCCTCTCACAGGGAATGTATTTGATTATTTGGTAGCTAAACTTATCCCAAGGATATGGTATGCTAGCCCTTCTAATTCCATTTTTATCCTCTACAGGGGTTTAAATGTTTTGGAAAAAGTTTTCCTTGGCAGCCTGGCCAATTGGTCTCTCATCCTTACTCCAAGGCAGCCCAAGAGGAAGGGTAGTGACCCTACTGATAAATTCAGGGGTTATCTCCATGGAAAGACCTTCAAAGGTGACAGTTGCATGAGTTCATGTGTGGGGGTACCAGAGAGAGAGAAAACGTTTGGGCAATCTCTTCATCAAACCCTCAGAATTTCTCAAAGAGATGCATCCAATTTTCCCTTGTGAAGATGTCCACCACCTGTGGATGTGCATCGAGCCTAGCGGAGTTAGTGGGCTCCTTTCTCATAAACCCTCTTGTCATTTTGTTTATACTCTATTGGGAAACCAAATGTGGAGATGGAGACAACAATTTTTGGGAAAAACAGAGAAATAGAGGAGACTCTGTTTTTTTTTTTTAAATAAGTAAATTTTTTAATGTATTTTTTCCTCTCCTAAAGACTTTATTTCCTCCTAAAATTGAAACCACTTCTTGCATATATTGTATTCAATAGGGGCATGCATGGAACCTACCTCATCAGACCAAAAATCATGTTAAAACTCGTGTTTTCTCCCTTCAAAATAACTCACTGCCCCTCCTGTAGAATCCTGTTGTCCCTCCTGTAGAATTCTTGTAGGTGCTCCTATAGAACCTGTAGGTGCTCCTGTAGAAAATGACGAGAGAAGGAATATGGGAGAGATCGATGGAGGACAATGGTTATGAGGCTGTGGGGGCACAAGGAGACTGTTGTAGCTAAGTTACGAGGAGAGAATGAAGGAAAAGGTGGTGAGAATGCTCGGGGAGGAGTACTTATTACCCTTTATGGATATTTCTGGTGATGGGAGGTGAGCTGGCAAAGTATATGTTGGCCATATTTGGACCATTGTTCCCCACTTACCTTGTCATCATGGCCCCTCCTCGTAATCATCCCTCATTATTGCATCGGAGTTCACACTTCCTTCATTACCTGTCCTTGACATCTTTCTTGAGTTGACTGTGCGCATGTGTGGGTGACATCTCAGATGAGTGGAGTCAACTAGATGAAGGTGGCCAAGCTAACTGGCCACCTTTCCCTCATTCATCCTCAAACATCTTGCTGATTTTTCATGACTTCTAATTACACAAACACAAACAGAGGAGCGGGTTAGTTACTTACCTATGATTCGAATGTATTTGCTGTGAGGTGCTGTGGCTCTCTCTCTGCTACATGCCTTTATTTATTCCGATGCATGCTGTCTACTTGTTGATGTGTGGCTGTGTCTTGTGCAGGTTCTTCTCTGGCTAGGTCTGAGCTTTAGGTGCCTTCTCAACCTTCATGTGTGCATTCTGTTGTTGCTAGTGCTGGGTTTTGATGGGATCATCTGCTACAGGAATTCCTACATCAGCTCCTGTAGTTGTTTCTCCCATTGAAACTTCAGCTTATTTCTATGCTTGGAGCTTTGAGGATGATGCCAGAGGTGTAGATAGAGATGGAGAGGTAGTAAGTAGGCTTCAGGTGAGGTGGATGGTGCTACTTCCTCTCTTATCTTTTGTTTTTTTTCTTTTCCTAAAAAACTGTTTTTTTTTTCCTGTGTTTTTCTTGGACAAGAAGAAGAATGATGCTTGGGGTGTGATGCAGGCTTGGAAATGATGGAAAGGAGGTTTGAATACTATAGGAGGGTTTATAGGTTCTTCATGAAGCTTCCCTGTCCCTCAAGCTGCCTTTTATATCCATTTCTGGCTCTCTATAATTCCTAAAGGAGCCTCCTGTAGAAAACACAGTTTTTGAAAAAGAAGCACAGTGGGGTGAAATAAATGCCAAAAATGATGGAGAAAAGTGTGGGGAAGGTAGGATAGGTGCTGGTGTGGATGTCAGGGTTCCCTTGGCACCTTCTTCTACTTCCTGTAGTCCTCCTGCAAACCTACAATGCAAATGAAAATTCATTTTTCTTTTCCCCCCCCTTTTTTTGAAAACAACTAGGGCGCCTCAGGGAGGTTTTCACCCTAATTGCCCACCCTGGGCGCCTCCAAGGGAGGTTTTCACCCAGGGATCTTATTCTTTTTTCTCTTTTTTTTGACATCACTGGGCTGCCTCAAAAGAGGTTTTCAACCCAATGATGGGACTCAAGCGCCTCATGGAGGTTTTCACTTGAGTCCTTATTTTTTTATTTCTTTTTTCTTTTTCTTCAGTGAGTGGGTGAAGTGGAGGCTAAGACATGCTCCACTACCATCACTGTCTTATTCAAATCTTCAATGAACTCTTGCTTGTAGAGTGGCTTCTTATAGAATTTCAATCGATATCCATTGACAGTCATGGGGATGGTTTCATCATCAATGGTTCTGATCAGAATTGAACCATTGTCATTGCATTTCTCCATAGTGTAGGGTCCCAGCCATCTTTTCCTCATCTTGCCTTTGAAATCTCTATATCTTGAATCAGAGAGTAGTGCCCAATTTCCCTCTTGGAATTGCTTCTCCTTGATATTTTTGTCATGCCATATTTTTCTCTGAAGCTGAACTACCTCTGTATGGAGAAGGGCCTGCAATATGTGTTCATCCAATCCATTGAGCTGAAGTAATCTTTCTTTCTATGCATGGTTGAGGTCTAGGTCCAGCTGAGTTGCCATCCTTAGGGTATTGAATTCAAATTATATTGACAACAAAGCCTTCTTCCCATAGACTAGTTCATAGGGTGTGAACCCTATGGTGGTCTTTCATGTTGTCTTGTAGGTGCAAGTGGCCTCAACTAATCTGTCTACCTAGTCTTTTCTGCTACAGCTCACTACCTTGGTCAAGATCCCTTCTAATGCTCTACTAGTGACCTCCACCTGCCCATTGGCTTGTGGATGGTAAGGGGTAGAAGTCCTGTGATTGATTCTATGGCGTGTGAGTAGGTCTTTAATCAAATTGGAAGTGAATTGACTGCCTTGATCTGTTAGCAACTCTCTTGGATACCCGAACTTGTAGAATATGTTTTCTCTCAAAAAATCAACTACTTTTTCCTCTGTCACTGCTTTGATTTCTTTTGTCTCTACCCACTTTGTCAGGTAATCGGTGCACACAATGATGTATTGTTTCTGCTTTGAAGGAGGGCTGATAGGACCCACAAAGTCCATGCCCCACTTCTCAAATGGCTCAAAGGTCACTTGAGATTGCATGGGCATCTCATCCTTTGGAGTAGGTTTCCCCATCCTTTGACACCGATCACACTGGCTGGTATATCTCCTCACATCCTGATGAAGAGTGGGCCAATAGTAGCTTGCTTGCAATATCTTGAAGGCAGTTCTTTTTGCTGCAAAATGACCTCCACAAGGCCCATCATGACAACTCAAGAGGATGTCAAAGACTTCCTCCTCCCTGACACATCTTCTCAAGATATGATCTCGACCAAGTTTTAAGAGATTGCCCCCAATCCAGGTTAAAGGGGCGCTTTTCCTTACTATCTTTCTCTTCTCTTTTGAGGACATGTGTGGTGGGAATTGTGCTGAAACCAAGTAGTTTTCTATATCAGAAAACCATGGAGAGAGTACTGAGATAGAAAATAGATGTTCATCTGGCATTTGGTCATCCACCATTCCTTCTTCACCTGCAGGCAAATTTACTCTAGACAAAAAGTCAACAACAACATTTTCTTTACCAGGCTTATCAATAATGGTCAAATCAAACTACTGTAGTAAAAGCAACCATCTAATAATGCGAGCATTTACATCTGGTTTGTTCATTAAATATCTAATTGCAGCATGATCAGTGTGCAAAAAGGTTTGATAGCCTATGATATAATGTCTGAATTTGTTTAATGAATGCATGACAACTAGGAGTTCCTTCTCAATCATTGTATAGTTTAACTCTGCCTTTGACAAGTTTTTGCTTATAAAGTATATGGCATAAGGTAAATTTTCATCAATTTGTCCTAAGGCTGCTCCTATTGCTTTGTTCGAGGCATCTGTGTGAATGTGGAAAGGTAGGGCCCAGTTTGGGCCTCTCAGAATTGGGGTAGTCACTAACTTGCTCTTCAAGGTATCTAGGGCTTCTTGACAGTTTTCTGACCATACGAACTCCACATCTTTGCCTTAGAGGCCAAACAAAGGAGAGGCTAGCTTGCTGAAATCTTTAATGAATCTCCTGTAATACCTAGCTAATCCTAGGAAACTTCTGACATCTCTCACCTTTTGAGGAGGTGGGACCCTTTGGATGATGGCAATTTTGTTGGGGTCCACCTGCAGTCCCTGCTGAGATATTGCATGACCTAACACTGTTCCTTCAGTCATAAAAATTCACAGTTTTCCAGATTGAGGGATAGGTTCATCTCAATACTGTTGTCTGGAACTTTTCCTAGGTTAAATAAAGCTTCTTGAAACTCAAAGCCATAAGGAGTAAAGTCATCCATGTATATCTCTACTGCATCATGAACTAATTCAGAAAATATACTCAGTACCTCTCTTTGGAAAGTGGCTGGAACATTACACAAACCAAAAGGAAGCACCTGGTATGCAAAAGTACCCCAAGGACAAGTGAAAGTGGCCTTATCTTAATCTTTCGGGCTGATCTGAATCTGATTGTACCTGCTAAACCCATCTAGGAAAGAGAAAAGCTTTTTTCCTGCCAGACCGTATAACACTTGATCTATGAAAGGTAAAGGAAAATGGTCCTTTTTCATGGCTTTGTTAAATTCCCGATAGTCGACACAAATTATCCATTTACCATTTTTCTTTGGCACTAGCACCAAAGGAGAGACCCATTCACTATCAGGGATGGGATAGATGAATCCTGCATCAAGCAATTTCTGCAGTTCTTCCTTAACAATATCTTTAAGTGTTGGATTCATCCTCCTTTGAGGCTGCCTGACTGGCTTACAATCCTCCTTGATGTATATATGATGAATACATACTAAAGGGTGCACTCCCTTCATCTCCTTATAACTCCAGGCGAAGGCATCTAGGTGTTTTCTCAACAGGCTACACAATTCCTTCTCCTAGGAAGTGGATAGGGATGGATTGATTTTCAAGGTTCTTTCTGGGCCAAACTCTATATTCTTAACACGGAGAGGAGTGGAGTCAACTACACAGAGATCAGTTGAGGGATTGTTTTGGGTTTCTCTTACTATGTCCTCTAATGGAGATACATCGGGGGTTGGATTCTGAATCATATTTTCAATCATATCATCCTCATCTTGCTTTTTCCCCCCAATGGTGATTTCTAATGCACAAAGCGGTGCAGAATAGAATTCATCCTCATCTTCCTCCTCCATATAGGATTAACTGCTTGGGCATGTGCCCATTCTTTATGGTCATGTTCCTAGCTCAACAACTGATGTAGGCATCGGTGGTAGCCAACCAAGGTCTTCCCAGAATGAGAGGATACCCAGTGAGCTTTGCCTTTGGTTGGATAACTAAGAAATCAATAGGGTACTCCCAACAATCAATGGACACCACCGCATCTTTCACAATCCCCTCAGGGGTCACGGTGGAGCGGTCTGCTAGCTGTAGCACGGTTGTGGTCTTCCTCAAGGAGCCCTAGAGGTTAAGTTTGAGCATTGTGTCCTTTGTCATCACATTAATGGCAACTCCTAGATTAATCAAGGTATGTGGGATCATGGTGCCATCGATGTGGACATCAACTAGTGGGCTTCCAGGGTCCAGATATTTTGGACAGATTACCTGCGCTAACATCAGGTCGGACAGTTGTCCTATGACATTGATGGTTGGGGCATCTCTCTTACTCCTTCTTGGATGCCTAAAGCACTTCTCTTTGATCAACCTATTGTAGATATGCACACATTTTATTTCTTGGAGAAGTGGTATCTTCATACATAAATGTTTCAATTCTCCCAAGAGTTCAGTTTCTTCTAGGTTAGGTTGGACTGTCATGGATAGTCTCTCAGGAAAGGGTGGAATTAATTTAGGTTCACTTTCCTCTTTATCTTCCTCAACCTCCCTGGGTGGAGGATGGCTATCTAGGGGAAGTTTCCTAGATCACAAGTTAATTTCCTAAATCTCCACAGGATAAGTTGGGCATGATGGTTACCCACTATACACTCGCTGAGCATGTCTATTGTTCGTGTTCAGATTTGGCTGGGCAGGAATTTGGGGTTGATTTGGTGGAGCAGGAGGTAACTGTTATGGTTGGGCAAGTGGTGGAGGAAAAAGATAAGGAAAAGAGTTGTATTGGGGCCTCCACCCCTCATGAGATGCATTCCACTGAGGTTTTTGTTGCACATAGGATTGAAATGTATGGGTGGCTGGTTGGACATGATATTGAGATGTGAAGGACGAAGGAGGAGGTGTGTACCAGGAAGGATGAGTAGGGGGGCCCCAAGAAGGTATGGAAGTGGCTTGGTTTGGTTTGTAGTATGCCTGAGATGTCCCCTGCGTCCCCTTCTAGTATGGTATAGGTCCATGCGGCCTCCTTTGTTTTATGCAATAGAGTTATTCAGTGACTCCCTCAGCCCCTTGATATACAGCTTTAAGTCCAGGTAAGGAAGGGCACTTATCTATAGAATGATTTTCTTCATAGACTGAACAAACCTTTATAGAGTTCAATGGGCATTCATTCCTAGGGTGCCTCCTAGTGCATCTAGGGAAAAAAATGGCCAAAGCCCTCTCTGCTTCCTCTTGTTTCCTTTTGATATGTAAGGTATCCATTTGCATGGCAAGACTTTGCAGCATCTCACTCTTGAAGTCTTCCAGCATGTTTCTAATTTCTCCTTTAATGGATGAGTTAGAGGAAGAGGTACTAGCTATGGGTTGGCTCCCCCTACATTTCTTCCTGGCTGCTCTAGAATGGTTTCTAAAAATAGTCTTTATGTCCTCATAGGATAGTTGGTAGATGTCTCCCCCAGCTAGTTGATGGAGGGTGTCTAAAAGATCTTCCCAAATTCCCCTAAGCAAGACCAGCTTCAGAGACTCAAGGTCAAGTGTACATCTGACCCTTTTTTAATTGAGCTGGAACCTCTCTTCATAGTCTTCCAGGGACTCATCACTTCCTATGGTCATTCGAAAAATTTCTTCTTTAGTATATTTTGACCTACAATAATCTTGACACTTGTTGTTAAAGGCTTGCTGCATCTGAGCCCAAGTTGTGATGCTATTGCCAGGTAATCCCATGAACCAACTGTTGGCGTCTAGGGATGAATGATTTATTCACCATATCCCGACATTAGTTTATCAATTCGGGTGCGTATATTTTCAAGGAAACGCACAAGGTATATGCAGGGGCAAACGTGTAATTCGTTCCGACCAAGGGTTCGTCGCTTAAGTTCAGAACATGGATATAAGATTAAACTAATTAAAAAACTTCAGAAATAATTATAAACAGTAAAGGAATAGAACAACAAACATAAACTGATAAATGATACACATACAAAGACGCAACAATTGATCAGAAGAGCGGGCCCAGCTCTCTGATCAGGGTTGCGTTGGTCACGGAAAAGATTGAAACAACGAAACAAGTGATATTCTATTAATCCGTAACAATTGATTACAATGTTGATGGGAGAACCCCCCATTCACAGGAGCAACCTGCATTTTATACATAGTGCAGGAGAATAATAGATCTCCCTGAAACATGGTAACTATAGATACAAAGATATACATCAATTGGAACGACACCAACACCAAATGTCTGAGATAACAAAAAATCCCAAGAACAGTTTTAGGGAACCTATGCCTTGAGTTGCGCAACCTCCTTATGGCTGTCCATTACTAGATCTGTTGTGAGATGCTGAGGTGAGGGTTCCTGTTCGTCATGCTACGGTAAAACACATATTTTAGTACTGCAAATAGATAGACTCTGTGACTTTTACTTCATTAATTAAAATATTCCAATTTGATAAGTCAGGGGTATTTACCTTGTAAATTTAGCATAATAGCATAGGTAAATGAGTACAAAAAGGTCAAAAAGGATAATAGAAATGGACAGAAAGATGGCCCGATTTGGTACCCAACATCTCCCCCAACTAGCCTTCTGCATGTCCTCATGCAGTCCACCTTCGCAAATCTAGGTTCCGTAGACTGTAGGTTTCATGAATTTGGGCAAGATCATATTCCACAGCCATCTCTGTCCCTGGAACTTTAAACCCATCCGAAAGCAGAACTTCCTTCCACTAATCCTTCGGAACATCATAAGCTGGAGTATAAATTTCAGCAGGAAACCAAAGAACAGGAAACTTAAATCGGATTCCCATCCACCGGGTCCCACATGTCTGGACACATGCCACATACCTGGGCACTCTAGTAAGTACTCGTGTGAAATTTGGTGCCCCAAAAGGTTCCCTGCTCCGGACAGCTATAGGTGACATCATCCACCTTCTCTGACAGCAATCAAGGGCCTGTTTTTGAAATGTGGTGAGTTGCTTGACACAAATATCAAGACACCATCTTTGTGTCCTCACCATTCTATCTTTGTTTCCCCCAATCCCCAGAAAGGTGGTGTGCTTATTGAACATTGTGTTTGACCTCTCATGTTCTCCTCTTACTATAAATGGCTTTGTAACTTGATTGGATTTAAGAGTGTTACAAGCCTTCTTCTAGTGAATATGATTGAAAGAATAAGAGGTGAGGGCCCTTAAATGAATGTCCTCCACATACGGAACCAGGTTAAAATATCTGTCCAGATGGAGTAGATACCTGTGCAAGTAAAACTCACACATCAAATGTTGCGTTGGGACATAGTGACTCCTCAAAATTTGGAGGAATTGTACACCATCCTCTATCTCATATCCGATATCGTTCTTAATGTTTTCTATGCAAAATAAAAGGAAACGTTCATGCAAAAATAAAGAATAACAAGAAGCAGGGGGATGACATGCCATAACCTCTTGCACCAGATTGAACATCTGCACGTTATCGGCCTTCAGTTCTACCGCTTGCTTTTCCAACTGCTCCATCTTGAGCTGATTCTTTGCATGCCTTAACCTCATAACATCTATGCGATCCACATATCCAAAGATGGTTATGGAGCCTCTTTCTTCAGTCCTCCTAATCTCATTTTTGTATTGAGCCGCAGTAGATTTCTAGGATTGTATTTCAGTCGTTAAGGCATACTCCCGGTCTTTAAACATTCGTTCAACTGGGTCTGTCTGAGTGGCAGCAGAGGTCATGGTTATCTAGTCCACTTGGATTTCTGCTTCAACCCTAATAGTTTTGGCCTTTTTGGCTTGCCACTTGTACTTCTTTATTTGTTTCTGCATTTTGTGCATGTTCTTTCTCAATTTCCTTACCTCCATTTTGAGCCGCATTGTCTCCCTGAACTGAAGCTAATACTTTTGCTTCACTGGAAGACTTCACTCTTCACACAACTCTATCCACTCTTGCTTAACCAATACTTCCTCCATTCCAGCAGCCAGAGGTAAATCCCTTGAAGCATCTTTTGTTGTCTCGACTGTTGGATTTTCCCTCACTGCCCGCTCTTCTTCAATTACTTTGTGCTTCACAGCCTCCTTGCATGGCTGTATCATTGGCTCATTCGTCGGGACCGTTTCACTTGGTCCCTCCTCTTCTCCAATGGTAATTTCATCTTCATGCACACGCACCGCGACCGATGATGCGCTGGCGAGATGCTTTCATACTTATGTGCTTGTTGGGATTCCTCCCAGTTCTCTAGCCTTCGAGACCTCTTTCTCTTTTCTCCTTTCTTTCTCCGAGGTGTCCACCATCTGAGTAGCTTCCACCCTGTATGTTTGTGGCCTTTGTGAAAGATTCAAAGCCATGGGAATGGTGAAATCTTTTTCTTTGTTCTATCGATGGGAACGAGTTACCCTCACTCCTCTTTGAATAGAGGAGAAGAAAGAGAACTGGGGTGCATCTTTAACATTTGGCCCTGAAGTCGACGTTGTTTCTTGTGGGTCAGTGTCAACCTCGCACCCTAGTTCTCCCACTGCTTCCTCCACAGGTCCCATGGTTTCCTTTGCCCTTGGCCCTCCTTGTCTCTATTCCTCCTCCATTAGCTCCATGGTGACAGGGGATCCTTGTGGGGTACCCTCGGTCACCATATCGATCACTTCGTCCATGTTGGCCTATTGTGGGTATGACGCCATGGTTGCCAAATTGTTACCTTCCTCTACTAGTTCCACAGGCGAACCTAGTTCTTGTGGGACAGCCTCAGTCGTGGTACTAGTGGGCCTTTCTATATCAACTCCCATATTTGCCATTGAATCCACTGTTTCGGCTTGCTCTTGGGGAGATGCCTCATCTCCAAGTTCCTCTACCTCCATCTCCATTTCTTCCGGCTCCTCTTGCTCAACATAATCATCTTCTACAACATCCTCCTCCATAGCTTTAGGTTCTTTTGCCCTAGTAGCCATAACAACTGCTATTTGTTCCTCTATGGAGTCTCAAAATAGCTCCCACAGAATCGAGATTTGTCTGATGGCGTTCATTATTAGCAGCTGAACCAACCCATGATGAGTGATGACTGCCAACACCTGTCACACCCCCTAAACCAAATGTGCCATTAAGTGAAGGCTCCTTAGTAGAAAATAGGGCACATTCATTGAGAAAGCTTCTGCCTATGGAAATCGTAGGTGAGCTAATATGTGGAGATGGTACTTGAAGATGGTGGAGTATCTTCCTTCGCACATCATATATTTTGTGACGAATTCTACTACTCCTCCCCAAGGATGTGGTAGCGAATTTCTGTCATACCCCTGACCTTTCTATGCTATACTCTCTCCTGCTTGAAGAAAAGCCTCGGGGAATTCCGAAAGGGAAGTCCTTTTTGAGAACCATTGTTGCCCGACTTGAGGAAGCCCACTAACTTCCATGATCATTTCCTCTGTTACAGGGATCTTGATTCCATGGACCTGAGAGCCTCCTTCTCCCAAATTCAATGCAAATTCCACCGTCGTTTCCTCATCGGACCCCCTCAATTTGTCGAAATGGACATCCCAGCCTGCGTTTTCGAACACCTGCCACACCTCTTGATTGTTCCGAATTCTCCTTGTATTCTCAAGTTAATGTCGAATAGATCGGCCACCCATTGTTGCAAAGGAAAAATCAGCATGTCATCTGCAGCTGGCTAGCAAGGGAGAGTGACAGGTCTCCAAACCGTTGGAAATTGAAATAACTTCATCGTTGATTCGGGAACAATTGGATGAACAACATTGGTACGTATGGAAATGATGACAAATTAAGGTGGTACTATGGGATGTTCCAGAAAATTAAGTGCGACGTGTGGGGAGGATGACTAATATGACTTGGCACGTATGAATACGCACCCCAACGCTTTAAAAGTATGATTACAGAGTAACAAAATCATTAGATTCGGTTAGGTGGGATTTATGTATAATAAATGCTTTTACCAGGTACGCCGTCATTCATTATGACAGTTCCCC